>OX457038.1:838969-1158969 GCA_949752735.1 Lumbricus terrestris | reverse complement strand
AAAAAATTATGATGACGATGGGCACTTACCCTCCCGAAACCCTTTTTCCTGTTCGTTTATCCCCAAAACCTTTCAATAGGCTCCAGCCCGATATATTCAATGCAAAAAAGCACGAAAAACCGTCATATTTTAAACCGCATTTTGAGGATGACCCCGTGGTCGGGTTTTTAGGGATTTTGGATATTGTTATTCAGCAACAAATTCTGAACAGGAACACGTTTTGAAAATTAAGGTTACAATTTTGCCCAAGTGAAACTGTAAATTGCCTGGACTATACAGTTTTCCTGTGGACTAGATTAGACACTGAGCGCCGATTGAGACAGTGTTCTCTATTATAAGAATGCTGCACTCGGTGCATTGAAGACAAGAGCAGGCTGAAGATTTCTACACTGAAGTCTACGCTCAGCATTAAATTTTACTGCGATGATATACCTGCTGCATCGATTTATTCGAAAGCGTTCGCAGAACAGAACTTAACCAAAAAATCCACTCTTCGGAGACGAATCAGTATTATAACTTTGAACTTCGTCAAAATATGCAGCATCGTAATCTCCAAATTTCTAAATGATGTATATTATGCTACTAGTATAAGCAACAATAACCTAATTATTATGGCTACTGCTGACTGGAGTATCTTATAGGAGTAGGCCTTCGTGCATAGGCCTACGCCTATAATCCTGCAGTTAAGGAGTTACAACAGGCAGTAACTGTTATCCAAAAAGTGTCCATGTTTTTGATGCCCAGAAAAGAGTCACCCTAGTATACACCACACACACTTTCTAGTCATATAGTTATAAATATAGAAATGTGATTTTCAAAGAACTAGTTCTGTCATGCAGAAGTGCATGTGTGACCTCTATTGTGTGTTTCCATATGCACTTTATCTCAACAGGGCTTCGCTGGACAAAAGCTGTGACAGGTATGCTTACTCGGAATTAATCGAATCATCTGACATTTTAAAACACGTCAAAGGAAAGATTAAACAAAACCAAAATCCTAAAATGCGCACGGATGTAAATGACGGATTTACAACACGGTGACTGTGAATGTCGGCTACTGGGATGTCAAGTGCTGCGTTGGCCAAAGGAAAAAACGGACATTGATCTATCTACTCGTAAAACTTGAAAAGCTCATATATTCACGATTGCTGACAATGAATAAACATTTTCGATAACGCACTGCACTATCAAAAGTATTAAAAAAGTATTCAGGAGAAAGACCCATTCACGGTTTTTTCAACGCAGCAGTGTATCGCAATTTGCCCAAGACAGAGGTGAACATGCAAATTATTGAATTTGAAATTCATGACATCCCTCCACCATCTGATAAAGAGTTTTTTTGCCCCGTTGGTCTTAGGTAGAGACGCACGTACGTGCATTTCAAAGAAAGTTAATGTACCAGCAGCCCATCATTCGTGACTTTGAAGAGGTCATTCAAAAAAACTGCATCCCATTGAATACGATACATTCCAGTATATGCATGTGGATGATTTTCAATATGGATACGCCAGAGTTTACAACGATTCTCCAAGCCTCCAAGGCATACAGAGGACTATGATGAATCGCTGCTATATGTGTTTGAGGAAACCCAACAAATGTCACCTTCTTAGAATAATCGACAGAAGGACGACGTTCTTATAAAAACTTTTAGATATTGGGACTGCCTCTCTTCAGACGTCCGTCAGAACCTCATCGAGTTGTGTCTCGCTCTCTGTCTTCCTCTTCCGCTTCCACCTTGGTTCATGTCTTTATTGCTAACCGATTGGATTACTGCTCTTCTCTCTACTTTGGCCTTCCTCAGGTTCGTCTGCGTGGTTTGGAGGGGTCCTGCGGGTGGCTGCTCGACTGGTGGGTGGCGTTCCTAAGTTTGGCCACATCTCTGATTACATTCGTGATGTCTTACATTGGCTTCCAGTTCAGTCACGCATCCACATCAGGGTTGCTTCTTTTGCTTGGCGCTGTGTCTTGGGCAGAGCACCACCTTATCTCTGTGAGTTATTCACTTTGAAAATTTTGCCCCACACCCCCTTCGAAAATTTCTATATCCGCATCCGTAAAAGAGTAGGCCTACTGCACTAAGTGCACTGACGACAAGAGCAGGCTGTAGATTTCTACACTGAAATCTATGTTCAGCATTAAATTTAATTGAGCCTATAGGGCTAGACCTTCGATCGTAAGCCTGTGGCCCTGTAGTTAAGGAATTGGGCCTACAATTGATATTTTTCAAAAGTGTCCCGGTTTTTGATGGCCAGAAAATGGTCACCTTAGCCTATAGATATATATGTCTTCTATTGTGCGTTTCCTTATGTACTTTATCTCATCAAGGCTTCGCTGGATAAAACAGCTGTGACAAGTATGCTTACTCAGAATTAATCGAATCATCTGACGTCATTTCAAAACACATCAAAGGAAAGAATAAACAAAACCAAAATCGTATAAGATGCGCACGAATGTAAATGACGGATTTACAACACGGTGACTGTAAATGTCGGCTGCTGGGATGTCAATTGCTGCGTTGGACAAAGAAAAATGCGGGCATTCATCTATATACTCGTAAAACTTGAAAAGACCATAAATTTCACGATTGCAGCCAATGGACAACCATTTTCGATAACGCATTCCGCTCACCAAAAGTAATATTCAGGAGAAAGATCCATTCACGTATTTTCAACGCAGCAGTCTATCTCAATTTGCCTAAGACAGAGTCAACTTGCAAATTATTGTATGTGAAATTCATGATTTCCTTCCACCCATCTTATAAAGCGTTTTTGCCACGTTGTTCTAAGGTAGACACGCACGTGCATTTCAAAGGAAGTTAATGTACCAGGCTACCAGCAGTCCATCATTAGTAGCTATGGGAAGGTCTGACCACTCGTCAATCATTCAACGATACTGCATCCCATTGAATACGATACATTCCAGTATATGCATGTAAATTATTTTCAATATGGATCCGCCAGAGTTTACGACGATTCTCCAAGTCATACAGTATATTACAGGGAATGATGGGAATCGCTGCCATATGTGTTGGAAGAAACCTGACAAATGTCACTAGCTTTGATAATTAATTGGAAGAACGACTTTTTTTATAACAACTGTAAGATATTGCGACTGAAGACTTTCACAACCGCATCGATTACATTGATATAGGCCAAGCGGCATTTATTATTATCGCTGGGGAGATGCGCAAATGCAGACAATTGATATTTCGAAACAGCCTAAACAGGTCAAAGAACATAATAAACAAAACCGAAACCCTAAGATGCGCACGGATGTAAGTGACGGATTCACAACATTGTGACTGGGAATGTCGGCTGTTGCGATGTCAATCGCTTCGGAGGCCAAAGGAAAAGGCGGGCAATCATCGATCGCCTCGAAAGAACTTGAGGAGCCCATATATTAGGGTGCATCAAACGCCCCAAAGTTATCAAAATGCATTGTCCCTATGCTTAAAATGTTCCTTTTATCTCCAATATATCCCTAATCAAAAAGTATAATAAAAAAATTGTTTAGGTATCCCACCTCCATTTTTAAAAATGTACATAATTATCCTTCGACATACATTACTTATTGAATTTGAACTCGCACTGGAACTGCTGCATTCATCCCTCATCATATCATACAGCGACCCAAACTTGTTGCCTTAGCTACACGTCTAAAAATGACTCCAACACAACAATCAGCCTACACTGAAGCACTCATATCTGAGGCTGGAGGGGATGTGACAAAAGTCTCTACATCATACGCAACGACAGACAAAGCCAGGCGTCAAGTTGGACAGAATATAGCTTTGACATACAAAGAGCAATGGGTTGCTCCACAGCTTTTAACACTGCATTGGGACTCCAAACAAATGCCATTGCTGTCAAATAAGAATATTAAGAAGGAGCGCCTTGCAATTGTTATTGGAAATGCAAAATAGCTGAAGTTCCTCAGTGCGCCATCTTATGCAACGGGATCACAGAGAAAAACGGAGGACATCATTGCTGATCTGACCATTGATCTCCTGCGCTCATGGCAATGTAGTGACTCCATTGTCAACATGGCATTTGACACCACCGGATCAAATACAGGACACGTTACTGCTGCTTGTGTTACAATTCAAATGCGGTTAGGTCGAGCTCTTCTCTGGTCAGGATGTCGACATCACGTTGGCGAAGTAATTCTTACACACGTGTTTGAAGATCTTCAAATTGAGACTTCAAAATCACCCGAGGTGGTATTATTCGCAAGGCTTCTTAAGAACTTCCAGCTCCTCAAGACACATCGGTCACGCTTTGATGATAATGTATTCAGTGAGAATGCGAAACCATTCATTGACATTTGCAGAGAACAATTTCGACAGATTTATAGTTCACAGTTGTCCTTTCGTAGAGATGACTATAAGGAATTTGTAGATCTCTGCCTCTTGTTTCTTGATGGAGAAGTAGAAGGACATAAAGTAACATTCAAGCGACCTGGAGCACTCCACAAGGCCAGATGGATGGCCAAATTGATTTATTCAATAAAGATATGTCTGTTTGAGCAACAGATTGCAAAGCTTCAACGCAACACAATAACAACAGATCGTCAGTCAGGTCACAAAAGTGAGAGACTTCGTGAATTTTGTGACCCTGGTTTACAGCTCCTGGTGAATGACTTGTAGTTTGGTGACTGATGCGCCATGGAATGACTTGAAGATATATACAAATCATTCTTGCAATATGACTTGCTGAATGGACAGGTCTCCGCGAGTGCTGTTTGTGCCTTCAAACGACATTTGTGGTATTTAACGGCAGAAATGTTGCCACTTGCACTGTTTAGTAATAATGTTCCAGACACTGAACGACGTGCCCTTGCTAATCGCCTGCTTTCAGTTAAGCCAAAAGAACGCTTGCAATTGCCGCAGAACAGATTTGGATCGGACTTTGGGAAACCTAAATTTCCAGATGTAATAACAGCTACAACAACTCTTGCCGATCTTGCAGGGACTGACTCGTGGTATATGTTTGAAATACTACAAGTTGGCACTCAGTTCCTCAACGAAGAGCTGTCCGACTGGTGGAGTCGCAATGACTATCAAACTGCTATGAGAAACATTGAAGCACGCAACGCAATCAATGACTTTGCTGAGAGAGGAGTGAAGCTCAGCTCGGATTTTCTGTCAGCATCAAAGACTGAACAGCATTATCAAGATGTGCTTCAAGTTGTGGAACAAGACCGGCAGAGACAATCCAATCCGCGCAAACGCAAGCCAACTTCCGAATAACAATATCCGCTTGACATGTGTCATGTAATAGCATCGCAACATAAATGTTTTTACAATAGTAATAATAAATATGTTCACTTCTAAGAATCCTTGCAATACTTTGCAATACTTCTGAAGATGGCTCTTGGCTAATACAGCACGAATAATGTTAAGAACTAATGGACCTATCTTTAAAGTCTTGTTGCAGCATAATAATGCATAATCTGTTGAGTGTGTTCGCCATTGTAAAACTTCAGTTGCTGGGTGGGATACCTAGAATATGTCAGAAAATTCTCAAATTTTGGGAAACACACTTTTTTAGTAATAGGAAAAGAAGTGAATTAGGGACAAAAACTTTTGAAAGTTTTTTTAACAATTATGGGGCGTTTGATGCACCCTACCATATATTAACGATTGCAGGCAATGGACAATCATTATCGATAACGCATGGCGCTACCCAAAAGTAATAATCTGGAGAAAGACCCATTCACGGATTTTTAACGCAGCAGTGTATCGCAATTTTTAACGGAAAGAGACGAGAGTTTGATGGAAAGAACAGAGATGAGAATGCTGCGATGGATGCTTGGAATATCACTGAAAGACACGAAACGAAGTGAGGACATCAGGAAAAAGATTGGTGTGGCATGAATCACTGACAAAGCACGGGAGACCAGGCTGCGGTGGTATGGACAGAGTTGGACACGTAAAGAGAAAAGAGGAGGGTAGCTGTGTCAAAAGAATCATGCAGGTTTAGGTTTAGTTGCATTTATTACTATCGAGCTCAGGTTTCGTCACAACGAAACATGCTATCAATGGCTCTTGCGGCCTATTTTCATACAGTCCACAGTCTCCTATGAAACCCACCAAGGCCGGTATACACCACACGCACTTTCTAGTCATATTGCTATAATTATAGTAATGTGATTTCCAAAGAACTACTTTCCGGCGGAAGTGCGTGTATGTCTTCTATTGTGTGTTTCCTTATGTACTTTATCTCATCAAGGCTTCGCTGGATAAAACAGCTGTGACAGTTATGTTTACTCAGAATTAATCGAATCATCTGACGTCATTTCAAAACACATCAAAGGGAAGAATAAACAAAACAGAAATCCTAAGATGCGCACGTATGTAAATGACGGATTTACAACACGGTGACTGTAAATGTCGGCTGCTGGGATGTCAATTGCTGCTTTGGTCAAAGGAAAATGCGGGCAGTCAGCTATCTACTCGTAAAGTTTGACTAGCCCATATATTCACGATTGCAGGCAATGGATGAACATTTTCGATGACGCATTCCGTTCACCAAAACTAATATTCAGGAAAAAGACCCATTCATGGATTTTCAACGCAGCAGTGTATCGCATTTTGCCCAAGACAGAGGTGAACTTGCAAATTATTGAATGTGAAATTCATGACTTCCTTCCACCCATCTCATAAAGCGTTTTTGCCACGTTGGTCTAAGGTAAAGACGAACGTGCATTTCAAAGGAAGTTAATGTACCATCAGTCCATCATTCTTGGCAAGGTCTGGCGACTCGTTAATCATTCAGAGATACTTCATTCCAGTGAATACGATACTTTCCAAAATACGCTTGTGAATGATTTTTCAATAACGATACGCCAGAGTTCACGACGATTCTCCAAGGAAAACGGTGGATACGGTGGATAATGAATCGCTGCCATAATTATGTGTTTCACGAAACCCGCCAAATATCACCTTTTTGGAATAATTGGCAGACGGACTACGTTTTTTGTAACAACTTTAAGATATTGGGACTGGGTCCTTTCCGATGTTTTTCAAAACCTCATCGATGACATTGATAGGTTTAGTTGCATTTATTACAATCGATGGGATGATGCTCCCATGCAGACAATCGCAGCATCAATTATAGTCGAGCTTAGGTTTCGTCACAACGAAACATGCTATCAATGGTTTTTGCTGCTTAGGCCTATTTTCACACAGTCCGCAGTCTCCTATGAAACCCACTAAGGCCGGTATACACCACACGCACTTTCTAGTCATATTGTTATAATTATAGTCATGTGATTTCCAAAGAGCTACTTTCCGGCGGAAGTGCCTATAGATATATATGTCTTCTATTGTGCGTTTCCTTATGTACTTTATCTCATCATGGCTTCGCTTGATAAAACAGCTGTGACAGGTATGTTTACTAAGAATTAATCGAATCATCTGACGTCATTTCAAAACACATCAAAGGAAAGAATAAACGAAAACAAAAAATCCTAAGATGCGCACGGATGTAAATGACGGATTTACAACACGGTGACTGTAAATGTCGGCTGCTGGGATGGCAATTGCTGCTTTGGTCAAACGAAAATGCGGGCATTCAGCTATCTACTCGTAAAACTTGACGAACCCATAATATATTCACGATTGCAGGCAATGGATAAACATTTTCGATGACGCATGCCGTTCACCAAAAGTAATCTTCAGGAAAAAGATTCATTCACGGATTTTCAACGCAGTGTATCGCATTTTGCCCAAGACAGAGGTGAACTTGCAAATTATTGAATGTGAAATTCATGACATCCTTCCACCCATCTCATAAAGCGTTTTTGCCACGTTGGTCTAAGGTAGAGACGAACGTGCATTTCAAAAGAAGTGTGACGACTCGTCAATCATTCAACGATACTGCATCCAATTGAATACTATACATTCTAATATATACTTGTGAATGATTTTCAATAACGATACGCAAGTGTTCACGACGATTCTCCAAGGCACACGGTGGATTATGATGAATCGCTGCCATATGTGTTTGAGGAAAACCGTAAACGTCGCCTTTTTGGAATAATTGGCAGCAGGACTACGGTTATTTTTACCAACTTTAAGATATTGGGAGTGGCTTTTTTCCTATGTTTTTCAGAACCTCATCGATAACATTGATAGGTTTAGTTGCATTTATTACTATCGATGGGATGATGCTCCCATGCAGACAATCGCAGCATCAATTATAGTCGAGCTTAGATTTCGTCACAACGAAACATGCTATCAATGGCTTTTGCGACTTATTTTCATACAGTTCACAGTTTCCTATGAAACCCACTAAGGCCAGTATACACCACACGCACTTTCTAGTCATATTGCTATAATTATAGTCATGTGATTTCCAAAGCGCTACTTTCCGGCGGATGTGCGTATAATCTTCTATTGTGTGTTTCCTTATGTACTTTATCTCATCAAGGCTTCGCTGGATAAAACAGCTCTGACAGGTATGCTTACTCGGAATTAATCGAATCATCTGACGTCATTTCAAAACACATCAAAGGGAAGAATAAACAAAACAGAAATCCTAAGATGCGCACGTATGTAAATGACGGATTTACAACACGGTGACTGTAGGCCTAAATGTCGGCTGCTGGGATGTCAATTGCTGCTTTGGCCAAAGGAAAATGCGGGCATTCAGCTATCTAGTCGTAAAACTTGACGAACCCATATATTCACGATTGCAGGCAATGGATAAACATTTTCGATGACGCATTTCGTTCACCAAAACTAATATTCAGGAGAAAGATTCATTCACGGATTTTCAACGCAGCCGTGTATCGCATTTTGCCCAAGACAGAGGTGAACTTGCAAATTATTGAATGTGAAATTCATGACTTCCTTCCACCCATCTCATAAAGCGTTTTTGCCACGTTGGTCCAAGGTAGACACACACGTGCATTTCAAAGGAAGTTAAAGTACCATCAGTCCATCATTCTTGGCAAGGTCTGGCGACTCGTTAATCATTCAGAGATACTTCATTCCAGTGAATACGATACATTCCAATATATGCATGTGAATGATTTTCAATATGGATACGCCAGAATACACGACGATCCTCCAAGGCACACGGTGGATTATGATGAATCGCTGCCATAGGTGTTTGACGAAACCCGCCAAATGTCGCCTTTTTGGAATAATTGGCAGAAGGACTACTTTTTTACCAACTTTAACACATTGAGTGCCACGTACGTATATATAGGCCTACGTACTTCATTAAGCGCACGGCAAGTGCCACGTACGTATATATACGTACTTCAGTAGACGCAATACAACGGTTAGCTGGCACACTGCTGCGTCAAATTTTGTTTGTTTTGGCACACTAGAAACGTAATTGGAGTGGAGTATGACATAAAAAAGTTTTATGGTAATGGAATTTTTCAGGTTTTGTGCTATATTACACGTATATTTTTGGGGGTGAAATACTATATTTTTCGAAAGATCTTTCTGGTCTAGGTCTTTTTGTATGACCCTGGAAAAAACACTGTTGCTGTAGAAGGCTATTGAATGTTTTTCATTCGATAATAAATGATTGTAATGAAGTGTAGCGCTATACAAATTGTTATAATTTTACGTAAGGAATTTTTATTATTATAAGCAAGACAGAGAAAGAAAATGGCCGAAAAACGAAGACGTCTAAATGCAGCTGAAGCACTCGCCCGTTTGGACGAGTTGCCGAGTGACTTTGAAGAATCTGATGAGGACTTATCGGCTGATAATGAACTCCCCGCTGATGTTATGTCAGCTGATGAACATTTTGAAGACCCAGACTCGGATCGCGATTCCAACTACGATGTTAGTGATGGTGCAGCAAGTTCGGACGATGATAGCAATGTTCTGTATTCTCTAGCAGATCTCGACAGAACTAATCGAGAAAATTCGGACGAAAATGAAGGTGATATAGACGATGAGGATAATGCTGAATCCGGAACAGCCATATTCAACAAGTGGGTACCAGTTTCAGATGACTATACACCACCAGCAGACATTTCCTTTATAGCAACACCCGGATTGACTGCTCAGGCAAACATCAGTACAGGCATGAAACCTGTTGCTATCTATGAACAGTTCCTCACTGATGAAATAATACACTTGATGGTAACAGAAACAAACAGGTATGCTGACAAATTTATAAATGAACGACCATTGAAACTAAGTAGCCGCGTGCAAGAATGGAGTGCAACTGATGCAGTTGAAATGAAGCGCTTCTTGGGTACAATGATGCTGATGGGTATTGTACAAAAACCAAAAATAGCAGATTACTGGTCAACTAATCCTGTAATTGGAACACCATTTGTGAACACAATTATGCCTCGTAATCGCTTTCAGCTGCTTCTCAAGTTCTGGCATTTCTCTGATAATGACAATGCACCAGAAGGCGATCGTTTGTATAAACTACAAGGCCTCTGTGATGCTCTATTGTCACGGTTTCAGGATCTGTATATTCCAGGAAAAGAACTTTCGATTGATGAGTCCATGGTGTTGTGGCGGGGAAGGTTAGTTTTTCGCCAATACATACCCGGCAAGCGTCATAAATATGGTGTCAAATTGTATATGTTGTGTGAGCCAACCGGGTATGTTTGGAACGTTCTTGTTTATTGTGGTCGATCAGACATTATTGCCGGACTTGGCCATTCTGAAGCAGTTGTCATGAAGCTCATGGAGAAACGTTTAGACCTCGGTCACGAGTTATATATTGACAATTTTTACACCGGAGTTTCTCTTGCACAACAACTATTGAATCGTAATACTAATGTGTGTGGTACCATCAGAAAGAACAGAAAACATTTGCCGACAGACGTAATATCAGCCAAGTTGCGAAGGGGACAAGTTGTTCGTCGAAGAAACAACAAACTAGTAGTTCTGAAGTGGAAAGATAAAAGGGATGTACTGATGCTTTCCACATTTCATTCAGGAAAATTGATGGACAGTACAAAAACAAATCGAGAAGGTGAACATATTCGAAAGCCAGACAGTGTTCTCAGTTACAATCAACACATGTGTGGTGTGGATAGAACTGATCAACTGGCTTCTTATTATTCACCATTGCGCAAGAGCTTACGATGGTACAGAAAAGTTGTTCTTCATTTCTTCGATCTGACACTCATCAACGCATATTTGCTCTACAAAAAAACTGGGGGAAGGAAAGATCAAATATGGTTTCGAACACAGGTAATTCAAGGATTGATAATGTCAACCGACAGACCAGCTATTCAGTTGACCACAATTTCCAAGCCTTTCATGCATCACAAGTCAGCTGACCTTTCGCGTCTCAGTGGCCAACACTTCATGGATATCATTCCAGCGAATTCTTCAAAGACAAATCCCGCTACTAAATGTGTTGTTTGCGTCAAACATGGAAAACGCAAAGAATCGCGCTATAAATGCAAAACCTGCATATCCAAACCCGGATTATGTGCTATTCCATGCTTCGAAATCTACCACACAGAACAAAATTTATAAAAACCTAATAATTCTTTAAAAAAACCACAACAACACATTCTGTAATACGTTATATCGTTTATTTCACTTTGTCAAAACAAGTACTTAAAGATTACAGCATAGTGCGCCTGTTTTTGTGGAATTTTTTAACCCTCGTTTTACGTTGGCACACGCGTCTGTTAACATCTCACTCTGTTTCGGCAGCGAATGTGTTAAGATATTGGGACTGGGTCTTTTCCGATGTTTTTCAGAACCTCATCGATAACATTAATAGGCTTAGTTGCATTTATTACTATCGATGGGATGATGCTCCCATGTAGACAATCGCAGCATCAATTATAGTCGAGCTTAGGTTTCGTCACAACGAAACATGCTATCAATGGTTTTTGCTGCTTATTTTCACACAGTCCACAGTCCCCTATGAAACCCACTAATGCCCTATATACACCACACGCACTTTCTAGTCATATTGTTATAATTATAGTCATGTGATTTCCAAAGAGCTACTTTCCGGCGGAAGTGCGTATATGTCTTCTATTGTGTGTTTCCTTATGTACTTTATCTCATCAAGGCATCGCTGGATAAAACAGCTCTGACAGGTATGCTTACTCGGAATTAATCGAATCATCTGACGTCATTTCAAAACACATCAAAGGAAAGAATAAGCGAAAACAAAAAATCCTAAGATGCGCACGGATGTAAATGACGGATTTACAACACGGTGACTGTGAATGTCGGCTGCTGTGATGTCAATTGCTGCTTTGGCCAAAGGAAAATGCGGGCATTCAGCTATCTACTCGTAAAACTTGACGAACCCATATATTCACGATTGCAGGCAATGGATAAACATTTTCGATGACGCATTCCGTTCACCACAAGTAATATTCAGGAAAAATATCCATTCATGGATTTTCAACGCAGCAGTGTATCGCATTTTGCCCAAGACAGACGTGAACTTGCAAATTATTGAATATGAAATTCATGACTTCCTTCCACCCATCTCATAAAGCGTTTTTGCCACGATGGTCTAAGGTAGAGACGAACGTGCATATCAAAGGAAGTTAAAGTACCATCAGTCCATCATTCTTGGCAAGGTCTGGCGACTCGTTAATCATTCAGAGATACTTCATTCCAGTGAATACGATACATTCCAATATATGCATGTGAATGATTTTCAATAAGGATACGCCAGAATACACGACGATCCTCCAAGGCACAGGGTGGATTATGATGAATCGCTGCCATATGTGTTTGACGAAACCCGACAAATGTCACCTTTTTGGAATAATTGGCAGAAGGACTAGGTTTTTTGTAACAACTTTAATATATTGGGACTGGGTCTTTTCCGATGTTTTTCAAAACCTCATCGATAACATTGATAGGTTTAGTTGCATTTAATACAATCGATGGGATGATGCTCCCATGCAGACAATCGCAGCATCAATTATAGTCGAGCTTAGGTTTCGTCACAACGAAACATGCTATCAATGGTTTTTGCTGCTTATTTTCACACAGTCCACAGTCCTCTATGAAACACACTAAGGCCCTATATACACCACACGCAGTTTCTAGTCATATTGCTATAATTATAGTCATGTGATTTCCAAAGAGCTACTTTCCGGCGGAAGTGCGTATATGTCTTCTATTGTGTGTTTCCTTATGTACTTTATCTCAACAGGGCTTCGCTGGATAAAACAGCTGTGACAGTTATGCTTACTCGGAATTAATCGAATCATCTGACGTTATTTCAAAACACATCAAAGGAAAGAATAAACGAAAACAAAAAATCCTAAGATGCGCACGGATGTAAATGACGGATTTACAATACGGTGACTGTAAATGTCGGCTGCTGGGATGTCAATTGCTGCTTTGGCCAAAGGAAAATGCGGGCATTCAGCTATCTACTCGTAAAACTTGACGAGCCCATATATTCACGATTGCAGGCAATGGATGAACATTTGTGAGGCCGTGTTACGAAATGAGGCTTAAGTCGGAAGCATACAAATCTGAGATATAGGCGATTTTCTCTCAAAAGGGTTCACAAGGTCAATTTTCACTGTTTGGCATTTTCGTTTAGCATAGTATCTTATCTTCATATTTTCTGAATTTTGTAAGCAATTTCAGACTGTAAATATTATTAATTAATTTTAATCTGAATTTGTTCGAGCATATTTTGACTGAAAAGTTTACATTTTGGCCTGTATTCGACGTCATTTTATGCTGGGTAGCAACTTGGCACCCCTGTTGAAAATGCTATCTCCTGAAAGTTAAGCCCTTCTAGTTTCTTAATACGGTCACATAAATTATGCTAATGTAATATTATACGCGTACGGGTAGACCGAATATAATGAATAATAATGTTTTTTTCAAACCGGGCTTGCTAGGTCAGTCACGTGATCAAAATACGGCAGCCACATTGGTTGAATCCTTGGCGCGTGACTGTTCCCTTTATATCTGTCGGCCTGCAGGCTCAGTTTCACCTTGACCTTAACTAAGCTAAGTGGGTCTGAATGCCGAATGATCATAACATTCCGTTATAACATTCCCCGCTTACACTTTCTCAAATACGGTCCGTGACCTTGGTGTCCTGTTGGACCAAGAGCTCACATTTGCTCCTCACATTCACCGACTTACTCGAGACTGCTACTATCAATTGCGTCAGCTTCGCACAATTGCTCGTTCACTGACATCTAGTGCTGTCACCACTCTGGTCCATTCCTTCATTACTTCCCGTCTTGACTATTGCTCGTCACTCTACTCTGGCCTCCCATCCAATCGAATAATGTGCTTAAACAGAGTCTTACGCTCTGCAGCACGTTTAATTGGACATATCCCTAAATTTGATCATGTGTCCAGCTATATGCAGGAGACATTACACTGGCTTCCTACTCGGCAGCGCATTGAATTTAGGATCGCTGCCCTAGTTAGGCAATGCCAGCTTGGAATCGCCCCACGGTACTTGCAAGAGCTTTGTTGCTCCACTAGTATCCTAGACCACCGCCCCCTCCGTTCTGCACAGAAGGGATTGCTATTGGTCCCTTTTGCACGAACTGCAACGATGCAGCATAGACCCTTTTCTGTGATCGGCCCAGTTGTGTGGAATGAGCTTCCACAGGAACTACGTCTACTTGCTGGGGTTATAACCTGACAAATGTCACCTTTTTGGAATAATTGGCAGAAGGACTAGGTTTTTTTGTAACAACTTTAAGATATTGGGGCTGGCTCTTTTCCTATGTTTTTCAGAACCTCATCGATAACAATGATAGGTTTAGTTGCATTTATTACTATCGATGGGATGATGCTCCCATGCAGACAATGGCAGCATCAATTATAGTCGAGCTTAGGTTTCGTCACAACGAAACATGCTATCAATGGTTTTTGATGCAAATTTTCACACAGTCCACAGTCCCCAATGAAACCCACTAAGGCCCTATATACACCACACGCACTTTCTAGTCATATTGTTATAATTATAGTCATGTGATTTCAAAAGAGCTACTTTCGGCGGAAGTGCGTAGGCCTGTATGTCTTCTATTGTGTGTTTCTTTATGTACTTTATCTCAACAGGGCTTCGCTGGATAAACAGCTGTGACAGGTATGCTTACTCGGAATTAATCGAATCATCTGACGTCATTTCAAAACACATCAAAGTAAAGAATAAACAAAACCAAAATCCTAAGATGCGCACGGATGTAAATGACGGATTTACAACACGGTGACTGTAAATGTCGGCTGCTGGGATGTCAATTGCTGCTTTGGCCAAAGGAAAATGCGGGCATTCAGCTATCTACTCGTAAAACTTGACGAGCCCATATATTCACGATTGCAGGCAATGGATGAACATTTTCGAAAACGCATTCCGTTCACCAAAAGTAATATTCAGGAGAAAGATCCATTCACGGATTTTTAACGCAGCAGTGTATCGCATTTTGCCCAAGACATAGGTGAACTTGCAAATTATTGAATGTGAAATTCTTGACTTTCTTCCGCCCATCCGCGCCTCAGATTCACACTTTGGTGTGACCTTGCGCGCGTAATAAATTTATGTAATAATAATAAAGGGTTTTTGCCACGTTGGTCTAAGGTAGACACGCACGTGCATTTCAAAGGAAGTTAATGTACCAGCAGCCCATCATTAGTGCCTATAGGAAGGTCTGACGACTCGTCAATCATTCAACGATATTGCATCCCATTGAATACTGTAACGCCTGCATATAATTTGAGTTACGATTTCCGGTCGCCGCCATTTGCGCTTCGGGTGCAATTTTACTTCCGCCGCGTTTTAATCACTAGCGGCCCGTTACTCCGGCGTGACGCGGGAGGTCGCTGTCGCGATTGTCGGGTGGCCGACGCAGCGATCGATAAGTCGGCAAATGTTCTCACGGCCGAGAAAGAGCACCGGCGGCTGCCGAGGCGGTCGGTCATTCGTCGCGAATTTATCCCACGCTTCGGTCGCCGCCTCGGTCGTCGTCTTCAAAGAAAGAGCCGGTCTTGTCGGGAATCTATCCCACGGTCGGTCTTACGCAGGAGCTCTAGCAAAGAGAGGAGGGGAGTGATGACAGACATAGTCGCGCAGACACGCAATGTCACAATAGACAAAGTCGCTATCACAGGCAGAGAGACGACAGGCTCATTTAGACGGACAGAAAAAGGACACGTCGTGGGCGGCCGCTTGTCAAACACAGTCCGATTTATTGCCTGTATAGAAACTGCCGTGTTTCTCACGGTTTAATCGACACCTCGAAGGGAAGGCGAGACGCACGTGTGGCCGTCAGAGGGCGCGTTTTGAGAGGCAAAGAGAGAGAGTGAAGGACCGATAGCGACAGACATACGGCAGAGGTAGATACGTTGACGCACGTGCAGGTGTACGTGACTTGGATTTGGCGGCCATTTTGGCGCGTATGACGTAGCTGAGAGACAGCTGCGCCGTGACGTCACTAGCGTCACCGGCAAGAAGACTTAATATAAGGAACGCGCACTGTCGGCAGTCAGACACGGCCAGATTTCGATGAGAGGCAGATCACGACTGGACCTCGAGGAGTTAAGACGCGTTTCTTCTTGAGTAACGAATCGTTTGAGTTCGACGCCTTAGTATTGCGCAGTTGAGTTTCTTACGGATTCTGCTTGGTGATTAATTATCGACAAGTAGTCGAAAATTATATATATTTTATCGGTCTACGCGTTCTGTCGGTGATCCGTCGCTTCAGCCCTTCATTCTACGTTTCGCAGGAGCGAATTATATCTCGCTTTCAAATTCTGTTGCGTTTCTTGCGATATTTGAAAGTTGGTGGCCTAAGGGCGTCAATTAATCCTAGAAAATAGTACGACGTGTTATTTTTGTTCGTCGCCTATTGCCATCGGTCTACGGGCGTCGGACCCCAGCGGTTCACCGCTGGCGCAATATCATCGACGCATTCCCCGGATCTCCATACGACTCCGGATTCTTCGCATCCTATCTCTCGCGACGGAAATTGAGGTACGTTTAGGTTAAAAGCGATCGATGATAGGTAATTTGGGCTCCTTACTAAATTGGCCTGTGGTCTTAGAACTAAAGCGGTGAATATTAATAAATGATACTCTGGTCTAATTGCTGATTGCATAAGTTGTATTCTATTGATTGCATTGAATGTAACTGATGTTGACTGAAGATTTAATTGATTGATAATAATGAGAAATATTACTGAATCTACTGACTTCGTTCACTGCTAGTGATAGAGATACCTGTAGGCCTAATTTATATAGCGCTATGGAGAATTCCAGGGCTGCGACCCCTGCTCAACCTTCGAGGCCGCCTTCCTCGATGGAAATTGTTTTAGAGGCAATCCATATTAATGCTATGTCTACTCATGAGGCAATTCAGACTAATGCTAAGTCTACACATGAAGCTATGACTTCTATGCAGTCGTCTATGCAGTCGGCTATGCAGTCGCAGGCTAGGAAAACTAGAGATGCTATTTCATCAGTACAGTCCAATGTTAAGGATGCTATTTCATCAGTACAGTCTAATGTTAGGGATGCTATTTCATCTGGGCAATTGAATGTCAGAGAGGAAATCTCTGCTGTGCACTCTAATGTCAGAGAAGCGCTGACAGAGGTTGTGTCACGCTTAGAAAGACTAGAGGCATCGCCGGTACTAAGATCTGCTGTGGATTTGAACCCTGGACTCAGCTCCACCGCTTCCACCACTGCGGACGTGCAATACCACTCGACCATCGGCCTGGAAGAAAGTTTGGGTGCGAGACACAAGGACCTACCTCTTTCGGTCAACCCTGGTAGAACTATTTTGTATTTTGCGCAGAAGTGAAACGTTGTCTAGTAAGGCTCCAATTTCATATAGGGAGTTCGGCAGCCGAGAAAACTGGCCGCCTTTCCATCGCTGGGATTCGAACCCGGAAGTCACCTCCTCCTGTCCTCCCTCTATCTCTAAGAACTATGATCCACAGCAACACGCGGTCCCATCGTTCGAGGCTCCGGAAGTGGCGACTCCGAAGATGGCGAGAGGGGCGGGCGTTACAATACGATACATTCCAGTATATGCATGTGAATGATTTACAATAATGATACCACAGAGTTCACGACGATTCTCCAAGGCACACGGTGGATTATGATGAATCGCTGCCATATTTGTTTGAGGAAACCCGACAAAATAATGTCACCTTTTTGGAATAATTGGCAGAAGGATTAGGTTTTTTTGTAACAACTTTAAGATATTGGGGCTGGCTCTTTTCCTATGTTTTTCAGCACCTCATCGATAACATTGCTAGATTTAGTTGCATTTATTACTATCGATGGGATGATGCTCCCATGCAGACAATCGCAGCATCAATTATAGTCGAGCTTAGGTTTCGTCACAACGAAACATGCTATCAATGGCTCTTGCGGCCTATTTTCATACAGTCCACAGTTTCCTATGAAACCCACTAAGGCCAGTATACACCACACGCACTTTCTAGTCATATTGTTATAATTAAAGTCATGTGATTTCCAAAGAGCTACTTTCCGGCGGAAGTGCGTGTATGTCTTCTATTGTGTATTTCCTTATGTACTTTATCTCATCAAGGCTTCGCTGGATAAAACAGCTGTGACAGATATGCTTACTCAGAATTAATCGAATCATCTGACGTCATTTCAAAACACATCAAAGGAAAGAATAAACAAAACCAAAATCGTATAAGATGCGCACGAATGTAAATGACGGATTTACAACACGGTGACTGTAAATGACGGCTGCTGGGATGTCAATTGCGGCTTTGGCCAAAGGAAAATGCGGGCATTCAGCTATCTACTCGTAAAACTTGACGAACCCATATATTCACGATTGCAGGCAATGAATAAACATTTTCGATCACGGATTCCGTTCACCAGAAGCAATATTCAGGAGAAAGATCTATTCGCTGATTTTCAACGCAGCAGTGTATCGCATTTTGCCCAAGACAGAGGTGAACTTGCAAATTATTGAATGTGAAATTCATGACTTCCTTCTACCCATCTCATAAAGCGTTTTTACCACGTTGGTCTAAGGTAGAGACTAACGTGCATTTCAAAGGAAGTTAATGTACCATTAGTCCATCATTCTTGGTAAGGTCTAGCGACTCGATAATCATTCAGAGATACTTCATCCCAGTGAATACCATACATTCCAAAATATGCATGTGAATGATTTTCAATAAGGATACGTCAGAGTTCACGACGATTCTCCAAGGCACACGGTGGATTATGATGAATCGCTGACATATTTGTTTGAGGAAAGCCGACAAAATAATATCACCTTTTTGGAATAATTGGCAGAAAGACTAGGTTTTTTCTAACAACTTTAAGATATTGGGGCTGGCTCTTTCCCAATGTTTTTCAGAACCTCAACGATAACATTGATAGGTTTAGTTGCATTTATTACTATCGATGGGATGATGCTCCCATGTAGACAATCGCAGCATCAATTATAGTCGAGCTTAGGTTTCGTCACAACGAAACATGCTATCAATGGCTCTTGCGGCCTATTTTCATACAGTCCACAGTTTCCTATGAAACCCACTAAGGCCAGTATACACCACACGCACTTTCTAGTCATATTGTTATAATTAAAGTCATGTGATTTCCAAAGAGCTACTTTCCGGCGGAAGTGCGTGTATGTCTTCTATTGTGTATTTCCTTATGTACTTTATCTCATCAAGGCTTCGCTGGATAAAACAGCTGTGACAGATATGCTTACTCAGAATTAATCGAATCATCTGACGTCATTTCAAAACACATCAAAGGTAAGAATAAACAAAACCAAAATCGTATAAGATGCGCACGAATGTAAATGACGGATTTACAACACGGTGACTGTAAATGACGGCTGCTGGGATGTCAATTGCTGCTTTGGCCAAAGGAAAATGCGGGCATTCAGCTATCTAATCGTAAAACTTGACGAACCCATATATTCACGATTGCAGGCAATGGATCAACATTTTCGATCACGGATTCCGTTCACCAGAAGTAATATTCAGGAGAAAGATCTATTCGCTGATTTTCAACGCAGCAGTGTATCGCATTTTGCCCAAGACAGAGGTGAACTTGCAAATTATTGAATGTGAAATTCATGACTTCCTTCTACCCATCTCATAAAGCGTTTTTACCACGTTGGTCTAAGGTAGAGACTAACGTATACATTTCAAAGGAAGTTAATGTACCATTAGTCCATCATTCTTGGTAAGGTCTAGCGACTCGATAATCATTCAGAGATACTTCATCCCAGTGAATACCATACATTCCAAAATATGCATGTGAATGATTTTCAATATGGATACGCCAAAGTGCACGACGATTCCCCAAGGCACACGGTGGATTATGATGAATCGCTGCCATATGTGTTTGACGAAACCCGACAAATGTCACCTTTTTGGAATAATTGGCAGAAGGACTAGGTTTTTTTGTAACAACTTTAAGATATTGGGGCTGGCTCTTTTTTTTATGTTTTTCAGAACCTCATCGATAACAATGACAGGTTTAGTTGCATTTATTACTATGGATGGGATGATGCTCCCATGTAGACAATCGCAGCATCAATTATAGTCGAGCTTAGGTTTCGTCACAACGAAACATGCTATCAATGGCTCTTGCGGCCTATTTTCATACAGTTCACAGTTTCCTATGAAACCCACTAAGGCCAGTATACACCACACGCACTTTCTAGTCATATTGTTATAATTATAGTCATGTGATTTCCAAAGAGCTACTTTCCGGCGGAAGTGCGTATAATCTTCTATTGTGTGTTTCCTTATGTACTTTATCTCATCAAGGCTTCGCTGGATAAAACAGCTCTGACAGGTATGCTTACTCGGAATTAATCGAATCATCTGACGTCATTTCAAAACACATCAAAGGAAAGAATAAACAAAACAGAAGTCCTAAGATGCGCTCGTATGTAAATGACGGATTTACAACACGGTGACTGTAAATGTCGGCTGCTGGGATGTCAATTGCTGCTTTGGCCAAAGGAAAATGCGGGCATTCAGCTATCTACTCGTAAAACTTGACGAACCTATGTATTCACGATTGAAGGCAATGGATAAACATTTTCGATCACGCATTCCGTTCACCAAAAGTAATATTCAGGAGAATGATTCATTCACGGATTTTTAACGCAGCCGTGTATCGCATTTTGCCCAAGACAGAGGTGAACTTGCAAATTATTGAATGTGAAATTCTTGACTTCCTTCCACCCATCTCATAAAGCGTTTTTGCCACGTTGGTCTAAGGTAGAGACGAACGTGCATTTCAAAGGAAGTTAATGTACCATCAGTCCATCATTCTTGGTATGGTCTAGCGACTCGATAATCATTCAGAGATACTTCATCCCAGTGAATACGATACATTCCAAAATATGCATGTGAATGATTTTCAATATGGATACGCCAAAGTGCACGCCGATTCCCCAAGGCACACGGTGGATTATGATGAATCGCTGCCATATGTGTTTGACGAAACCCGACAAATGTCACCTTTTTGGAATAATTGGCAGAAGGACTAGGTTTTTTCTAACAACTTTAAGATATTGGAACTGGGTCTTTTCCGATGTTTTTCAAAACCTCATCGATAACATTGATAGGTTTAGTTGCATTTATTACAATCGATGGGATGATGCTCCCATGTAGACAATCGCAGCATCAATTATAGTCGAGCTTAGGTTTCGTCACAACGAAACATGCTATCAATGGCTCTTGCGGCCTATTTTCATACAGTTCACAGTTTCCTATGAAACCCACTAAGGCCAGTATACACCACACGCACTTTCTAGTCATATTGTTATAATTATAGTCATGTGATTTCCAAAGAGCTACTTTCCGGCGGAAGTGCGTATAATCTTCTATTGTGTGTTTCCTTATGTACTTTATCTCATCAAGGCTTCGCTGGATAAAACAGCTCTGACAGGTATGCTTACTCGGAATTAATCGAATCATCTGACGTCATTTCAAAACACATCAAAGGAAAGAATAAACAAAACAGAAGTCCTAAGATGCGCTCGTATGTAAATGACGGATTTACAACACGGTGACTGTAAATGTCGGCTGCTGGGATGTCAATTGCTGCTTTGGCCAAAGGAAAATGCGGGCATTCAGCTATCTACTCGTAAAACTTGACGAACCTATGTATTCACGATTGAAGGCAATGGATAAACATTTTCGATCACGCATTCCGTTCACCAAAAGTAATATTCAGGAGAATGATTCATTCACGGATTTTTAACGCAGCCGTGTATCGCATTTTGCCCAAGACAGAGGTGAACTTGCAAATTATTGAATGTGAAATTCTTGACTTCCTTCCACCCATCTCATAAAGCGTTTTTGCCACGTTGGTCTAAGGTAGAGACGAACGTGCATTTCAAAGGAAGTTAATGTACCATCAGTCCATCATTCTTGGTATGGTCTAGCGACTCGATAATCATTCAGAGATACTTCATCCCAGTGAATACGATACATTCCAAAATATGCATGTGAATGATTTTCAATATGGATACGCCAAAGTGCACGCCGATTCCCCAAGGCACACGGTGGATTATGATGAATCGGTGCCATATGTGTTTGACGAAACCCGACAAATGTCACCTTTTTGGAATAATTGGCAGAAGGACTAGGTTTTTTCTAACAACTTTAAGATATTGGAACTGGGTCTTTTCCGATGTTTTTCAAAACCTCATCGATAACATTGATAGGTTTAGTTGCATTTATTACAATCGATCGGATGATGCTCCCATGCAGACAATCGCAGCATCAATTATAGTCGAGCTTAGGTTTCGTCACAACGAAACATGCTATCAATGGCTCTTGCGGCCTATTTTCATACAGTCCACAGTTTCCTATGAAACCCACTAAGGCCGGTATACACCACACGCACTTTCTAGTCTTATTGTTATAATTAAAGTCAAGTGATTTCCAAAGAGCTACTTTCCGGCGGAAGTGCGTATAATCTTCTATTGTGTGTTTCCTTATGTACTTTATCTCATCAAGGCTTCGCTGGATAAAACAGCTCTGACAGGTATGCTTACTCAGAATTAATCGAATCATCTGACGTCATTTCAAAACACATCAAAGGAAAGAATAAACAAAACCAAAATCCTAAGATGCGCACGGATGTAAATGACGGATTTACAACACGGTGACTGTGAATGTCGGCTACTGGGATGTCAATTGCTGTTCTGGCCAAAGGAAAATGCGGGCATTCAGCTATATACTCGTAAAACTTGACGAGCCCATATATTCACGATTGCAGGCAATGGATCAACATTTTCGATAACGCATTCCGTTCACCAGAAGAAATATTCAGGAGAAAGATCCATTCGCTGATTTTCAACGCAGCAGTGTATCGCATTTTGCCCAAGATAGAGGTGAACTTGCAAATTATTGAATGTGAAATTCATGACTTCCTTCCACCCATCTCATAAAGCGTTTTTGCCACGTTGGTCTAAGGTAGAGACTAACGTGCATTTCAAAGGAAGTTAATGTACCATCAGTCCATCATTCTTGGTATGGTCTAGCGACTCGATAATCATTCAGAGATACTTCATCCCAGTGAATACGATACATTCCAAAATATGCATGTGAATGATTTTCAATATGGATACGCCAAAGTACACGACGATTCCCCAAAACACACGGTGGATTATGATGAATCGCTGCCATATGTGTTTGACGAAACCCGACAAATGTCACCTTTTTGGAATAATTGGCAGAAGGATTAGGTTTTTTTGTAACAACTTTAAGATATTGGGGCTGGCTCTTTTCCGATGTTTTTCAGAACCTCATCGATAACAATGATAGGTTTAGTTGCATTTATTACTATCGATGGGATGATGCTCCCATGTAGACAATCGCAGCATGAATTATAGTCGAGCTTAGGTTTCGTCACAACGAAACATGCTATCAATGGTTTTTGCTGCTTATTTTCACACAGTCCACAGTCCCCTATGAAACCCACTAAGGCTCTATATACACCACACGCACTTTCTAGTCATATTGCTATAATTATAGTCATGTGATTTCCAAAGAGCTACTTTCGGCGGAAGTGCGTAGGCCTGTATGTCTTCTATTGTGTGTTTCTTTATGTACTTTATCTCAACAGGGCTTCGCTGGATAAAACAGCTCTGACAGGTATGCTTACTCGGAATTAATCGAATCATCTGACGTCATTTCAAAACACATCAAAGGAAAGATAAAACAAAACCAAAATCCTAAGAAGCGCACGGATGCAAATGACGGATTTACAACACGGTGACTGTGAATGTCGGCTGCTGGGATGTCAATTGCTGCTTTGGCCCAAAGGAAAATGCGGGCATTCAGCTATCTACTCGTAAAGTTTGACTAGCCCATATATTCACGATTGCAGGCAATGGATGAACATTTTCGATCACGCATTCCGTTCACCAGAAGTAATATTCAGGAGAAAGATCCATTCACGGATTTTTAACGCAGCAGTGTATCGCATTTTGCCCAAGACAGAGGTGAACTTGCAAATTATTGAATGTGAAATTCTTGACTTCCTTCCACCCATCTTATAAAGCGTTTTGCCACGTTGTTCTAAGGTAGACACGAACGTGCATTTCAAAGGAAGTTAATGTACCAGCAGCCCATCATTAGTGCATACGGGAAGGTCTTTCCACTCGTCAATCATTCAACGATACTGCATCCCATTGAATACGATACATTCCAGTATATGCATGTAAATTATTTTCAATATGGATCCGCCAGAGTTTACGACGATGCACCAAGGCACACAGTATATTACGGGGAATCGCTGCCTTAAATTATAGAGTGGCACCTCTGGCGTGTGTTAATCGGCGATTCTACGATTTACTTTCATGGATTTATAGTTCTAGACTAAACTTGCTTAGGTACCTGAAAGTTTTTATTATTTTCCACCCATCTCATCAAGCGTTTTTGCCACGTTGGTCTAAGGTAGAGACTAACGTGCATTTCAAAGGAAGTTAATGTACCAGCAACCCATCATTAGTGCATATAGGAAGGTCTGACGACTCGTCAATCATTCAACGATACTGCATCGCATTGAATACGATACATTCTAGAATATACATGTGAATGATTTTCAATATGGATACGCCAAAGTGCACGACGATTCCCCAAGGCAAACGGTGGATTATGATGAATCGCTGCCATATGTGTTTGACGAAACCCGACAAATGTCACCTTTTTGGAATAATTGGCAGAAGGACTAGGTTTTTTTTAACAACTTTAATATATTGGAACTGGGTCTTTTCCGATGTTTTTCAAAACCTCATCGATAACATTGATAGGTTTAGTTGCATTTATTACAATCGATGGGATGATGCTCCCATGCAGACAATCGCAGCATCAATTATAGTCGAGCTTAGGTTTCGTCACAACGAAACATGCTATCAATGGCTCTTGCGGCCTATTTTCATACAGTCCACAGTTTCCTATGAAACCCACTAAGGCCGGTATACACCACACGCACTTTCTAGTCTTATTGTTATAATTAAAGTCAAGTGATTTCCAAAGAGCTACTTTCCGGCGGAAGTGCGTATAATCTTCTATTGTGTGTTTCCTTATGTACTTTATCTCATCAAGGCTTCGCTGGATAAAACAGCTCTGACAGGTATGCTTACTCAGAATTAATCGAATCATCTGACGTCATTTCAAAACACATCAAAGGAAAGAATAAACAAAACCAAAATCGTATAAGATGCGCACGAATGTAAATGACGGATTTACAACACGGTGACTGTAAATGACGGCTGCTGGGATGTCAATTGCTGCTTTGGCCAAAGGAAAATGCGGGCATTCAGCTATCTACTCGTAAAACTTGACGAGCCCATATATTCACGATTGCAGGCAATGGATCAACATTTTCGATAACGCATTCCGTTCTCCAGAAGTAATATTCAGAAGAAAGATCCATTCGCTGATTTTCAACGCAGCAGTGTATCGCATTTTGCCCAAGACAGAGGTGAACTTGCAAATTATTGAATGTGAAATTCATGACTTCCTTCCATTCATCTCATAAAGCGTTTTTGCCACGTTGGTCTAAGGTAGAGACGAACGTGCATTTCAAAGGAAGTTAAAGTACCATCAGTCCATCATTCTTGGCAAGGTCTGGCGACTCGTTAATCATTCAGAGATACTTCATTCCAGTGAATACGATACATTCCAATATATGCATGTGAATGATTTTCAATATGGATACGCCAGAATACACGACGATCCTCCAAGGCACACGGTGGATTATGATGAATCGCTGCCATATGTGTTTGACGAAACCCGACAAATGTCACCTTTTTGGAATAATTGGCAGAAGGCCTAGGTTTTTTTAACAACTTTAAGATATTGGGGCTGGCTCTTTTCCTATGTTTTTCAGAACCTCATCGATAACATTGATAGGTTTAGTTGCATTTATTACTATCGATGGGATGATGCTCCCATGTAGACAATCGCAGCATCAATTATAGTCGAGCTTAGGTTTCGTCACAACGAAACATCCTATCAATGGTTTTTGCTGCTTATTTTCACACAGTCCACAGTCCCCTATGAAACACACTAAGGCCAGTATACACCACACGCACTTTCTAGTCATATTGTTATAATTATAGTCATGTGATTTCCAAAGAGCTACTTTCCGGCGGAAGTGCGTATAATCTTCTACTGTGTGTTTCCTTATGTACTTTATCTCATCAAGGCTTCGCTGGATAAAACAGCTCTGACAGGTATGCTTACTCAGAATTAATCGAATCATCTGACGTCATTTCAAAACACATCAAAGGAAACAATAAACAAAACAGAAGTCCTAAGATGCGCTCGTATGTAAATGACGGATTTACAACACGGTGACTGTAAATGTCGGCTGCTGGGATGTCAATTGCTGCTTTGGCCAAAGGAAAATGCGGGCATTCAGCTATCTACTCGTAAAACTTGACGAACCCATATATTCACGATTGAAGGCAATGGATAAACATTTTCGATGTCGCATTCCGTTCACCAAAAGTAATATTCAAGGGAAAGATTCATTCACGGATTTTTAACGCAGCCGTGTATCGCATTTTGCCCAAGACAGAGGTGAACTTGCAAATTATTGAATGTGAAATTCTTGACTTCCTTCCACCCATCTCATAAAGCGTTTTTGCCACGTTGGTCTAAGGTAGAGACGAACGTGCATTTCAAAGGAAGTTAAAGTACCATCAGTCCATCATTCTTGGCAAGGTCTGGCGACTCGTTAATCATTCAGAGATACTTCATTCCAGTGAATACGATACATTCCAATATATGCATGTGAATGATTTTCAATATGGATACGCCAGAATACACGACGATCCTCCAAGGCACACGGTGGATTATGATGAATCGCTGCCATATGTGTTTGACGAAACCCGACAAATGTCACCTTTTTGGAATAATTGGCAGAAGGACTAGGTTTTTTTGTAACAACTTTAATATATTGGAACTGGGTCTTTTCCGATGTTTTTCAAAACCTCATCGATAACATTGATAGGTTTAGTTGCATTTATTACAATCGATGGGATGATGCTCCCATGCAGACAATCGCAGCATCAATTATAGTCGAGCTTAGGTTTCGTCACAACGAAACATGCTATCAATGGCTCTTGCGGCCTATTTTCATACAGTCCACAGTTTCCTATGAAACCCACTAAGGCCGGTATACACCACACGCACTTTCTAGTCTTATTGTTATAATTAAAGTCAAGTGATTTCCAAAAGCTACTTTCCGGCGGAAGTGCGTATAATCTTCTATTGTGTGTTTCCTTATGTACTTTATCTCATCAAGGCTTCGCTGGATAAAACAGCTCTGACAGGTATGCTTACTCGGAATTAATCGAATCATCTGACGTCATTTCAAAACACATCAAAGGAAAGATAAAACAAAACCAAAATCCTAAGAAGCGCACGGATGCAAATGACGGATTTACAACACGGTGACTGTGAATGTCGGCTGCTGGGATGTCAATTGCTGCTTTGGCCCAAAGGAAAATGCGGGCATTCAGCTATCTACTCGTAAAGTTTGACTAGCCCATATATTCACGATTGCAGGCAATGGATGAACTTTTTCGATCACGCATTCCGTTCACCAGAAGTAATATTCAGGAGAAAGATCCATTCACGGATTTTTAACGCAGCAGTGTATCGCATTTTGCCCAAGACAGAGGTGAACTTGCAAATTATTGAATGTGAAATTCTTGACTTCCTTCCACCCATCTTATAAAGCGTTTTGCCACGTTGTTCTAAGGTAGACACGAACGTGCATTTCAAAGGAAGTTAATGTACCAGCAGCCCATCATTAGTGCATACGGGAAGGTCTTTCCACTCGTCAATCATTCAACGATACTGCATCCCATTGAATACGATACATTCCAGTATATGCATGTAAATTATTTTCAATATGGATCCGCCAGAGTTTACGACGATGCACCAAGGCACACAGTATATTACGGGGAATCGCTGCCTTAAATTATAGAGTGGCACCTCTGGCGTGTGTTAATCGGCGATTCTACGATTTACTTTCATGGATTTATAGTTCTAGACTAAACTTGCTTAGGTACCTGAAAGTTTTTATTATTTTCCACCCATCTCATCAAGCGTTTTTGCCACGTTGGTCTAAGGTAGAGACTAACGTGCATTTCAAAGGAAGTTAATGTACCAGCAACCCATCATTAGTGCATATAGGAAGGTCTGACGACTCGTCAATCATTCAACGATACTGCATCGCATTGAATACGATACATTCTAGAATATACATGTGAATGATTTTCAATATGGATACGCCAAAGTGCACGACGATTCCCCAAGGCAAACGGTGGATTATGATGAATCGCTGCCATATGTGTTTGACGAAACCCGACAAATGTCACCTTTTTGGAAAAATTGGCAGAAGGACTAGGTTTTTTTGTAACAACTTTAATATATTGGGACTGGGTCTTTTCCGATGTTTTTCAAAACCTCATCGATAACATTGATAGGTTTAGTTGCATTTATTACAATCGATGGGATGATGCTCCCATGCAGACAATCGCAGCATCAATTATAGTCGAGCTTATGTTTCGTCACAATGAAACATGCTATCAATGGCTCTTGCGGCCTATTTTCATACAGTCCATAGTTTCCTATGAAACCCACTAAGGCCAGTATACACCACACGCACTTTCTAGTCATATTGTTATAATTAAAGTCATGTGATTTCCAAAGAGCTACTTTCCGGCGGAAGTGCGTGTATGTCTTCTATTGTGTATTTCCTTATGTACTTTATCTCATCAAGGCTTCGCTGGATAAAACAGCTCTGACAGGTATGCTTACTCAGAATTAATCGAATCATCTGACGTCATTTCAAAACACATCAAAGGAAAGAATAAACAAAACCAAAATCGTATAAGATGCGCACGAATGTAAATGACGGATTTACAACACGGTGACTGTAAATGACGGCTGCTGGGATGTCAATTGCTGCTTTGGCCAAAGGAAAATTCGGGCATTCAGCTATCTACTCGTAAAACTTGACGAACCCATATATTCACGATTGCAGGCAATGGATCAACATTTTCGATAACGCATTCCGTTCACCAGAAGTAATATTCAGGAGAAAGATCTATTCGCTGATTTTCAACGCAGCAGTGTATCGCATTTTGCCCAAGACAGAGGTGAACTTGCAAATTATTGAATATGAAATTCATGACTTCCTTCCACCCATCTCATAAAGCGTTTTTACCACGTTGGTCTAAGGTAGAGACTAACGTGCATTTCAAAGGAAGTTAATGTACCATTAGTCCATCATTCTTGGTAAGGTCTAGCGACTCGTTAATGATTCAGAGATACTTCATTCCAGTGAATACGATACATTCCAAAATATGCATGTGAATGATTTTCAATATGGATACGCCAAAGTGCACGACGATTCCCCAAGGCACACGGTGGATTATGATGAATCGCTGCCATATGTGTTTGACGAAACCCGACAAATGTCACCTTTTTGGAATAATTGGCAGAAGGACTAGTTTTTTTTAAACAACTTTAAGATATTGGGGCTGGCTCTTTTCCTATGTTTTTCAGAACCTCATCGATAACAATGATAGGTTTAGTTGCATTTATTACTATCGATGGGATGAAGCTCCCATGTAGACAATCGCAGCATCAATTATAGTCGAGCTTAGGTTTCGCCACAACGAAACATGCTATCAATGGCTCTTGCGGCCTATTTTCATACAGTTCACAGTTTCCTATGAAACCCACTAAGGCCAGTATACACCACACGCACTTTCTAGTCATATTGTTATAATTATAGTCATGTGATTTCCAAAGAACTACTTTCCGGCGGAAGTGCGTATAATCTTCTATTGTGTGTTTCCTTAGGTACTTTATCTCATCAAGGCTTCGCTGGATAAAACAGCTCTGACAGGTATGCTTACTCAGAATTAATCGAATCATCTGACGTCATTTCAAAACACATCAAAGGAAAGAATAAACAAAACCAAAATCGTATAAGATGCGCACGAATGTAAATGACGGATTTACAACACGGTGACTGTAAGTGACGGCTGCTGGGATGTCAATTGCTGCTTTGGCCAAAGGAAAATGCGGGCATTCAGCTATCTACTCGTAAAACTTGACGAGCCCATATATTCACGATTGCAGGCAATGGATCAACATTTTCGATAACGCATTCCGTTCACCAGAAGTAATATTCAGAAGAAAGATCCATTCGCTGATTTTCAACGCAGCAGTGTATCGCATTTTGCCCAAGACAGAGGTGAACTTGCAAATTATTGAATGTGAAATTCATGACTTCCTTCCACCCATCTCATAAAGCGTTTTTGCCACGTTGGTCTAAGGTAGAGACGAACGTGCATTTCAAAGGAAGTTAAAGTACCATCAGTCCATCATTCTTGGCAAGGTCTGGCGACTCGTTAATCATTCAGAGATACTTCATTCCAGTGAATACGATACATTCCAATATATGCATGTGAATGATTTTCAATATGGATACGCCAGAATACACGACGATCCTCCAAGGCACACGGTGGATTATGATGAATCGCTGCCATATGTGTTTGACGAAACCCGACAAATGTCACCTTTTTGGAATAATTGGCAGAAGGACTAGGTTTTTTTTGTAACAACTTTAATATATTGGAACTGGGTCTTTTCCGATGTTTTTCAAAACCTCATCGATAACATTGATAGGTTTAGTTGCATTTATTACAATCGATGGGATGATGCTCCCATGCAGACAATCGCAGCATCAATTATAGTCGAGCTTAGGTTTCGTCACAACGAAACATGCTATCAATGGCTCTTGCGGCCTATTTTCATACAGTCCACAGTTTCCTATGAAACCCACTAAGGCCGGTATACACCACACGCACTTTCTAGTCTTATTGTTATAATTAAAGTCAAGTGATTTCCAAAAGCTACTTTCCGGCGGAAGTGCGTATAATCTTCTATTGTGTGTTTCCTTATGTACTTTATCTCATCAAGGCTTCGCTGGATAAAACAGCTCTGACAGGTATGCTTACTCAGAATTAATCGAATCATCTGACGTCATTTCAAAACACATCAAAGGAAAGAATAAACAAAACCAAAATCGTATAAGATGCGCACGAATGTAAATGACGGATTTACAACACGGTGACTGTAAATGACGGCTGCTGGGATGTCAATTGCTGCTTTGGCCAAAGGAAAATGCGGGCATTCAGCTATCTACTCGTAAAACTTGACGAGCCCATATATTCACGATTGCAGGCAATGGATCAACATTTTCGATAACGCATTCCGTTCTCCAGAAGTAATATTCAGAAGAAAGATCCATTCGCTGATTTTCAACGCAGCAGTGTATCGCATTTTGCCCAAGACAGAGGTGAACTTGCAAATTATTGAATGTGAAATTCATGACTTCCTTCCATTCATCTCATAAAGCGTTTTTGCCACGTTGGTCTAAGGTAGAGACGAACGTGCATTTCAAAGGAAGTTAAAGTACCATCAGTCCATCATTCTTGGCAAGGTCTGGCGACTCGTTAATCATTCAGAGATACTTCATTCCCGTGAATACCATACATTCCAATATATGCATGTGAATGATTTTCAATATGGATACGCCAGAATACACGACGATCCTCCAAGGCACACGGTGGATTATGATGAATCGCTGCCATATGTGTTTGACGAAACCCGACAAATGTCACCTTTTTGGAATAATTGGCAGAAGGACTAGGTTTTTTTGTAACAACTGTAATATATTGGAACTGGGTCTTTTCCGATGTTTTTCAAAACCTCATCGATAACATTGATAGGTTTAGTTGCATTTATTACAATCGATGGGATGATGCTCCCATGCAGACAATCGCAGCATCAATTATAGTCGAGCTTAGGTTTCGTCACAACGAAACATGCTATCAATGGCTCTTGCGGCCTATTTTCATACAGTCCACAGTTTCCTATGAAACCCACTAAGGCCGGTATACACCACACGCACTTTCTAGTCTTATTGTTATAATTAAAGTCAAGTGATTTCCAAAAGCTACTTTCCGGCGGAAGTGCGTATAATCTTCTATTGTGTGTTTCCTTATGTACTTTATCTCATCAAGGCTTCGCTGGATAAAACAGCTCTGACAGGTATGCTTACTCAGAATTAATCGAATCATCTGACGCCATTTCAAAACACATCAAAGGTAAGAATAAACAAAACCAAAATCCTAAGATGCGCACGGATGTAAATGACGGATTTACAACACGGTGACTGTGAATGTCGGCTACTGGGATATCAATTGCTGTTCTGGCCAAAGGAAAATGCGGGCATTCAGCTATATACTCGTAAAACTTGACGAGCCCATATATTCACGATTGCAGGCAATGGATCAACATTTTCGATAACGCATTCCGTTCACCAGAAGTGATATTCAGAAGAAAGATCCATTCACGGATTTTTAACGCAGCCGTGTATCGCATTTTGCCCAAGACAGAGGTGAACTTGCAAATTATTGAATGTGAAATTCATGACTTCCTTCCACCCATCTCATAAAGCGTTTTTGCCACGTTGGTCTAAGGTAGAGACTAACGTGCATTTCAAAGGAAGTTAATGTACCATCAGTCCATCATTCTTGGTATGGTCTAGCGACTCGATAATCATTCAGAGATACTTCATTCCAGTGAATACGATACATTCCAAAATATGCATGTGAATGATTTTCAATATGGATACGCCAAAGTGCACGACGATTCCCCAAGGCACACGGTGGATTATGATGAATCGCTGCCATATGTGTTTGACGAAACCCGACAAATGTCACCTTTTTGGAATAATTGGCAGAAGGATTAGGTTTTTTTGTAACAACTTTAAGATATTGGGGCTGGCTCTTTTCCTATGTTTTTCAGAACCTCATCGATAACAATGATAGGTTTAGTTGCATTTATTACTATCGATGGGATGATGCTCCCATGTAGACAATCGCAGCATGAATTATAGTCGAGCTTAGGTTTCGTCACAACGAAACATGCTATCAATGGTTTTTGCTGCTTATTTTCACACAGTCCACAGTCCCCTATGAAACCCACTAAGGCCCTATATACACCACACGCACTTTCTAGTCATATTGCTATAATTATAGTCATGTGATTTCCAAAGAGCTACTTTCGGCGGAAGTGCGTAGGCCTGTATGTCTTCTATTGTGTGTTTCTTTATGTACTTTATCTCAACAGGGCTTCGCTGGATAAAACAGCTCTGACAGGTATGCTTACTCGGAATTAATCGAATCATCTGACGTCATTTCAAAACATATCAAAGGAAAGATAAAACAGAAATCCTAAGATGCGCACGGATGTAAATGACGGATTTACAACACGGTGACTGTGAATGTCGGCTGCTGGGATGTCAATTGCTGCTTTGGCCCAAAGGAAAATGCGGGCATTCAGCTATCTACTCGTAAAGTTTGACTAGCCCATATATTCACGATTGCAGGCAATGGATGAACATTTTCGATCACGCATTCCGTTCACCAAAAGTAATATTCAGGAGAAAGATCCATTCACGGATTTTTAACGCAGCAGTGTATCGCATTTTGCCCAAGACAGAGGTGAACTTGCAAATTATTGAATGTGAAATTCTTGACTTCCTTCCACCCATCTTATAAAGCGTTTTTGCCACGTTGTTCTAAGGTAGACACGAATGTGCATTTCAAAGGAAGTTAATGTACCAGCAGCCCATCATTAGTGCATATGGGAAGGTCTTACCACTCGTCAATCATTCAACGATACTGCATCCCATTGAATACGATACATTCCAGTATATGCTTGTAGATTATTTTCAATATGGATCCGCCAGAGTTTACGACGATGCACCAAGGCACACAGTATATTACGGGGAATCGCTGCCTTAAATTATAGAGTGGCACCTCTGGCGTGTGTTAATCGGCGATTCTACGATTTACTTTCATGGATTTATAGTTCTAGACTAAACTTGCTTAGGTACCTGTTGAAAGTTTTTTTAATTTTCCTCAGATTTTCATGTTTCAACTTAATGTAAGTCGTACTATGGCTATTATCGTCCGACTGTGTTTACTCGTCTGACCAACTTAGACAATATGCCGGGTTTTCTACTACAATTCCCCGCGTGACAAGAAAGACTCGGAAAATTCTATTTCAATTTCAACTACGGCGACCGCATCTTCAGCCTCTCTGGACATTGCAACTTTGAATGTGCGATCGCTACGTACGAAATACGTACCAGTTGCAGACCTCATCACGGCGAGTTAGCTTGATGTTCTTGCTGTCATTGAGTCATGGCATTCCACCTCGGAAGATGTTGCTGTTCGTCGCGCAGCACCCCCTGGCTATTCCTTCATCGACCAACCGAGACCCAACTCTCAGGAAGTTACCACACAGGGCGGTGGTGTCGTTGTCTACCATCGAAGCTCGATTCGCGCAAAAAAGATCAGTCTCTGCCAAGTACCATCGACGTTCGAAGCACTCGCTGTTTCCATCTTCTCCAAGCGAGGTCCAGTAATTCTCCTGGCAATCTACCGACCCGGCTCTTCTTCACTATTCTCTGTGCTTTTTGACGAATTTTCGGTTCTATTGGAACAGTTCGCTACGTACAACTCCGAATTGGTCATTGTTGGAGACCTCAACGTCCACCTAGAGCATCCTTTAATTTCAGAGTCAATTTGCCTAAGACAGAGGTGAACATGCAAATTATTTAATTTGAAATTCATGACTTCCTTCCACCCATCTAAAACAGTGTTTTCGCCACGATGGTTTAAGGTAGAGACGCACGTGCGTTTCAAAGGAAGTTAATGTACCAGCAGCCCATCATTCGTGACTTTGGAAAGGTCTGGCGACTCGTCAATCATTCAGAAAAACTGCATCCCATTGAATACGATGCATTCCAGTATATGCATGTGGATGATTTTCAATATGGATACGCTAGAATTTACAACGATTGTCCAAGGAGTTCAGTGGATTATGATGAATCGCTGCCGTATGTGTTGGAGCAAACCGACAAATGTCACCTTCTTGGAATAATCGGCAGGATGACGTTTTTTATAACAACTATAAGATATTGGGACTGGCTCTCTTCCGAAGTCTTTCAGAACCTCATCGATTATATTGATACTCTTAGTTGCATTTATTATTATCGCTCGGAAGGTGCGCCGTTGCAGACAATCGCAGTATCAATTGGCCTGTTTAGGTTTCGTCACAACGAAAAATGCAAGCAATGGCTTTTTCGGCTTATTTTCATAGTCCACAGTATCTTATGAAACCCACCGAGGCCGGTATACACCACTCGCACTTTCTAGTCATATTGTTATAATTATAGTCATGTGATTTTCAAAGAGCTACTTTCTGGCAGAAGTGTATGTATGTCTTCTATTGTGTGTTTCTTTATGTACTTTATCTCAACAGGACTTAGAGTGTATAAAACCACAGGTATGCTTACTCAGAATTAATCGAATCATCTTAAGTCATTTCAAAACACCTCAAAGGAAAGAATAAACGAAACCGATATCCCAAGATGCGCATGGATGCAAATGACGGAATTACAACACCGTGACTGTGAATGTTGGCTGCTGCGATGTCAATTGCCGCGAGACCAAATGAAGAGTCGGATAGCAATCTACTCGCAAAACCTGAGCCAATATGTTCACTAATGCAGAGTACGGACAACCATTTTCGATACCGTATTCCGCTATAGGCCTAAAATTGTCATATTCATGAGCAAGACCAATTGAGTGATATAAAACGTAACATTTTAAGGAAATATGCCCAAGAGAGAAGTGAACTTGTTAATTATTTAATTTGAAATTCATGACTTCCTTCTACCCTTCTAACACAGCGTTTTTGTCACGTTGGTCCGAGGTAGGGACGTGCACACGATTCATAGGAAGTCAATATACCAGCAGCCCGTCATTAGTGGCTTTAGGAAGGTCTGACGACTCGTCTATCATTTAGAGAGACTGCATCCCATTGAATACGATACACTCCAGTATATGCATGTGAATGATTTTCAATAAAGATAGGGCCTACGCCCGAGTTTACGACGTTTCTCCAAATCATACAGTATTTTATGGGGTATCGCTGACGTACGTGTTTGAAGAAACCCGACAAATAACATATTCATGGAATAAGCTTATGGTAGAAGGACGACGTATTTTAAGATAATTATTCGATAATGCATTGCGCTCTTCTGAAGACTTTCACACCCGCATCGATTACATTGGTAGGCTAAGTGGCATTTAGTATTATAGCTGGGGAGATGTAATGTAAATCTTCGAGAATTTCTCAGCGCCCACAAAAGCCACGTCAGGGAGACCAGCTTATTCACCGGCGCTAGAGATGCGTATATGCAGACAATTGACATTTCAAAGCAGCCTAAACAGGTCAATGGACAGTATAAACGAACCCGAAATCCTAAGATGCGCACGGATATAAATGACGGATTTACAACACCGTGACTATAAATGTCGGCTGCTGCGATGGCCACAGAAAAAGGCGGTCATTCATCCACCTACTCCTAAAAGTTGAGAAGCCCATATATTCACGATTGCATGCAATGCATAACCATTTTCGATAACCAGGCCCGGTTTAACCACTAGGCGACCTAGGCGGCCGCCTAGGGCGGCAAATTTCTGGGGCGGCACTAAAAGTTTTTCATTTTTAGTTAATTTATATTAATATTTAAAGTTTTATTGCAAAATATTACATTTTATTTTTTCCCGCTAGATGAAACGAATTGCATAGTATAAATTTGATCACTAGTTTACTTACTTACGTTTTAGGAAATAACGCCACATCCGGTGACGTCATTTCGAAATCAAAATCTGGCGTGCAGTGATGCCACAGCTGGGTTTTTTCCACTAGATATGGGTTTTTTGGCCTTCGTCTGGGTTTCTGATTTTTTTTGGCAAGATCGGGGTTTATTTTGGTGAGTTGACATTTTGTACTTACAACACATGAATATTCTGTGAAATTCAATGTAAAATGGTTGTGACAACTTAATATTTCCAAAAAATTTAATTTTAAACTCCACAATCAAGATCTCATGTTGTCAATTCACAAATAATATTTATAACCTGAAGAACAGTTCTGCACTTCTGCACAGAAATAAAACATTTTGACATTTCAAAATAGGTCAGATCACTCGTTTCTTTCCTTGTAAAGCCGTATTAGGCCTACATCTATAACATGTACAGTCTGAGTCTCTTTGCAAAGTTCTTGATGGACCTGTTGATTAAGCTGATAGATTCCTTATTTACCAATTTGATCGTCATTTTGCTAAGTGACTTCTCAGTGGCGCGCAGCTACGCTGGTGCCCTGTTTCTTTTTTAAATAGTAACAATAATGATAATCTGGCAATATCAAGGCTATTTGATAACAATTATTTAAGATGAGACTTAATAAAATCTTGTTTTTGCTACTTTTTCCTGCGTTACGTCTTTGAATCGTCAAGAAACGGGGGTGGCCTCACTAAAAGTGGTATAACTTATGTTCTGTTTGAAATATTTTGATGGAATTTGACCACCATGTGCAGATATGAATTGTCTTTAAGCCTGTAAAATTTCATTTCGATATTCTTAGTTTTGGTCAAGATATTGGCCAGAATAATTAGATTGGTTTTTTGTTACTTTTCGTTGCGTCGCGTTTTTGAATCGTCAAAAACCGGTGGGTGGCCTCACTAAAAGTGATATAACTTTTGTTCTGTTTCACACGTGACTATGAAATTTGGCTATTGTACGTAGATATGAATTACCTTCAAGCCCGTAAAACTGGATTTGAAAAATTCCTATTTTTGGCCATGATATTGATAAAAAGCCGAAGGGGATTACTTTTCTTGGCGCACCCTGTATATACAGTTATACACTGTAGGTCAGGTCAATCCTATAGTGGTATAATAGCTAAGTTGTTGCAGAGTATTAATGTTCAAGGTGTTTAAAACGTTGGACTGTTGGTGTATTAAGAAAATTTGGCTGGAAACCTCGGACAACTTTAAAACTTTGTAAACTTAAGCCACGTGTGCTATGTGCTTAGGCTACAATTCTGGTAGACTCGACCCGCTGCGCATGCGCACACGAATATATCGATTAAGCTTATTGTCAGTATGGAACCCGAGTCTCTGACAAACTTTGACAATTGATACTTTTAAGGTTGTAATTACATTTTATTCAACTCTTTTGAAGAACATTTTGTTAATCCTCATGCGAACAAGCGAAAAACCAACTTAATTTGAACAAAGGGGGTCTAAAATAGCTTGTATGAATAGTTTGGGTTTTTCTGGGTTTTGTTTCGGAAGAAAATCTGGGTTTATTTCAGAAACCTCAGTGGCAACACTGCTGGCGTGTAATTCAAACTTTTACTTCGCTGTTCTTGACACGGCAATACAATCGGTTGAAGAAAGATTCACTGTGATGCAAAAAATTAGTTCTGTGTTTGGTTTCCTTCATGATGTTCACAGTTTGCAGAATAAAACTAGTAAGGAAGTTATGGAACATTGCTTGAATCTTGAAAGAGCTTTGCAACATGGAGACTCCAAAGATATTGATGCAGTTGATCTAAGCAATGAACTGAAAGCCATTTCAAGACGAGTTGCAAGGTGTACATCGCCACATGATGTACTAAACTTTATATTGAAAAATAATCTAACAGATAGTGTCCCCAACACTATTATAGCTCTGCGAATTCTCTTGACACTTCCAGTTTCTGTGGCTAGTGGTGAGCGAAGCTTCTCTAAGCTCAGACTGATAAAAACATGTTTGCGAACGTCCATGCTACAAGAAAGACTTGTTGGACTAGCTACTCTGTCAATTGAACATGACATTGCCAAAGACCTGATGGAACTCGTTTCTACATAATATTATGCTAAAGCAAAAGCGCGAAAAATGAAGTTTTGAAATTACATTACCGGTATAATTCCGTATAAGCGAATACGTACGAATAGGGTGATTTCAGATAAAGTACGTATAGCCTACCATTATATAGATTATACATGTTCTATTCTATTCTTCTTTCTATTGAATGCAAATACGAATTAAAACAAAAGGCACCATAGCATTCCTTTGTGAAAGTTAATGTTAATTCAATCTTAGTTGCCGTGGGCGCGGGGGAGGCGCAGTGCGACAGGTTCGCCTAGGGTGCCAAATACTCTGGCACCGGCCCTGTCGATAACGCATTGCGCTTTCTAAAAGTAATAATAAAGAGAAAGACCCAATCACGGATTATCAACGCAGCAGTGTATCGCAATTTTTCGAAGACATAGGAGAACATGCAAATTATTGAATTTGAAATTCATGACTTCCTTCCACCATGCATCTAAAACAGCGTTTTTCCCACTTTGGTCTAAGGAAAGGACGCGCCTTAGATTCACAGGAAGTCAATGTACCAGCAGCCCGTCATTCGTGACTTTGGAAAGGTCTGGCGACTCGTCAACCATTCAGAGATACTGCATCCCATTGAGTACGATGCGTTTCAGTATATGCATGTGAATGATTTTCAATAATGATACGCCAGAGTTTACGACGATTCTCCGAAGCATACAGTACATTATGGGAATCGCTGTCGTATGCGTTGGAGGAAACCCGACAAATATCACTTTCTTTGAAAATTGTACGGACGAGGTTTGTTATAACAGCTCTTTTCTGAAGACTTTCACACCCGCATCGATTACATTGATAGGCTAAGCGGCATTTAGTATTATAGCTGGGAAGATGCGCATATGCAGACAATTGACATTTCAAAACAGCCTAAACAGGTCAAAGAACATAATAAACAAAACCGATATCCTAAGATGCGCACGGATGTAAGTGACGCATTCACAACACTGTGACTATGAATGTCGGCTGCTGCGATTTCAATTGGTGCGTTGGCCAAAGAAAAAGACGGTCATTCATCTATCTTCTCGCAAATATTCACGAAAAGCTCATATATTTCACCATTGTAGGCAATGGATAACCATTTTCGATAACGCATTGCGCTATCCAAAAGTATTAATCAGGAGAAAGACCCATTCAGGCCGGTGTCACGAAATAAGGCCAAGGTATCCCCCGATACATAGTCTCTCCCCGAAACAGTCTCCCCCTGGCTGATACACTGTACAGGAAGAAATTTTCTGAAGTAAAAGTGTATTATTTTCTTGTTATATAATCTGGCAACGTAAACTAGCCTGCTCATCTCTAAATTTGACGCAACTGTAACCTATTTCGCTCTGAACGTGGGAGACTTTATTTCGTGGGGGGCGGAAATATTCTCCCCACGCAGACTTTATTTCAGAATATACTCTCCGGGGGCGACTTTATTCCGGAACAGATCAGCCGGGGAGGGAAGAATCTGTTTCAAAATAAAGTCTCCGGGGGAGACTTTTAGGGGTAGACTATGTCACGCGACACCGACCCTCGGATTTCCGGAGCCCAAGCTAGCAAGCGGTGAGCGGATCTTCAAGCACCGTTGACTTTCCACCAATTGATTTCTTCCCGTACTGAGAACATCATAGGCCTAATTATGAAGGAAAATCGAAATAAATTTGGTTAATGGATAAGAATGCAAATAAGGCTCTTAACGCTAGCAGTTACTATGAAAACAACAATAATAATAATTCATTTCATTATAGCCTATGAATAGGCCTATCTGAAATCTGAAAGGAGATGCCAATAATTAAAACATTTTAGCATCCTTCTAATTTAAAGCATGCGTTATATATATATATATATATATATATATATATATCATTATATACTATAGTCAATCAGTCATTTATATACAATTGCCTGGGTTATATCACATAAAACACTTATATTCACAGTAAAATCCTGTGAGTTTTGATGAATGCAAAATCTCCACTAGGTGTCTACAGTCCCGATCGTTAGCATCATCATTCTACAAATGTTGACAAAATGGCTAGGCTTAAATCAGTTAGCCGTTCTCGAAACATCGCAAGTTTAGATCAATTTGAACCTTTTTATTTTTCTTTTGATTCCCACTTTAAGATTTGTTGCCAAAATAAAGATTTTTAGTGACACACTCCTTCAATTAAAATAATTAATTAATAGAACAGTTTGAATAAAGGAAAAATTGTTACAGTCAAATTGGTAGGCCTAATCCTTTCAGTTGTATTGTTTTGTAGGCTATCTATTAATATATAAAGCGCCTCTGACAGTGCACCCCAATTCATTGTGCTGCCAGTGCGTACTGCGTAAGAGTCTGGAAAAATAAAGTGGTTTTGAGACAACAGAAAGACGCATTTGTGGTACCAGCTGGAAGCGAAGAACGACGTGTCAATGGAGAGAGCTGATTGCAAAGTGCATGACCAAAGAAGGCCAGAGCTCAATGTCGCTCAAGCATTAATCAGACGCGCTCAACAGTAGACACTAATAAGCATAAACAAATTGTCAGACGCTAAGTTTAGCAGGGTTCTGTCAAATCAAGCATATACAGGGACTTTTCAGAATTTTCCGTTTGAAAGTCAGGTAATGAGAAAAAGACAGGCTAGATCGCGGGTCACTTCAAATCACGAGTTTTTATATTGAAAAGACCGTAGAGAATATAGGCCTAATAAAAACTAACTGCCGAAGATATTTACTGGATTCCTGAAAAATAAAATTTTACAAAGTCGGCCTAAGCCTATACACTAGGCTTAGTTATGATTCACTTCATCTAATAGACTAATACTATTGTTGCTAAGCAGCGAACGCGTTGTAAACCTTGCTACAGTAAAATTAAAATTGTCAGCAGCGCGGGACCTCTGAAGCGCGGGTCCACAAAGCGGCTGCCTCGTTCGCCTTGCCCTAAGGCCGGGCCTGGCCGCCTGGGTCACCCATTCACGGATTATCAACGCAGCAGTGTATCGCAATTTGCCTAAGACAGAGGTGAACTTCCAAATTATTGAATATGAAATTCATGACTTCCTTTCACCCATCTCATAAAGTGTTTTTGCCAAGTTGGTCTAAGGCAGAGACGAACGTGCATTTCAATGGAAGTTATTGCACCAGCAGCCCATCATTAGTGGCTATTGGAAGGTCTGACGACTCGTCAATCATTCAGAGATACTGCATCCCATTGAATACGACACATTACCAAATTCTGTGGCCTGTCTTCTGGTGAGGCCAGCATTAATGCTAGTGTGGTCCAAGGATCGGGATTGGGGCCGTCAGAATTTGACATTAACGCATCAGAGCTCCAAGCTATATATCATGAGAACATACTTGTGAAGTTTGCTGATGACACGTACTTAATAGTTCCATCACGAACGCGTTCAACCATCAGTGAAGAATTGAAGCATGTATCCACATGGGCAGAACGAAACAACCTTAGACTAAATACTACCAAGTCAATGGAAATGATCATAGCTCGACGAGGAGCAGCTGCTTATCCTCCAATACTTAACGGAATGGAACGCGTTGACTCAACGTGTATTCTAGGTATCACCTTGCAGCATGACCTCAGCGTAGGATCCCATGTCAGTGAGGTATTGGGATCATGTGCACGTTCTCTTTACGCTCTGAGGTTACTACGAGCAAAATGATCTACCTCCAACACCGTCAAAAAACGGTGCATGGCTTCCCTAAAAGTGGCATAACTTTTGTTCTGTTTGAAATATTTTGATGAAATCTGGCCATCATGTGTAAATATGAATTGTCTTTAAGACTGTAAAATTTCATTACGAAATCCTTACTTTTGGCCAAGATATTGGCCAAAACCTAGGGGGTCTTTTTTGGGCGCACCCTGTATATTATAATTGCTAATTTTAAGCAACACACTTCTTAACAAAGCCCTGATAAAACAGCGGACGGAGTACTACCAATAACGTTAAATCGTACCATTATCAACAAATTGGATAGGCAACAGGCATATGCTTATCTCTAAGACTTCATACATAGCTAGGTAAATTATCCAGACTCAGACAAACTCAAGAACATCAACTAAGCACTGAAATCGGGTGTTGTATCACAATGAAACATGGTTATGCGAGTTATTCATCAGGTTGAAGAAATGAAATATGAAACAGACGTCGAAAATTTCAAAGAATTTTTGGCCGGTCATAAAGCATGAGTAAAATGGGAAGGACAAATGACCCGTCGCAACCAATAGTGGCGTCTCTACAAATGAGCACTAGGAATCGTGTATGCAATAGAGAATTATTATTGCAGTTGTGTCATGTTGATGTGCGACCGTTCCCACAATGTGGGACACAGTTGCCGATTAGTTCGAGTGAACGAATGTGATGCGAAGAATGATAGTTGGACCATTCCTCAAGATGGTTACTTTGTAGGGATCGCGAACAACTAATTGGCTCGCAATTACTCATCGCCATCGAGTGGTGCTCAGCCATTGCATAGTGACGCTTAACAATGTTTAATAGTCAAAACACGATAGGGTCTAATAATATAAATTACTCCAGGTATTCGCCGAATGTTGAAACTTGGGTACACCATACTCATAGTTTGGAAACTGTCACTTCATGCCAAACGGATCTAATATGCAGAGAAATGGTAGTTTAGCCAGGACGTGTCAGCAGTCACAAAACATAGGAATTTCACATCTATAGGTCACAAGCAAGTCAGCCGTGTTACCCCGTAAAATGCTCAATAGATGAAATTAAAAAATATAATGTTTCACTTTGTTTTCACTGCACCACCACACTTGCCGAATCCTACCAAACCCACCACTTCCCAGCTCCACCCCGCCCCACCACGCCCAACCCCTAACTCGCCTGTACACAGTCCCACCCGACTCGAGCACATTTTGGCTATTATTCCAACCCTCCGTCTCACTTTGTCCCCAACCCGCCCACTCGATCCCCGTAACCCCAACCGTCCAACCCTACCCCACCTCTACCCAAACTCCTGCCCACTCCACCCCATTCACCCACCTCTCCACACCCCGTAAAACGCTTAACAATGGTCAATATGAACGCCGAGAAATTTTGTCGCGTAGACTTGAGGAATAATCTTGTTGTCAATAATTAGTTCATTATCTGTCAGGGGTATTGGTTTTTTATTTGAACGGAATATGATATAATTAGTTTTAGATAGATTTAACGAAAGTTTGTTTGCCTTAAACCAGTCCCTAGCTGATGTTAATTCATGATTGACCAGCTGGAAGAGCTGGTCATAGGAATCATGCGATAAGAACACATTAGAATCATATATCATATTTCGTTCAAAAAAACCCAATACCCATGACAGATTAATTATCATTATTATTATTGACTTTTTATATATCGCACCTTCAAGGCAACCTACTCAGAAGCGCTCCCAGTCCAACAACGGCTAAACAAGGCAGTTTTTAAGTTTTTAAGTGAGAAAGAAACATAGTGGTGCGACCTCTATATGGCACCAGGCGCAGTGCAACAGGAAGCCCATTCTGCGTATCAGATCTTGAAATGTGAATGTTTAGCATACTTTCATAGTATACTAGTGCTCTATCAATTTTCACACGCTGTTTAAATCAGATTAGCAACGCTTTGTATTGTCAAAAGACTACATATGCTGCATATTAGTGCAATAAATAGTTGCATATCAGCTCTGGAATGTTAATTTTTAGCATACTTTCATAGTATACTTCCCACAATATGTAATGTTTAAATCAGATTAGTAATGTTTCATGTTGTCAAAGGACCACATAATTATTCTGCATCTAAGTGCAGTTTAGAGCTGCATATCAACTATGGAGCATGTGCATTTTAGCATACTTTCAACCTTCTGTTAAGTATGTTCCCATGTGAATGTTTGATGCCTCTTGTTGACAGTGGCGGCGCTAGGGGGGACTGGGGGGGGCTTAGCCCCCCTACAAGAGGCTCGCCCCCCCCCTAAAAAAGGGCCATCGGAAATTTTTTACAGTGAAATATGCACAATTTTGGGCTGACGACTAAAAAAAAGGTCGTCAGAAATTTTGGCGGCAAACATGGACAAATTTTTCACAAAAAAAAGGTCGTCAGAAATTTTGGCGGCGAATATGGAAAATTTTCATGAGATTTCGGCCGATGACTAAAAAAAAAAGGTCGTCAGAAATTTTCGCGGCGAAAATGGAAAATTTTCATGACATTTCGGTCGAGGCTTCAGCCCCCCCGAAACTGAAATCCTGGCGCCGCCACTGCTTGTTGAAAAGTTTTAAAATATGTTTGTCTTGAAGCTGCAAAAATTTGTTGCTTTTATCCACAAGATGCACAATGCAGTGCGTTTTTGGACCTTATCCACCTCACTAATTGCGATTACCGCGTTTGCTGTGGAACGATAGCAAGGTTAGTCTTTAAATTAGAATTATTGCCAGAAACACGAAACTCAGCCTACATACCATTCCGAGACGAAGGACAGTTGGGCATGTTCAAGTTTTATGCGGAGATCTTTGATGATACCCTGCAGCGCTTCAGCTTCGACTTGCACCTTGTCACTGATTCCTGAATGACGCGACTGTTTTGATCTCGGTCTTGCCCTGTTGAAACCAAAACTACAAGGAGATGGACAGTGCGCGAAAAGTTAAACATTTGATCAACGTGTACACGTTGCAGGGTACTTGAAATCTACTTCCGGCGACAAAGCTTTCTTCAGAGGCGTTGTCTCTAAAGCAGCAGGTTTAATAGGCTACTCTCACACACGCATCCAATTGGTCGCCCGTATGTGCATTCATATTTCCGTGCTCGCACGCATGCAGTTATAGGCGATCAATACTGAGTACGACGTGCTAACGCTTGATTGACTCTGAACATCTGGCCTAAGGCTATTTCAGATAATTATGCAAACGTCTCTAGAATATATTGAGGTAGGCTACTTTCGACACAATGTCATGTCTGCTCTGTTTATGCTTTACGCAATACGCTGGTCTACTTTCTATATCATTTACTAAGGCCCATCGATGCTCTGTCGCCATCGTCGTGCGTGTACTTCTGAACTTTGAACGAAAGTCATTAACAACACATCCGCATTTGTACATAATAATATTGTAATAAGCTTAATGATTATATGCTATACACCGTGGTCCAATAAAAGTAAGCTAAACTGTTTTTCATAATATAATCTCCAACGCCTGATCATTAATCATTCTAAATTTTTCTCAATATTTAGAGAATTGAATAAAGACATTGATTCCAAAATATCATGTTATAAATTTGAACGAATAGAAAGATATGAATCGTTTAACTTCATCTCACGAAATTTCAGATTTCTAGCAATTTTCTTTTGAGTTTTATAACAAAGTACTTCAAACATGAAAAAGTCTTTAATATTTTTGTGAAGAAACTTTAAGTAGTCATTGTTTGATTATTTATTTATGAAGAAGATGCTATAGACGACAAGATTTAAATCTGGACTGTTCGGAGGCCATAATGCGGGAGAAATGAAGTATGATGTCTCTCTTGTTAGCATTTCGATGGTTTATCTGGCTCTGTGGGCTGGCACTGTTGTGTAGAAGAAGAAAATAGCGTTCGGGGCTATAAGCTTAGATTTCTGGTTATAGGTGGAAGAAGTTGTGACAGCAGACCGTTGCGATAATATACTTCGATAATGTTTACTCCACGATCACTGAAGACCAAAAGTGGGAACTATCAAGCGTCGAAATTGTATCAAACAGACTTGCTGAGAACTCAAATTTCGGGAGATGAATTTCAAAGATTCATATATTTATATCCGTTCAAATTCAGTACATAATAATTATTTTGGAATCCTATTCTTGGTTCAATTCTCTAAATATTGGGGAAGTTTTAGTATGATTAATCATCAGGCATTAGAGATATAAGAAAAACAGTTTGGCTTACTTTTTTATTGAACCACGGTGTGCATGCAGTAAAAACCGGTGCGCCGATAAAACGGCGCAGGACAAAACGGCGCAGACATAACGGCGCAGGACAAAACGGCGTAGACATAACGGCGCAGACAAAACGGCGCGGCAACAAAACGGCATAGGACAAAACGGCGCAGACAACCGGCGCAAAACTGAACCAAAAACAACAGTTGTTAGTAGTTTAATAATAGTAGAAGCAGCAAAAATATACATACTAAAATAAAATATACTATCTATGTAAATAAAGGGAATATTTTGTCTGTCTGTCTGTGTGTCTGTCTATCTGTTTGATCGGGATGCATTTCCACAGTTTTTGAGCTTTTCACTCCAAAACTTCACTACTATGTAGGTCTCGGCAGGAGACACCCCAACGAGGGGTTGGCGATTCTCTGACACCATGGGGGCCAGGGTGGGAGGAGCGAAACCCCCCAAATTTCACTTTTTTCGATAATTTTTCTGAAACTTTGTACCTAGGCAGAGGTCCATCAGAACCACCCGATGGAGTGGTTAGCGAATCTCTACCACCACGGGGGCCACGGTGGGGTTTGCGAAAATCCTAATTTTCGCTATAAATTTTCCATTCCCTTGCCATAGTTTCACAGCTAGACAGATTTTTATGCGGGCCACTTCGCCTCTACTCAACCCACACCTCGGCCTCCAGGGGCCGGGTAGGGCATGGGTGGAGTGTAGGGGTGTGGGGGCGGTGGGGGATTTTTTTTTATAGAAAATTCACTTTATTTAGACAATTTTTCTGAAACTTTGTAACTATAGACAGAGGGCAATCAGAGCCACCCGGTGAAGTGGTTGGCGAATCTCTACCACCATGGGGGCCAAGGTGGGGAATTGCGAAAAGCCTAATCTTCGCTCTAAATTTCTATTCCCTTGCCATAGTTTTACAGCTTGACAGATTTTTACGCGGGCCACTTCGCCTCTACTCAGCCCACACCTCGGCCTCCAGGGGCCGGGTAGGGCATGGGTGGGGTGGAGGGGCGTGGGGGCGGTGGAGGAGATTTTGTTACCGAGACCGAAATTTTACGGGTGGCGTACCGGTCGAGGTCGAAGTGTGGTGTGGTGGGTGGTTGGGTGAAATGGGGTGGGGTGGAGGTGGTGGGGGAATTTTACGAATACACAAATTTCACGGGTGGCGTATCTGTGGAGGGCGGAGTGTAGTGTGGTGTGGCGGGGTGGTGGGTGGTGGTTTGGGGATGGGTGGGGCGGGGATTGGTGTGGTGGTCGAAAGGGGTGGGGTGGGGCGAGTTTGGCGGGAGTGGGGTGGGTTGGGATGGGGTTAGGGTTTGGGAGGGGAAGAAGTGAGGAGGGTGTGGGGTATAGGGGATTGGGGTTGGGGTTGGGAAAGAATTTTTCCGAAAACCCTACTTTCACTCGGTGGCTTACCGGTGGAGGTCGGAGTATGGTGGGGGTGTTGTGGGGTGGGGGTGGAATGGGTGGGGTGCGGTGCGGTGAGGTTTTGGCCGGGACCGGGTCGTATCCTAAATTTTCCGGGCAACGCCGGGTACCCCAGCTAGTAAAATATAAATCCAACTTACATTTAAATAGCAATTATTTTTCATCAATCCAGTTCCAATTTAAGCAAGAACGTTTTCATCAATCCAGCTTCCATTTCATCAATACTATTTTCATCAATTCAGCTTCCATTTTAGAAAGACTATTTTCATCAATCCAGCTTCCATTGAAGCGATAGACCTATCTCATAATCTTCGATTCGTAATGAGCTTGCTCTCTAATAATCAAACAATTGTTACGTAGCTCCCTACGACGACAGACCCTACCTTTGTCCTGTTCACCGGAAGGGGGCTTCCGTGTTGTTGTTGGACTGCAGGTGTTGAGGAAAGTTGGTAATCTGATTGGGCGCTATACAAACTTTGTCGGTTGGTATGCAGCCAATACACGGTAGGTGCTCTAGAAGCCAATCTGAGACTCCTGCGCAGTGTTGGCTCTGGCTGGCCACAATAGTCTTCCTGACTAACCGGTTCGTTTGGTCCAACAACAATCTTCATTCGAGATGGTGACATGGAGGAAGTGGATTCCACTTGACTTAGCCGCTGGTTAAAATCCAGAAGGCTGGTAGACAAACCTTCTAGAATCGGGCCTATTCTTGTCAGAAACGAGTCTGCTTCCAAAGCCTCCGAAGGGGAGTTCTGTCTGAGTCCTGCGTCATCTTTCCTCATATCTTCTTCTACTTCTTCTTTCCTGCTTATCTCTCGCTCAGCCATGATCTGTCTACTATATCCAAAAAGCAGTAGCTGGAGTTTTTAATGATTTAATATAAAACAAAGCAGTTCAAGTACAATAAAAGAAATACAGTTAATATCAGTCTAAAGTAGGGTGACCATTTTCTGGCCATCAAAAACCGGGACACTTTTGAAAAATATCAATTGTAGGCCTAATTCCTTAACTACAGGGCCACGGGCTTACGATCGAAGGTCTAGCCCTATACGCTCAATGAAATTTAATGCTGAACATAGATTTCAGTGTAGAAATCTACAGCCTGCTCTTGTCGTCAGTGCACTTAGTGCAGTACTTTGTTACGTAGGCGGATATAGAAATTTTCGAGGGGGGCAAAATTTTCGGTCATGGACAGAGGACAAATTTCGTCTTGCTCACCGAACAAAAATCTGATGACCTTTTTGAGTCATTTGTCGAATTCTCAAGAAAAGATACCATTTCCCCGCAAAAACAACTGATGACTTTTTGTCGTAGTGTTCTTAAACCCCTGTACAGACCTCGCGGGGCGTGGAGAGGGGTCTGCAAAACTACTCATGAGGGGTGGGCACGTCAACTTTCCGAGCCAAAATAGCTGGTCAAATGGGGGGCAAGACTGGATTTGCCCTCTGGATCCGCCCCTGCTCTTTTGTAATAGAGAACCATCTCTCAATCGGTGCCCAGTGGGTAAAATCCAGTCCAGAGGAAGATTTAATGTTTCTGGGTTGCACAGGAACGTCCGGTGGACGATCGACGATCGAGGCGTTCAGCGTCGAGCAGTGAAACGGGGTTTGGGTAGGGAATGTGTCCCTGATCATGCAAATCTTTTTTGAATTTCCACATTACACTGACAGCAATTTTAGTTGTCGAAGGAAATTGATCTATTTCAGTGCTGGCCTGAGCGGTCGAACGACAATTACGACCCAGGCGCGACAGTCCTGCCGAAGTCGATAAAGTTCTTGAGCCGCCATTTAAATTTTAGACCTCTAGCTTATTATAAAATCTCTCTCGTTACTCCTTGATAGTTTTTTCAATTTATCAACTGAACTCACTTGCCTAATAAAGATATAATATAATAAATACTTCAATATAAATTGACAACTTCTCTTTCGTTACGACTTTGTTAAGGTTGCAAACTACACTTGGTTCTGTGATTAACATAAAACTGACGTTTTCAAGATTCAAATTTTCTTCTTGCCAAAAACCGGGACAATTTGGCCCTTTTCCCTAAGTCTTCGGGACACCGGGACGCACCACGAAAAACCGGGACATGTCCCGGAAAACCGGGACGTATGGTCACCCTAGTCTAAAGTCTATCTATTACTAACATAACAGAAATGCGAAGTCGCAACCGTAGGCCTACCAGAATTTGGAAATAAAGAAATATTGACTTACAGGCTCCCAGGACCCGGGGACGACTATATAGACCGCTTCCTTAAACTTGGACGGACAGTTCCCGATCTTCCGCCCGGGAGGCGATGGACAATATCTTCCTCCAGACGTGTAAAGGACGGTGGACAATGTCTTCCTTCAGACAAGGAGTAGGCGGTGGACGGCGGCTAAGTCTGGCAGAACTTCGTCTTTCTTCCGAACAAGATATCAGTGAACTGCCAGGAGTGGACCCAGGGGGGCCCTTAAATACCCTAATTGGACGGCAAGGTCTGGAACACGTTATCTTCACGGAAGATACACGTCACTGCATCTCCGTGCCAAAATACAAACACTCTCCTTTTTCCAGGGAAAGAACGACGTTTCGGCTGAGTGCCGAAATACAAGAGCACTTTCTGCCTGTGGGCCCCTTTCAAACTGTGACGCCTGAGAGGTCTATTATCCTATCCAAGTGCTGGGCGGGAGTATATAATTATAAAAACCAATGGTGGTACGATGGGGTAGGAGTCGCTAATTATAAAACAATGGAGCTTTGTCGGGCGTGATCTACCACAGGCAACTCCGAGGGGAGTAGTAGGGATTGTTGCTAGCGAGCTCATTCACCCACTTACTGCCTTGCTTTTTTCATTTTAACCCCTACCCCTGGTTTAAAAATATGCGGTAAGCTATAATCTAGGATAAAATCTGACCCTATAGGCTAAAATTTACGACATAGCGTGCACGAACCAATAAGCAAGGAAGAAAATATACACCTACCTATACGCAAGGTTGGTATCTAACATCATGGCGTGCACGAACCAATAAGCAAGGCCACATTAATGTATCGTTTGAAATAGACACGGTAAGAGCCACAACACGGGTGCATGTCAGAATGGCCTCGATTAAAATAGGAAGTTGTTTACATAGATGAGAAGGCGTGCGCTAATTGATCGCATAGGTCTGTTTTCGCTTTCGATATTAAGCGCATGATTGAATAAGCCACATACAACGAAGCCACATAACACACGTTTATGTATATGAAAACAATCGCAAACGCGGGCTAATATGAGCCTAATACAACTCATTAGATCGTTTGAGATGATGAAATGTGGAAACAAAATGATGGCTTCGCTGTATTACGTAATATCACACGAAGCCGAAGCCTATGATCGCAAGCTAGGCTACAAGCAGAAAGGGGCGGTCCTACAAATAAGCTGAACCAAACGCCTCGTGAATAGCTGGATACCCGACACCCAACTTCCGTCAGCTTGTTTACATACGGACAGAGTGACCGATATCCTGACAAGATGACCCATTAATGACAAGCTGACCTATTTCTAAACAACACTTATGAAACGTGTTCACAGTGGAGCGAACCGCACTCGTGATGGAAATTTCCCGCTGTATTGAAGATACGCCATAATCACCCGAGCATTATCTCTGTATTAGTAGTAGGAAGCGACTAAAGCCTAGGGGAATAAGCCTTCAGTCTTTTCATTCATTTTATTCGTTCGCGTTTTCAAATATTACACACGATTTTTTTCTCTTGTGTATATAAAATGACCGAAAATATTTTCTCACAAAAGCTTAAAGAGATATCACCACAATATAAAATGGAATACACGAAGAAAACTGTTATTGAATTGAGAAAAATCGCCAAACAGAGCGGCTTGTACGGGTACACTAGACTACGAAAAACAGAATTGATTGGAAAAATTGAAGCTCACATGGCTCAAACACTAATCCCACCACATGTTGCCTCAATCTCGCCTAATACCAGTTTGCAGATTGAAACCCCACCACAAGCGCCCATAGCAACCTCGGCAATACAAAAAGTATTCAATAAAACTAAACTAGCGATTAATACATGTGTCGAGGCGATTGAAAGGAACATACCTAAGCAGCCGATGAAAATCGCAAAGGAGAAGATGAGGGTAATGCAAACAAAAATTACTTCATATTTTAGGAACATACCTAAGCAGCCAATGAAAATCGTGAAGGAGAAGCAAACAAAAATTACTTCATTTCTTAGGAAAGTAATTAATAAACCAAAGTTTGAAATTCATCAAGCGGCTTCAGCTATCAAAGGCTTCACGAAACAATACACAGTAGTAGGAGCTAACGGTATTGATGCCACATCTTTTCTTGACACCGTTCAGGCACAGGTGGTAGACTTGTTAACAAAAAATCGACAGACAAAGACCAACTTTGTACTTACCTGCACAATGGAGCGCGTTGACATGAAGACTGGAGAAGTAGATGCCAACGATTTTCCATTCGTTTCAAAGACTGAGGTGATTCTAGACTCAACCGATGTAAGTGAAATTTATAACAACGCGAAAGATAAAATTATTGAGTCGATGGCTACCTTCCAGATGCGTGGTAGTAACTGGAGACTCAAAGCGGTTCAAAAATTAGAAATCAACACGGTTGTTTATAAACCGTTGAAAGGTAGTTCATACATCCCACTACCGGAGAAGTTGGCGAGAAAAGAGGCAATAATCAATATGAAGAACAAAGATGAAGAATGCTTCAAGTGGTGCGTAATAAGAGCCTTACACCCTGTTGACAAGAATTCAGAAAGAATTACGAAAGAATTAATTAGACAGTCTGAGGAACTTAATTGGTCCGGTATCGAATTCCCAGTAGCGGCGGATGCTAATGTGATAAGTAAGTTTGAGAGAAATAATAATATTAGTATTAATGTTTTTGGTTACGAGGGGGATGTTGGCCTATTCCCACTATATATATCAAAGCATGAGAACGATAGGTGTGTAGATCTATTACTTATTTCTGAGGGAGAAAAGAAGCATTATTGTTGGGTGAAGAATTTCAACAGACTGATGGCGGTTCATAGAGACAACTCATACACTACGATGTAGGCTACCATTGTAAAAGATGCTTAATAGGATTCAGTAGAAAAGATTCGCTACACAAACACACCGAGTACTGTTCCCAACACGCCGCTCAAAAGATAGAATTGCCCGAACCAGGAACTAAGCTGAGTTTTAAACATTAATTCAGAAAAATGAGAGTTCCAATCGTGGCGTTTGCTGACTTTGAAAGTTTTATTAAACCTATAGACACGTGCCAACCAGACCCCGACAAGTCCTATACCAACAAATACCAAAAGCATGTTCGAAGTTCTTTCTGTTATTATATAAAATGTTTCGACGATGACTTATATTCGCAAGCCCCTGTAACGTTCACAGCGAAGAGCGAAGACGATGATGTAGCGCAGATATTCATAGACACTCTAATAGAGAATGTAAAAGATATTTATAATCGATTTAAATTTCCAAAGAAAATGATATTCGGGAAGAAAGACAAGGACCTATACGACTCGACTATTGTTTGCCACATATGCGAAGGCGAACTAGGTGATGATACGGTAAGAGACCACTGTCATCTTACAGGGAAATTTAGAGGCGCCGCTCATTCAAAATGTAATCTAAGCTACAAAGTCCCCAAGTTTATCCCAGTAATATTACACAATTTATCTGGTTATGACAGTCATCTTTTCGTAAAGAAATTACGAGGTGGCGATAATGAACAAATTAAATGCATCCCCTGCAACGAAGAAAAGTATATCTCATTTTGCAGAGAAGTTGTAGTCGATAAGTTTGTAAACAAAGAAAATAAAGAAGTAGAGGTTACACGAGAATTACGTTTCATTGATAGTTTTAGATTTATGCCGGCGAGTCTCGATGCGTTATCGAAGAACCTAAGCAAAGACCAGTGTAAAAATATAAGCAAGTACTACTCCGGTAATCGGCTCGATCTCTTGCTTAGAAAAGGGGTGTATCCTTACGACCACGTTAGTTCCATAGATCAATTGAATGAAACAGAACTACCACCAAAGTCAGCATTCTATTCAAAACTAAACGATTCGGGTATCAGCGATGAAGACTATGAACACGCGAGAACGGTATGGGATAAATTTGGTTGTAAAACGTTGAGAGAATATCACGACTTGTACAATCTTTCGGATGTTCTATTATTAGCGGATGTATTCGAAAATTTTAGAGACGTCTGTATGAATAACTACAACCTTGATCCCGCCTGGTATTATACTTCTCCGGGTCTTGCTTGGGACGCCTCATTAAAGTTGACTGGAGTAGAGTTGGAATTATTGAGCGATTATGATATGATACTAATGGTTAAGCATGGGATAAGAGGCGGTGTTAGCACAATTTCACATCGTTATGGGCAGGCGAACAATAAGTACATGCCATCGTTTGACGAAAGCAAGCCTTCATCATTTATAACCTATTTGGACGCTAACAATTTGTATGGATGGGCAATGTGTAAGAAACTGCCAACTCACGGGTTCAAGTGGATGGACGGTGATGAGCTAAACGACTGGAGGTCAACACGGTGTATATTGGAGGTGGACTTGGAATATCACAGAGATTTACACGATCTTCACAACGACTATCCTCTTGCCCCTGAGAATATTACACCTGAAACTTCAACGGTTCCTAAACTCATCCCAAACCTGAATGACAAAGTAAAGTACATAGCCCATTACGAAAATTTGAAGCAGTATGAAAGTCTAGGCTTGAAGATTACTAAAATTCCTCGTGGAATTAAATTTGAAGAAAGTGCGTGGTTGAAAAAATATATCGATCTAAATAACAACCTGAGGACCAAAGCAACCAACGATTTTGAGAAAGACTTTTTCAAACTTATAAACAATAGTGTGTTTGGTAAGACATGCGAAAATATAGAGTGCCGCGTAGATATAAGACTGGTTTCAAGCGAGAAGCAAGCCATAAAACTAACAGCGAAAACGAGTTACGACACTTGAACTATTTTCGATGAAAACCTAGTTGCCATCCACATGAAACGAACGAAGCTATATTACAACAAGCCTATATATCTCGGAATGTGTATTTTAGACTTGAGTAAAACTTTGATGTATCAATTTCATTATAATTATATCAAGGCTAAGTATAGGGATAGGGCAAAGTTACTTTTTGCAGATACTGATTCTTTGGCCTATGAAATTAAGACCGAAGATTTCTACGCCGATATAGCGCCTGAAATTAAAAGCATGTTCGACACAAGCGACTATCCTAAAAACCACCCCTCTGGTATAGAAAATGGCATTAATAAGAAAGTGATCGGTATGTTCAAGGACGAAGCAGCAGGTAAACAGATCGAAGAGTTTGTTGGTTTGCGATCGAAGTTGTACTCGCACAAGATGGCTGGGAAAGATCACAAGAAATGTAAAGGTGTGAAGAAGAGCGTCGTTAAGAAATCGATTACCCACGATGATTATAAAGAATGTCTGTTTACGAGAAGAGAACAGTCAAGAAAAATGAATGTCATTCGTTCCCATCTTCACGATATCTACACCGAAGAAGTGAACAAGGTGGCGCTGTCCGCCGACGATGATAAAAGAGTGATAAATAATGATGGGGTCCATACCCTAGCCTATGGTCACTATTTGTTAAAAACTACTTAGGCTAAAGACTAAACATATATAAAATGGAAGTCTCTAAAATGGAAGTCTCTAAAATATGTTCCAAATGTAAAATGGAAAAAAGCTTAAACGAATTTCATAAAAATAAATGTAATAAGAGCGGGTATGAATCCAGTTGTAAAACGTGTAAAAATATCAAACAGAAGGAACTTACACAAAAATACTCAATACAAGAGATTAGAGAAATAAAAGATAAGAAAGTTTGCGTTTGTTGTAAGAAAGAAAAGATCATCTCAGAGTTTGTAAAAAATAGATGCTGTAAAGACGGGTTTTATAGTGAGCGCCTTTTTACCCAACTCTCTAGCGGCGTCATTACCCACGCTAAGGGCTTGTTTACCAACACCCGAAGAGACGAGCTTCTTGAAAACTCCCGTAATAGTATCCATTATTCCCGCTCCTCCTATAACGTATTTTTTCGTAAATCTTCTATTTGCGACGACAAGCATTTTTTATAATTGCAACATTAAGTTTTTATACTGTTCTTTATCGGCAGCGTTTTGCCTTAATAATTCATCGCATATGCCGACGATCTCGTTTCTCACGCCCGTATTACCCGCGCTGTATCTAGCCAAACGCAGACTCAACATTTCTACTAAAGCATTCGGATCTTGCGGAATTATGACGACTCCTTTACCCGTCTTCGGCGCTTGTTTACCAGACTTCATATCCCATATCGGTTTAATGATGTTTTTGTACTTTTCGCTTCTAGACGATTTTGGTTTACTCGGATTGTTAGGTTGTCTCATAGCATTCGTTGCGTCTAGAATCTCGGCGTAATCAGACAGATCATTACCGTTGTAAATCAAATTGTCCGGCTGTTTCATCGTCAATAGCTCCCAAAGTCCCAGAGTACCAGCGTAAGTCTGCTCCCCAACTGTTATATCGTCGTTCTGGAATAAAACGCGTGTGTCTCCGATATAAAATTTCCCGTCTTTAGAATTTAGGCTAAATGTCGTGTCGGTTGACTTTTTATTAGAAGCGTATTTTGACAAGTATTCCGTTGCCAGGTCCCCTAATTCCAACATTCTAACGTCTTCTATTGGGTCCTCGTAAGCCTCTATCGAGGGATATTGAGGAAACTGTATGGCTTTTAATCCCGGAGGCGCTTTCAGAGCGTTAGACATAGCTGCTGAGTTTTCATTAATAGTTGTTAACAAAGCGTTTTGTTCTTTCGATATAGTTGATTGAGAGTCAACGATCGGTTTGTACAACTTTACCAATTCTCGCTGCAGCCCCATATCACCTAGTTTCTCGGATAAAGAATCTCGTTGAATGTTTTTCTTCGTCTTCAGAAACTCTTCAACTATAAAATCACGTTTTGATGGATCGGTTATTTTTAAAAACCACATTTTTTTTAGACGGTATAATGTTTTAACGCGTTTTTGGAATACTCGTTAAAACATTAAATCTACGTTCTATGTTTTACGTTTTACGTTCTATGTTCTACGATTTTCTAAACACGTTCTGCACCGACTCAATCATAGCTTCTCTATTTCCAGCTTCGTCTATATCAGCTTTGATTTTACTTCTGACTTCTTCTTTCATATCATTAAATTTCGCGCGTTCGTTCAAAATTACAGAATATTCCCCATCTGAAATATTATCGTCCTCTAATGCTTTCGAAACGAGGTCGCTAATCGTATTGAGTTTCGCTTCCGCTATCGTTTTGATCTTTTCATGTTTCTCAAGTCTTAAGGCGAGTTTTTTATTAACTTGATTGCCTACCACGTATAGAACTCCAACTACCACTGCCGCTCCTCCAGTCCCTACAACGATGGGAGCTGCGATAATTGTAGATAGAACACCGATTCCCACCGCGGGGAGTACCATCGACGCCACAGCTAAAATGTTGTTTATCACGCTAATTATTCTAACGCCTTTGTGGTACTTTTTACCTAGTCTCTCTCTTTTTTCGCGTTCCCGGTTGATCTCTTCTTGAATTTCAGTGATTTTCGAAAGTCGGTAAACCTGGGCACTTGCATCGATTTCGCTGAGTTTCGTTTTTTCATTATCCATTCGCTTTTAAATTATGGGATATAGTTTTTTATTTATTTGCGGTAATTAACGAAACATAGCGAATCGCCTTCGGTTATACTAACAACGGAATCTGAGTCGTTTTTAATAGTAATTTCGATATCTTCTACTTCCCCGGTAACGGTTCATTCTAGTAGATTGCATCCCTTCGCCTCGATTTCCTGACTAAGCGAAACTAGACACGATCCTTTTGTCATTTCAACTCCTAACCCTAGCGCCACTGTAGCTGTTTCTCTAGGCTGTATCGTTATCCGTTGTCGCGCGAAAATCTCCCATCTTAGTCCGCCCATTTGTCTGAGGGGCATATGCACTGTATTCCTCACAACCCGCAGCGTCCAACGCACCTCTTTTGGTTGGGTTCTAACTTCGATCTGAAGAGTGGGTTTCGTTATAAATTTATGAATAGGTCTGTTGAATCCTGACATTTTATTTATACGAGGATTATTTTTTTAAAACAACATGCCGAGAATCGGGATATTTTTAAAAGGTGAATCAGGACCTAGAATAAGACCGGAACCAGATGTCATATACATTATACAACCCGTTACCTTGTTTCATATATAACCCATCTCCCATCGAGCTGCCTTTCGACCACGGAGAGAGATATAACCCATTTCCATCCGGTTTTACTTTACAAGTAATTTCACCTTTTTTAATGTACCATACTCCCGATCCGCTTATTTTATCGATAATTTTCGAAGTAGCTGCTGAACCTAACCCACCTAAGGCGCCTTGTGCTAAACTAGGAAGAACGCTAGAAACAAGAAATTTCCCAGCAGTTGCTAGAAATGGTAATATAGCTCCGATAAAGCCACCTTCGACTTTCTTATTATGCTCTAGTTGCGTTTTACTCATTTTGATTGTCACTCCCTTTTTGTTCTCGTAAGCTTTCTTCATTTTGTTAATTTGTGCAACCGTAAGAGCTAAAACGTGATCACCCTCCAGATCATCGTGGGATAGTCTAATACTAACATCGCCAGCCCCCGCTTCAAGCGCTCGTTTAATCTTGTCTATTTGTCCTTCTGAAATATTAACACGCACGTCTGTGTATCGAGTCATTTTTATATATATTAAACTTTTAAACTTCTCTGATATGAAATTTGATCGACATTGCCTCCCCTCTAATGTTAATTAGTTTTCCATTTTGGTCGGTAAGTTTCGTTTCCATCGATGAAATCGTATGCGTTGTAATGGGGAGATAAATTAAATTAGCGGGGATTTGGATGATCTTATAACCCGGTCCAACGCTGGGGAAAAACGAATATATCACGTTCACAGTTGATCCATTCGAGTACGAACCTCCGATTATATCGCTAGTTACTCTAAAGCTGTCTATGTTCATTATATTCACAATGTTCTCCGATTCGTTATACCCGGCTTTGTATACGCGACTATCGTAACCCAGAACGGTTCTAATCGAGTTCGCGGGTGTAAAATCGATTTCATAATCCCGGGCAATAGTCAGCACCGCCTTCAACGTATTGGTGTTTGGTTCTAACGTAATACAATATTCTGAGTTTGCGGTATCGTAATGATCCCTCTCTTTCATGATTTTCTTAAGATAGCCGTTTATATCCACGAGTTCATAGGACCCTTCTGGAATAACTATGTTAAACCACGTCACGCCTTTGTCCGGTGAATATCTGAAGTTGTTGTTGGTCGCGTCTATATTTGGAAACACATAGTAGGTATACAGGTCGACTAGCGCCATTTCATACTTTTTAGTTTTGTCTAGTTCGATTGGTGGATTGTTTTTCGTTTCGATTCGTGCGGTTCTTTTCTTTTCGTTGTCCACCAAAATGAAAAACGATTATTTTGGTTCCGTGTTACTCGCAGTCTGTGATGTGTTTACCACTATTTTCATAAGGAGTTGTTCCATTTTTATTAGTATATTATTTTAATTGGGGATGTAAAATTCATCTAAGCCACTCCGGTATTTACCGCTGCTTTTTTTACTCGATAAATCGATAACTACGAATTGATGCTGTTGTTTCCACGTCTTCTCACATAGTTTCGCGAATTCCTCCTTTGGCATGTCCGTACTTACATGATCGTTGTAGATATGGGAAACATTTTTCCGGTCTTGAGGGAATAAACAAATAAAGTTTGCGTTCTCTCTGATAGTCTGTCTCGGCAATCTGAAATAATTTTGGGCGAGGTACAAACAATCGACGTTACTATGCCTACCTCTTATATAATACGTTTCGCATTTGTGCTGCTTCTCTAATTGCAAATCGTCAAAAATCATCAAGTTCTTCTTTTCACGGCTCAAGTCTCTTGGATCCGGCACATCTTCCGCGGATTCGTAAAATCTGCATTCGATATCCGACTCGTCTCGTAAATATTTCGACATCTCTTCAACAACACATGCCGGAGAAACATCACGTTTCATTATCTCGTCTCGAATGTCAAACAGCCGTACGATCGCTTCTTTAGGCAATTTTTCTTCGAATGCCTTCTTAAGAATTTTGTACTCTGGTTGAAATAAAGATTTACCGAATACTTGTAAGTTGTTATAGTCGAGCCATCCAGTCCTCAAAAGTAAGTTTAGCAATAACGTCGTTTTGCCGCATCCTGATTTACCTACTATTACACCCCTAATACTCTTGGGTAGTAGAGGGCTATTAAATCTTTTCGACGATAAATCATTCCACGTTAAGTCTTTCACTTCCATTTTAATATATAAAACTTCTATATTAAAATAGAAATGTATTGCGTCAAGTGTAAACAAAAGACTGAGACTAGAGATAAACAAGATGCTGTGGCTAAGAATGGGAGATCTATGCTAAGAGGCGTATGCGTTGTGTGTGGAACGACTAAAACTCAATTCGTGAAAGGAGCCGCGAAAGGGGGAAGATCTAGTTAGTTCATTGAATGCAGCCACTAGTACCGTGAAATTACCTTGGGCTAAGTTTCCTGGTGAGATGCATTTACCAGGCCATCAGTTTACCGGGCCAGGTACTAGGCTAGATTTGAGACTGAAACCCGATGGAACTCCTAAAGAGTGGAGCAAACCTGTGGATAGGGTAGATAACGCGGCTTGTCACCACGATTTAGCTTACGATCAACACACTGATACGGCTTCTAGAAATGTTGCTGATAGAAAAATGCTAAAGGATTTGAATAACATTCCTAATCCTAGCTTGCGGGAACGTTTAGAAAGGTTCAGAGTCAAACCTATATTATCTACTAAAGCGAGTCTCGGGTTAGGTTTTAAAAAAGCGCCGATCCGAATTGGACTAATCAATTAGCGAATGAATTACATAGACCAGTGATCAAACATTTTCGAAAAAGAAAAGTGTACGTTAGTGGGATAGATGAGATATGGGCCGCTGATTTAGTCGATATGCAGGCCTTCGCTAAAGATAACGATGGTGTTAAATACCTGTTAACCGTTATAGATGTTTTTTCCAAATACGGTTGGATCGTGCCATTGAATGATAAGAGTGGGAAATCTACAGCTAGTGGCTTCATGAAGATACTCGGGGTGGACGAAAGCCTGTTAAATTATGGGTTGACAAAGGGAAAGAATTTTACAATAAAGACGTAAAGAGTTTGGTTGAGTTGTACTCTACTGAGAATGAAGAAAAATCTTGCGTCGTCGAGAGATGGAACCGAACAATGCAAGAGAAAATGTTTAAGTACTTTACAGCTAATTCAACGAGAAGATATATCGATATATTAGACGAAATGGTTAGTAATTATAACGAAACAAGACATTCTTCCATTAAAATGACACCCGTTAAGGCTAGTATAAAAGTGAATGAAAAGACTGTATTTATGAATTTATACGGTAAAGAAATGTCGCAACCTATTGTACCAAAGTTTTCAATTGGTGATAAAGTTAGAATAACTAAGAAGAAGAATATTTTTGAAAAAGGATACACACCTAGATGGACGGAAGAAGTTTTTACAGTATCCCAGATTCAATACACAGATCCGCCAACTTATAAGATTACTGATAGTAATGGTGAGGAAATACAGGGCTCATTCTATGAACAGGAGCTACAGAAAACAACTCAAGAAATATTTAGAATAGAAAAGATTATCAGGAAACATGGGAAGAAATCACTCGTAAAATGGCTTGGATACCCAGAGTCTTTTAATTCGTGGGTAGATAATGAAGACTTAGTGAGCATATGATGATGAGTAATTAGAGGTCGCCTCTTCGCCTGTTCGCCTGGTTAAAAAATGTTCCTATTCTGACATGCACCCGTGTTGTGGCTCTTACCGTGTCTATTTCAAACGATACATTAAAGTGGCCTTGCTTATTGGTTCGTGCACGCCATGATGTTAGATACCAACCTTGCGTATAGGTAGGTGTATATTTTCTTCCTTGCTTATTGGTTCGTGCACGCTATGTCGTAAATGTTAGCCTATAGGGTCAGATTTTATCCTAGATTATAGGTTACCGCATATTTTTAAACCAGGGGTAGGGGTTAAAATGAAAAAAGCAAGGCAGTAAGTGGGTGAATGAGCTCGCTAGCAACAATCCCTACTACTGAGGGGGTGTGATGAAGTTGACTAATTCCTAAACAAAGGAGACCTACACTACAGGGCATGAAAGGCGCTACATAAAATACATGACAGTAAAGACAGGTATAAATATAAAGGGGACGAGAAAGTATGACTCGTCACACAATCACTACACGGGTATCATTATCTTTGTACTTCGCCGTATTGTCCGCGCCGTTTTGTCGGGGTACTTTGAATTTGCGCCGTTCTGTCTGCGCCGTTTTGTCTGCGCCGTTATGTCTGCGACATTTTGTGACGGCACCGTAAAAACCCTCCTCCACGAATTTGCCTAGGACGCCACCGAGTAGCGGCGTAACGTGGTCATACTCTCTCGGCTGCATCCTCGCAGCGGTGTTAAGAACGGACTGCAGGCAATCAATGTGCTGCAGTATGCCAAACAATTATTTTTTCGAGAGCAACGGCCTCTGTTGTCATAAGCCCTCGTAAAATCGGGATACATCCATCAAGGAGGCACTTAGGCGAGCCGACCAGCAGGCGGTAAACCACTTAAACTTTAGCTTAAAAGCGTACCTTGTGAACACAATTTACCTATTTCAAGCGATTAGGCTACCTACATGCAGCCCCGGTATCAAAACTGAGTAATACGAGTTTGCACGAGTCTGTGTAAACATACGTGCAATATTTTGCACCTCTTTATACAATTTTCAAAACTCTAATTAGAATGCATTTCGACACTAAGATTCTCCGAATATGTTACAATAAAAATATTCATATTTTCTACCCTGGTGCAGGCTTAGGTATTTAGGGAGTGTACAGATTTTTTGTTTAACCCGAGGTGTTTAGGATCCCACAGAGACTTCATTGCTAACTACTGTATAAAAACCAGTGCAGAATAACCCACTCGTCGTTGTCTTGATCATCGAAAGTGCCTCGGAATGCGATCGCGTTAAAACGTTGCATCGGTAAAGAGATACGTTGACACAGGAAGGAGGTTTCCCGTGGGTCCCCGCATCCATGATGAGCTTTTATTCTAGGTGAGGGAGAAAGACATGGCCTTCACTATTTATAGATCCTATGGTCTCGAAGGCAAGGGGGACAAAATAGTGCGTTGTGGAGAGCTGGTGATATTTCTCATGTTTGCGGACCGCTGCTCTTTCGGCCGCTGCTTCGACTGTCTGAGAGGGGACTGACATATAAGGCGTGGCCATGGTTTCGGTCACCGTCGCGTCCAGACTAGGCATCCCGCTATGGAACCAGGGTTTGGCCATCGGGTTTTTAGCCGTCAGATCTCAGTAAACTCGCTGGCTCCTTACTTGACGGAAAGCCCTCGCGGATCAAACCTCGATGGACCAAGTTATTCAGGGATGCATGTCTAGGGAGTCTGCCAGGTCCCAGGATATGTCATTATGTCATTAATGAGGGAGCCCATGCAGGCTATCAGCGGCCACCAGAGCGCCGCAAGGGCATTTGTGTGACTCGCGGAGACAGGCACCCAGCCGAAGGCCGATTGCCATTCTGACTGCCTCGTCATCCAACCTAAGTCCACGGTAACAGTTGTCAATGGGCAAAGTCAGTACCCAATCGCCAGCATGGGGGCTGCAGTGGCCCAGACGCCTGCCCTGTGTTCCGGGTCAGGGAGGTTGGCATGAAGACCAGATATTATTTTGCCGAGCATGTCTTGTCCCAGGCCGACTGTCTGTGGGCTAGGTCCTTTTCTGGGTATTGTGTCGCGTAAAAATGGTGTCGCGAAGAAGTGGTGGGTCGCGAATTTTCACAGTATAGACCCGTCAAAAATAACTGTTGCCCAATGTTGTAAGTTACAACATTGGGCAACAGTTTATTCGACGCGTTCGCTAACGTGTTTTTATTTTTAGGCTGAGAGGTCACATTTTCGCGCATGTCATAGGCTTTAACATTCGAAAAAAATGGGAAACTTGTGCCTAAAAAACCAAAAATTTTGCGTAATACGCGGAAATGCGCCCTCTCACCCTGTTTACACATTCAGAGCCAAACCATAAAAACACGAGTGGACAAAGTCCAGGGTCTTCGAGGTCCCAATGCTCCCGAACTTTTTAATTGAAAATTGTCTTTACTACTCCCGTTTTCCATGACAATAATTGGACGTTTTGAGGGCAGCGTTTAGTTTTCGACGATTTTTAACTCTCTTTAACCCATGTTTTGTTACTTTGCCTTGAACTATTAGGGTGGCTTGGACTATAATTATGTGGATATTTATTGATGATAACTTTTATGCTCTTTATTACCTACAAATAGTTATATATAGACCGAGCTATCCTATCATGTTCATTCGCTAGTCCCGTTAATAGATAAGACACCAAGCTTATATAATAATGTACCTAGACCTCTGGCTAATTTGGTAGGCAGCTGTAGGCCCTATGTAGGCTGCCGGTATTGTATACTCAAAGCCACAATTAACGTAGAGTCACAAAACGGCGCAGAATCGTAAATTTATATTGTTGGAATTTAGAATGTTAGAATCCTTAGAAACTAAGTCAGTGTCAACATATTCGTTCATTGTAAATTTTAACAATTTAAAATAGATAAGTTACTTTAACTTTAGCGCAGGTCTATTATAATTTTAAAGGTATTGACATAATGGCGATTACATGCATGGTGTGTCGCCAAATTTATTTGTGAGCTTAGGTGTGTCGCACGCGGAAAAAGGTTGAGAACCTCTGGATTAGAGGTCATGTTGTTCAGCATGGCGGATTGGAGGCGATCAGTGCCCGCGGCCGAAGTTAAAAAAGCGGGAAGAGCCAGCTGTGGCACCGAACGAATCCCCAGTCCTCCCATCTTGATGGGGATCGTAGCCTGAAGCCATGAATTCTCTGTTAGAGCTATAGGTTCAGAATTCTGCATAAGCCCGAACGCAGAACCATGTCGTCTGCATAAGCCCGAACGCAGAACCATGTCGTATAGCGCAAGTCCCGGATGGTCCGCATAGGGGCAGCATCGCATGGTGTGGAGCAGCTTAGTGGTGCCAAGTGAGTAGCTCAGGATGGCTAAGGTATCATGCCTAGCAATGTCCTCAATTTTCTCAAGTGCTTTACCGAGGTCCGCTGTGTGTGTCTCGATGGCCTCCGCTAGTGCTTCTGGGGTAAAGAGAGGTGCACCCAACAGCGATTCCTTCTGTGGACAGGTTTGCGTAAATCGATCCAAGAATTGGTGGTGGTTGCAGCCAAATCCTGAACATGCGAGATCACCTCACATTTGGATAGATTGAGTTGTAGGCCAGGGATTTGAATATGAGGTCGCCGTCACAAAACGGCGCAGGACAAAACGGCGCAGACATAACGGCGCAGACAAACGGCGCAGACATAACGGCGCAATTCAAAGTACCCCGACAAAAACGGCGCAGACAATACGGCGAAGTACAAAGATTATGATACGCGTCTATTGATTGTTCGCTTATTAAAGAGCAAGCTCACTATGAATAGAAGATTATGAGATAGGTCTATCGTTCCGGATTCCGGCAAAGAGGCGGAATCCAAGTCGGAATACTTTCGCTAAAATATTAAGTCGGATTGATACAAAATCATCTTTCCTTAAGGGGAGGCTGGATTGATGGAAAAATTATCGCTTAAATTGGGGCTGAATTGATGAAAACATTCTTGCTTAAATGGAAGCTGGATTGGTGGAAATGTTCTGGCTTAACTGGAAGTTGGATTGATGAAAATAGTCTTTCTAAAATGGAAGCTGGATTTATGAAAATAGTATTGATTAAATGGAAGCTGGATTGATGAAAATAGTTTTGCTTAAATGGAAGCTGGATCGATGAAAATATTCTTGCTTAAATGGAAGCTGGATTGATGAAAATGTTCTGGCTTAAATTGGAACTGGATTGATGAAAAATAATTTATATCTAAATGGAGGTTGGATTGATAGTATATATATATATATATTTTAGTATATATTTTGCTGCTTCTACTATTCAACTACTAAAATCTACTTTCTTTTAATTCAGTTCTGCGCAGTTTTGTCTGCGCCGTTTCGTCCTGCTCCGTTTTGTCGGCGCACCGCATTTTAGCACATCCTCGGCCACAGTTTGCACTTTCCATCCCAAAGAGTGTCGTCCAAATAGCCTAGCACGAATGATGAAGTCATCGCAGCTAGGATTGGTTGTAGGGAGACAGAAGAGTAGTGAAGCAAGTGGGTCAACCTGTTGAGCACCAACATGAGAGCTCAGAGTAAAAGTGCCATATTTGAGATTTGAAGGTTCCGAGTAGGCCAGTGAGCAGAAAGGTCCCAGTTCAGAAATTATTGTGAAGACAGGGAGCAGCATTTGATCTTTGTGGACTGTAGAGGCTATTAAAAGCGTATGAGAATACAATTTATAGGCTATTATTTTTTAAATTATTATTATTATTATTATTATTATTAAATTATTATTATTATTATTATTATTATTATACAGTTACGATTTAGTTTTTACATATAAATTTTAGTTTGTTTAGGGTGGCCGGTCCATGGCCCCGGGAAATCCAGACAAGGTGCCCTGGAAGGCAACGGTGTTGTAGCGCTGGATAGTGATTGAAATGCTTTGGAAAAGAAAACCCGTTTCACGTATATCTCCAGATAATTTCGAAAGCCGGCGTCCAATCTCGGACACAAAGGCGAGGCCCTCGTTGTTGATTGGCCCCATTGTTTCCACGGCTAAGGGGACGAAGATGTATGTTTTCTGAAGGTCTAAGTACTTTGAAATTTTCCTCGTGGCGGCTTTCTCTGCTGCTCTCCCAGCTTCGGTCGCGTTCTCGTGGACGTACGAGGCGGCCACCGTGTCCACCACGGTCGCGTCCCAAATCAACGCCCTCCCGTTGCTCCAAGGGATGAGAGTCTGGCCGTCCGTTATTATTATTATTATTATTATTATTATTATTATTATTATTATTATTATTATTATTATTACTATTATTATTATTATTATTATTATTATTATTATTATTATTATTATTATTATTATTATTATTATTATGAAAAACATATAAGATCCTATTCTAACATCAATTCCGAAGAGAAATAATTGCAACTATGGATTTTGGACCTGGTCCCCGGTGTCATGCATGAAGGACCCTCTAAACGCTATTGCGTTGTAGCGCTGAGTGCAAATGGACAGGCGCTGAAACAGATGTGTAGACTCCTGAGGGTCGCCCGTGACGGCAGTCAGCCGATGACCAAGTTCCACAATACTTTGGAATACGCTCTCTCCATCTACTCGATCTAAACTTCTGACAGGTAATCCCTCCTCCTCATTTTCTTTTCTTAAAACCTATTTCTTCTCTCGTGGCCTTGCGCACTGGGAGCGCCTCTGAACGGCTCACCCTAGTAGAGGCGCTTTATAAATTTTTTTTTATACAATACAATAAACTCACGACCTGAAATGTTAATTGGTCCCAATGTTTCCAACGCAATCGGAACGAAGTTGTGGGATGCAGGGAGGTCTGCATATTTAGCCATTTTACGCGAGGCGGCCAGTTCAGCCGCACTCCCAGGTGTCGTCGCTGTCTTATCTATGTATGATACGGCGCAGGTATGGATGCTGGTGGCGTCCCAGGTCATGTATTTTCATCCGGACCACGGAATGAGCGTCGCCCCATCTGGCCTCTTACCATCGGTCCGAAGGAGCCCAGCGGGTTCTTTGGAGCTCGGGATGTCCGCTCTTTTGAGCGATCTCCATATGATGTCGTTCATCGCAAAGTGGCGGCTTGATCGTCCTTCCGATTTCTTGCACACCAGCCCATGGTGGCCTCCGGGGTCGACCGTCTCACCACATTGACACTGATGTGGGGCACACAGGTTGAGGCCCAGGCGTACGCCGATCGCCACCCGCATTGTCTCGTTGCTAAGGCCTAGTCCACACGATGCAACTGGCACGGTGGATAGCCAGTCCCCGGCGTGAGGCGCTGAGATCGCTCCCAGTCTGGCTCGGTTGAGCGGGTCGCTGTTCGTGGACCAAACCATCGCCTTGTCTTGATCAATCAAGGGTCTGTCCCGTGTCTTTTGTTTAATCCGTGCTGGCCCCTCATCTCCAGGCAACGTTGAACTGCGAGCCTCGTGGATTTCCTTCTCGTAGACATCCAGCAGTTCTTCGCGGTCAAGGATGGCCATCCCGAGTGTCTTGGTCGATGCAGCTGACGCTAAAAAAGCTGAAGAAGCCAGCATCGTGACCCGTCTGACGCCGAGACCACCATCCTTAATTGGCAGTGTGGCTTGTAGCCACTGAATGTCATTGAGTTCGATGTTAAAAATCCTTTGAAGGCCATTTCTCATCTGGGCGTCGATCGTATCCAATAGGGGGTGTCCCCAGCACGGGGCCGAACGAAGTAGGTACGTAAGTTTCGGCGCTCCAAAGCATGATCGTAGTAGCATGAGAGCGCCTTGTGTTTCGAGACAAGCAAGATCTTTCAACGCCATATCTAGTGTGTTGCTGTGGTTCTCCAGAGCTCGGTCCAGGGCTGTCCCTCTGAACAATGGTGCCCCTAGCAGAGTTAGAGAGTCTCGGTCAACTCGCTGGAAGCCGACAAGAGCGTCCTCTCTGAATTCGCCATCTGAGAGGTATTCGCATTTGTTCCGGTTTAGATGAATGCCCAACGATTGTTCCAGATCTGCTATTGTGGCAAGATCGTGTAGAATGTTGTCAGTTTTGCCTCCTAGAGAGATGTAGTCTAGAAATCCCAGCAGGAAGTCGGCCTCCATTGTGCACAAATAGGGCTGCAGTAGTAAACAGAAGAGCAAGGGCCCTAAAGGGTCGCCTTGTTGGGGTCCCATTTGGGACCGGACCTCGAAAGCCCCGAACTGAAGAAGGGACTCGGCGGAGTATGACTGGTGAACGAAGGCGTAAAGCTCTGGAATGGTGTCGTAAACTGCTCGTAGCATAATATCTCTTCTCATGCTGTTGAACGCGTTGGCGAAGTCCAGCTTAATGAAGATCTGATCTTCTGTCATGTCGGTTACAAAAGCCCTGGCCGCGTGGACCCCCGCCTCTGCTCCACCTGGAGTGGCAATGCCAACCTGGATGGGAGCAAAGAGGGACGCCAACTTGCCCGGTGCGTGTTTATTAGCACATTTAGCTGCAAGCCTTCTCCACACGTAACCGATGACGATTGGTCTGAGTCCACCGGGTTTTTTTGGAAAGGGCGATGAGGCTGCCTCCGAACATCAGACTGCGGATCTCATGCGGGCATTCGCCCCTCAGCATAACGTTGACGAAACCTGTCAGGGCCCGGCGGAGATCATCCGAAGACTCACGATTCTTCAGTAGGTCCAGCAGGTGCTGGGGACGCATACCATCAGGGCCTCCAGACGATCCCACCGGAAAAGATCTGACCGCATCTTCAACGTCTTTCTTATTATTATTTAATTTATTTTATTTATTATAATAATAATAATAATAATAATAATAATCACTTCGGCAGCGAAGTGTGCTAATTCATACGCCATGACAAGACTGTCTCAACTGCTCGCTCCCATTCAACTGGGGGTAGGTGTTTCTGGAGGCGCTGAGGCAGCCGTTCACGCGACACGCCGATGGGTGACAACAATGCCCGAAGACAACGTCCTCGTGAAGCTGGATTTCACAAACGCGTTTAACACTCTGCGCAGAGATTATCTTCTAGAAGCCGTGGCTAGAGACATTCCAGAGCTCTACCGTTTTGCTCACGCTGCCTACTCGAACCGTCCGCTCCTGCGTTATGGATCGAACACAATACGATCTGAAGAGGGGACACAGCAAGGCGATCCTTTGGGTCCTCTGGAGTTCTGCCTTGTCTTACAACCGCTTTTGGTCAAACTGAGATCAAATCTGCGTGTTGGTTACCTGGATGACCTGACATTGGGTGGTAGCAGGGAGACAGTGGCCGCCGATGTTCTTCTGATTGCGCAAGAATCGAGGAACTTTGGTTTGATTTTAAACCGCAGCAAATGTGAAATCGCCTGCCACAACTCACATGAACTACTTGATGACCCGGCGTTTGAAGGTTTTACGAACACCAGCTTTGAGGAGTTGACCTTGTTGGGTGCACCTCTGTTGCCGGGTCCAGCTGTAGAGATGGTCGTCGGATCGAAGGCCGACGATCTAGAAAGGGCAATCACAAGGCTCTCCGTGCTCTATGCACATGATGCTCTGGTTCTGCTCAAAAACAGCTTAAGCGTTCCAAAGTTGCTTTACAGCATGCGCACAGCTGTATGTACTGACTGTCCGGGCTTGGCTCGGTTCGACAACTTATTAAGAGAAGGTCTATCTACCATCTTGAACGTGGACCTTGACGACGACCGCTGGCTCCAGGCTTCTTTGCCTGTCAGAGATGGTGGCCTTGGAGTTCGCTGTGCATCAACGCTGGCACTTTCTGCCTTTCTGGCTTCTGCCGCTAGCACGAGCGAACTGCAGGCCTGCATCCTACATACAGAGTCAGCTGATGCTCCATATGTTCTTGCAGACTCAGCTCTCAACGCATGGATTACCCTGACAGGCGCAGACCCACCTACTGGAGCAGCATCTCACAGCCAAAAGGAGTGGGATTCTAGGTTCATTGAAAAGGCATGGACGGGTCTGCTCGAGTCCACCAGTGTCCCATGCGACCGCGCTCGCCTGTTAGCTTCGAGAGCCCCTCATTCTGGAGACTGGATGCTTGCTCCCCCTGTGACTGCGCTGGGCCTGCGCCTCTCAGACGAGGAGATACGGTTTGCAGTTGGCGTGAGATTAGGAACGTCGCTTTGTGAACCTCATGTGTGCCACCACTGCCGAGGGAATGTCGACGAGAGAGGTTTGCACGGACTGGTATACAAAGGAGGAAGCGGTAAGCACCAAAGACATAACATGCTAAACGATGTCGTCTGGAGAGCTCTTGGACGGGCGAAAATCCCGTCCCACAAAGAACCCCTCGGTCTGCTAAGAGAAGACGGAAAGCGACCAGACGGTGTGACAATCATCCCTTGGTCACGAGGTCGATGCCTGGCATGGGATGTGACAGTGCCCGACACTTTCGCCCTGTCTCACCTCCCACACACGTCAATCGGAGCTGGCGAAGCCGCCGAACGCGCAGCTGCGTTGAAAAACATCAAGTATTCCACCATAACCAATACCCACGATTTTGTGGCGGTCGCCTTGGAGACCGGCGGCGCTTGGTGCAAAGAAGGTCTGGTTTTCATTTCTGAGCTGGGGAGAAGAATTGCTGCCGCTACCCATGACCCTATGGAAGCGTCATACTTATTCCAGCGGATTTCCGTGACTCTTCAGCGGGGGAACGCCATTTGCCTCTCCGGAACGTTGCCACCGCTAACCGATCGACACGAGAAGGAGATTTACAATCCGGCAAAACGAGCCGAGGAACGACAGAAGGAAGCGACCTGCAGCAGATGAGACTGTGTGGCACATTAATATGTCGATGATAGCCTAGACATTAGGGTGGTTCGAATGTAATGGAAAAAGATTTTTCTTGAATAAATGTTATTATTATTATTATTATTATTATTATTATTATTATTATTATTATTATTATTATTATTATTATTATTATTATTATTATTATTATTATTATTATACAATCATGAGATTTCTACTCAACAATTCTTTCCTCTTCACGAATGCCTACTTTCCCATTGCTAGTCTTCTCCTGATTTCGCTATGACACTTTGCATCTGTTGTAACCGCTCTCCCCAAGTAACAGAACTCTCTTACCTGTCTTACCTTCTCTCCGTTGATTATCATCCTTACTGTTGTTTCCTCCTTCCTGCTTATGTTCATTACTTTAGTCTTTTTAGTGTTTATTTCCATACCATATTCTTGAGAAGTCCTTTCTATAGAGTTGCAACAACCATCCACTAATATTCGCCGATGAAAGTTTGATCGCGAGACATCAGCTGGAAGTGTGATTAACTCTCACATTATTGTACAATGTAGGCCTATAACAAAGTGCGACCTGCAGTCGGCTAAATAAATTATATGCTTAGGCTACTTGCCAATACACGCAGTTCTCCTTAACCGTTTCCTCTGGACAGTGCGAATACATGAATCAATACCAGGTAATAGTATCGTCTACATTTAAATGCAAGAGTATAGAGGTTTCTATGTGTATTTACGTCAATGAGCTTGCTGTGGTTTCTCGCTAAATTGCGACTTTACGCAGATAGGTATTTGCAAACCTAAGCCTAAAATATTTAATCTGATTTAAATTGTTTTAGAATAGATGATAAGCTCGTAATTATTAAACATGAAAAGTCGGAAGAAATGCTATGGATGTGTTATTGTACCATGCAGGTGTTTTGTGTAACGCCTAGCCACCCTCATCGAACTAAGTTAACCTCATCGATTGTGATTCTGCTGTGCATATTAAACTATGTTGAACTGGCTCTTTGTTGTTTCCAACTAGAGTCTACTAGACCAACTCTGTGTCTCAATGCTGGTCTTGCAGTGTTCTGAATAGGTTAGGATTAGAATCTAGCGTAAGGGTTGTGGTAGGCAGTCGTCCGCTGCACCGTCTAAATAATATTATTGCCCTTGAAAATTATACTACCTAAGATATCGCCAAGGTATTACTTAAGATAGCAAAATTTATTCACCGTTTGCACCGAATATTCCCTCGTCTACCCATGACAGTCCACCCCGAGCATCTACAGGGTGAGTCAAAAAAGATCACCCTAGGTTTTTTGCCAATATCTTGACCAAATGTAAGAATATCGAAATGAAATTTTACAGGCTTATAGACAATTCATATTTACACATGATGGCCAGATTTCATCAAACATATTTCAAACAGAACAAAAGCTATATCATTTTTAGTGAGGCCACCAACCGTTTTTTGACGATTCAAAAACGTAACGCAATAAAAAAAAGTAACAAAAACGGAGCAAAACACGATGGTCATGGTCAATTTCATTGTAGCAAGAGGTTGAAAAATGCAAAACAGGAAATTAAGAACATGCATGGGCATTTTTCATAGAGCTATCTTAGTGCAAATTTCGTAGTTTCACTTTTTTAAATAATTTTAATATGAATAGCTTCTTTAGTGCGAAACATTTGTAAAAAAATTTAAAAAAGTAGTAGCTAAAGAGCTGGTTTCTGAAGGAGCGCAATAGATCCAAAGATGCTTGAATAAACAAATGAATGAAAAATAGGTTTCAGTTATCCAGGGACAAGAGTGTGCAGTTGTGAAAGGTTGACTGCCACGAGATTTCAATCAAGCGGCCTAAGCTATAATCAATACTATTCGAATAGGCGAGGGGTAAAACCCAATGCTCATGGTCAGTTTTCAGCAAGAGCTAGAAAATGCAAGGCAGAAATTAAAGGCATGCTTATCTTTATAGAGGTTTCTAAACGTAGATTTCTGAGTTACACTTTGTTCATGTCATTAATATAATTAATTCTATAATGTGAAGAAATTAATTAAAAGCCCAAAGTAGTAGTTATAAAAAACGAAGTGACTAAGGGACCGCCAGGCGGCTGTCGTATTTCAATTACTAAGGGACCGCCAGTCACATGTAACCTGTCACATGACCCGAGTCACTAGTCTTCATTCTTCAATAATGGCGGCAGTTACCGATTGCTTGTTTTATGTCGGACAAAAGTTTTCTTGTTTTTTCTTGTTTTAAGGACAGAGTAAGTAACCAATCTTCATTTACATGATAGGGTTAGGGTTAGGGATAGGGTAGGGTTAGTTACAAGAACTTTTTCTTGAAAAATCGAACTTCAAAATTGGGTTATATTCTATAATGACTCGGTAGCAAGTAACTTTTTTATAAATTCGATGAAAAATATTTCCTTACGAAATTGAAGCGGGATTTATCGTGTGAGGGTCGGTTAGGGCTCAGGTTAGGCGTCGTGAGGGTCGGTTAGGGTTAGTTTTAGGGTTAGTGCAGTCATTCTGAAGCTGGATTGATGAACAATAATTTTCAATGAAAAATGGATGAAAATATTTGCTGACGAAATAGAAGCGGGATTTATCGAACAAATTCTTGCCTAAAGAGAAGCTGGATCGATTAAAAGGATTTTCGGCAAACTAGAAGTTGGATTTATTAAAGACAACAACGCTGCTCGTGACTCGGGTCATGTGACAGGTTACACGTGACTGGCGGTCCCCTAGTAATTGAAATACGACAGCCGCCTGGCGGTCCCCTAGTCACAGCCTATAAAAAAAATAGGTGTCAATTTTCCAGGTGGGGACAAGTGTCCCCTATTGTTTCTAGTTCCACGACATATGGTCCACAAACACCTCGTCCAACGACAACTGGTCTACAGACCAACTGATCTACAGACAGCTCGTATTGATCAAGTAGAAGCTGGATTAATGAAAAAGCGTTAAATGGTTTTCTAGCCTAAATCGAAGCTGGATTGATGATTTTCATTTATGTATTTCAACATGCATCCAACTTCTATTTCTCAATCGTTATTTCAGTCAACCAGGCATCTAGTTCAACTGTAAAATAACTTTCATCCAGCTACCATTTCATAAGTTTTTTTCATCAATCCAACTTCTTTCTCATATATCTAAAAATACCTTCGTCCAGCTTCTATATCTCATGCGTCATTTTCGTCAATCCGACTTCTATTTCACCTGCAAAAGAACTCCAGCTTCATCAATCCAGCTTCACACTATAAAAAAACCTTCATCATAGTTCTACACATTTCAACCTTCATTATAGTCCTACACATTTCAACAATATGTATTTTTTTAAAGTGGCAACCGTAATAAACATACCTCATTAGTGACAACACATGAGAAGCAGAGAAACAGATAGACAGCATTTCGGCCTTGACTCAGCTTAATTATAAGAGAACACAGTCTTCAACATTTACCAAAACACCGTTGACTATCACTCAAAACAAGCAGTCGGAAAGCATAGACGAAAGTGATTGAAAAAATATTATATGTTATTGTAAGTCTGCGTACCTGGTTCGGCTTCTGCTTTGCTGGACCAATAGCGATGGACAGATGAACTATGTTGAAACAGAAAGTATACTAATCCAACGACGACAAACACTGCCAGTGCAAAAAACACTCCTTTTGTTGACATTCTAGTCCGGTGAACGATTTGATCTGAAATTAAGGCTGCTAAAGCAACGCACGCAGAAGTCTTTCCTGCTCGAATCCGCTTATTGCTACTTGTAAATGCGCATTCTCTGATGGGAGCGTATCGATTGGTAAACGTCTGCGCGACCGTCAACTAAGGAAGTCCTAGGTAGAAAGACACAGAATAGATAAAACATTCATCCGCACTCCGTGGAATGCCACTTCATTTGTATGTGGATGTAGAGGAGAGCGGCGCAAGAGGGGCACTTTTTTCGAACACACGGTACATTTTCAAAACTGTATAATTTAATGCCACTGTTTAAAGGACGCTGACAACACTTAGCCTAAGGCTAGCAGAAAAACGTCGAAAGTTAGGCATAGACATAGACATAGACATAGTTTTATTGATCCCAACAATTGTACATGTATGTTTAACAAAGTATAGATATAATTCACAATAAGAAAATACTCAAGGTGAATAGGTATTATAAGAGTGAGGGAGCAAACTGTAGAATGTAAGATATTTTTGTAAAACGATCAAAACATTAACTGAAAAATGTTACACTCTTGCCCCGACACTCTGAGAAAAGTGGCATACTGCCACTCATGCCCAAATTGCCCATTGGTGGTATTATGATGGCATGACAAAAGGCGGATAACTATTTTATTTTGCATTTAACAATAATAACAAAAACTGAATTAAAGCTGCCGTCATTTTTGAAATCTTAGGTAATAAAAATTGCCAATTAACGACAGTAATCACACTTGAATTGCTTGGCAAATTAGGCGTGTAGCATCTTGGAATTTTCTTTACATCGAGAAAACCAATTTATGGAAGTAGTAGCCTACAGGGCTTTTTTTTAACGTGCAGTTCTACACAAAATGTGCAGTTCTAAATGGATTCGTGCAGTTGTAGAAGCACTTCCGTAACGTTTCGTGCAGTTAAAACTAGTAAAAATGGATCATTTTTCTCAGATTGGGAGTAATTTACCATGGAGGATGAGAAAGGAGAGAAGAGGATGTGCAGTTCTAAAAATTTCTTAAAAACAGCCCTGGTAGCCTAGAGCCGCTAGCGGCTAGATCAACCGAAAAGGATGTGATGGCTGACTTGGCATTAAACATAACTATGAACATGCTAAGTCGCAGATTGTTTATTTCCAACCATTATGGCTCGCGATATGGGTCTACAGCATACAGCAAATGTCTGAAATTTTTGCAGGTTTCTATCGATAACTAAATCTGGAATAGAACCTAATCTTTGGAAAACAGGCATGCTCTTTCGGCCGCCACTCCGACTGTCTGAGTGGTGTCGGACACATAAGGCGTGGCCATGGTTTCGGTCACCGTCGCGTCCAGACTAGGCATACCGCTATGGAACCATGGTTTGGCCATCGGGTTTTTAGCCGTCAGATCTCAGTTGTATATATAACTTTAAACATTTTGCCATAAAATTCTTTATGGTGTCAAATTCTCAACTTGGGCCTTGACCCCAAATATCTGTCTGGCTTTATGTGCAACCCTTTTCTGCTACCTCACGACTTTACTGCGCTCTAATTATGGACTGGATCTTTTTGTTCTTTGGACGATGACTGCTCTAGTCCAACATCGGGTGTTTACTCCTCTGGTTGGAATGGACCTTCCCTCATCTGTAAGCGAAGCTGATTTCTGGGGTATCTTCCTCATCTACTCGTTGACAAAGACGTGTTTTTTTTCTTTCCATGGGCTTCTGCACTGAGGCACCTCCGAATACTCTATACTAAAAGAGCTCATTAAATTTTGTCCAGACACAATACGATTTGGTGTCATGTCCTCAAAACGTCTTCTTAATCTGAAATTGAATTTGTTTGCCTTAAGTACTGCAACTATGAGTGTCCTCTGATAACAGGCTCATAGGCTTGTCAGTATCAACAAAGCAGAAATCACAGTTCCAGATAGTCCTTAATTTGGTAAGCTTCTATATGTTAGCGTCATAAATTACTCGCTATAGCATGGGTTTCAGCGTTGCTTGAATACAAGTAGGATTGCCAAAAGAAATTCGTGCTAAATGAAAGTCAGATTGATGACTAATTATAATTTGTAATCAAATAGGAACTACATTACCTAAACAGAAGATGAATCGATTATAAGGACTCCTGCCAACTAAAGTTGGACTGATTAAAAATAATAATGTGCAACAAACAAATAATCTACGACGCTCAAATACACCCTCACCGGTAAACGTGTATTTTAGTATCGTAAATTATTTTCACGCTTATAATGACTCAAATTAGAGTTCCTCGAACTGACGGCACAAGGTGAATGACTCAAAAGGCACCGTAAATTTTTCCAAACAGCGTACATTTGACCAACTCATGGAACAGCATACCTGAAATATGTTAAGAACAAGAATATTGACAGAAAATATGTTTTTAACATGTCACATTTCCCATGCGAAATCGCCGTTCGAATCGCCATTGAACCACAGCATTTGCCCGGAAGTTGGGGTACGCGCACAAAACCATCGACGTATATTGGTCCATGCGACTAAAAATAACGTGTACGTCATGACTTCGGTCCTAAGTTGAAAATGAGAAATGGAAGCTGGATGAAGGTATTTCTAGATCTGAAATAGAAGTCGGATTGATGAAAAACGCTTAAGTAATGGAAGCTGGATGATGGTATTTTTTGTACTTGTTTTTTATACGACCACCAAAAATTTATAAATTCGATGAAAAATATTTCCTCACGAAATAGAAGCGGGATTTAGCGCGTGAGGGTCGGTTAGGGCTCAGGTTAGGCATCGTGAGGGTCGGTTAGGGTTAGTTTTAGGGTTGGTGCAGTCATATTCTGCTGAAATTGAAGCTGGATTGATGAAAAATAATTTTCAATGAAAAACTGATGAAAATATTTGCTGACGAAATAGAAACGGGATTTATCGAACAAATTCTTGCCTGTAAACAGAAGCTGGATCGATTAAAAAGGATTCTCGGCAAACTAGAAGTTGGATTTATGAAAGATAACAACGCTGCAACGTTAGTTCTTGGTGTCTTGGTGGTCGTATAAAAAACATGTACCGTATTTTTATATCTGAAATAGAAGATGGGTTGACGAAAATAACGGGCGAGAAATAGAAGCTGGGTTGATAAAAATATTCTAGCTTAAATTGGAGCTGGATTGATGAGAAATAATCATTATTGAAACAGAAGTTGGATTCATAAAACAGCTGATGCAATCGAAAAAGCTGGACTTTTACTTACTTACCTACTTATTTTTGCCTGTTGTCTTATTGCACACTTGCCGCACGCAACTTCCGGAAAGGGTCAGAATTGAATAACAACTTTGATCGGCGGTTTGTTATGACAAAATATTACAATTTGTTAATCGATTTTCTTGTTTTTAACAAATTCTAAGTATAATAATACATCAGTTGGGCAAAAGCACGTTGGCAGAAATATTTTAAAGCGCTTTTTGTGCCATTATAAGCGTGAAAATAATTTACGATACTAAAATACACGTTTAGGCTACCCATTTACCCTTGATTTTACACAAAATCTTATAAGATAGAGGAAAAATCTCTCACATCTTGGTCAATTCCTGTCTAACGCAAAGGCACTATATTATCGCTCATCCATAAAAGCCTGCAAAAAATACCAATGCAGTGCTCTAAATCAAGTATAATTTGCAAAACAGCAAATGATCTCTTACTCTAACATAAATCTGAATTTATTCCCCTGGTCGGACTTTTCTAAACTCACAATGCGTGCGTTCTAATTTAACTGTCGGACAAAATTTAATCGAAACTGTATGCTGTAATTGAATTGAATCTATATAATAATCTATCAGTTTTTGTTACCATTAAAACGAATATAATAATAATAGTAATGATGACGGAGCCGAATAACTTCCAACAACAAATCGGTCACATTACTGCGCACAAAAGGGTATTTCTACGCAAAATGTCAATAAAATCCCAACTTTGAACGTCGATAAACAAATCTCTATGCGGCAAAGTACTGGGATTTTTTCTTTCAATGTTGTCACATATTATTTTGTCTGTCGATTTATCTAAAAATTGGCTGTATAAACATTTTGGTAAGGTAGCCTACTCCACACATGATGAGCTAAATCGACCACACTATATAAGCAAAGACCAGTCGTAGACTATAAGGCAGGGGCGGAGACCTAGGGATGACAAGGGGGATGGTCCCCCCAATGAAAGTGTTGGGGGGACGGCCCATGCATTTGTCCCACCCAATCTTTGAGCGTCAAGACTTTCTTTGGCGGCGAAAATAGAAAATTTGGTCGAGAAATAACATTTTTTTCCGAGATTTCGCCGGTCGTCAGAAAATCTTCGGAAAATTTCGCGTCTTTCCGTCCCCCCCACCCCCCAACTCTCGGCCCAGGTCTCCGCCTATGCTATAAGGTCCTTGCTATAAGGCCGCCCAAGAAAATAGCTAAAATGGAGCGCTGCTATCGATCAACCTCCCCAAGAAAGACTCGTTAAACTTTATCCCAAGAATGTTATTCAAAAACATGTACTAACTATTTTGACCATAAGCTTTAAGCAGCCATACTGTTAATGTAAACCTACAGCGTTCTGTCTGTTGTTTATTGCATTAAACGAATATACATAACCGCATCCCATGATGCAATGCGCTCAGTAAGTAAACTCGAAATGTAAGAAAAAGGTTCAGGCAATAATTAGACTATAACTGAAGGGAACGATGCAGTAAATATCAATAAATAGACAGTTCTAAATTTAATAAACCTGTGCTTCGAAAACCGATTAGGCGTCTCTAAGCACTTTTGATGCCTTGGACCAGGCTTCGTAAAGGGGAACGGACATTTCCCCTGAACATATTTCCCGGACACAGCGGCGCCCGCAGGCGTACGCACTTACGCAAGTGCGCACACCGTTGAAAGGCTAAAAAATTAAAATAATAAATTTCAAATTAAAGCATAAAATATTATAAGCTATGGAAATCTTATTCTATTGAATCTATATAATAATCTATCGTTTCAAACAATGTAGCCACTTGGCCCTTCTAGGCCACCGTCTACTTTCGTTAGGCCTGCATGTTTGATACCATTATTATAGGTGCCGAGTTGACCCGAAGAGTGTGAGTCCCCGAAAGAATGTGAAAAAATCCGCGGGAAATTTTTTTAAAGCTTTTTTATAGGAGAGTTATTGAAATTAGCCTACCTCTGTTCATAGACGGAGACTTGTTCATGGTTTTAGGGGACGAATTCGCGGTCAAAGGACGATCGCCGAGCAGGAAAGGGCCGAAGGGGCTTGGGGAGGGGATGTGCTCCTAGCCATTTTGGAATTTATTTCTTGCCACACTGCAATGGTAGCATCTTAGGCTGTCATTTTTACGACATTGTCGTGGTTTAAGACTTGAAAAGCACCCTTGCCGTTGTTTAAAAAAAATTCCACACAACATGAAATAGTGACCATTTTAAGCTTTTATCTCCATCAAAATTTCCCATTATTTCATTTTTAAAGATATGATTTAAGATTTCAATAAATGTTCTTCCAATTGCATAAAAAAATTTAATCAGTCTTTGGGTCAACATGTACTTCTCTTGGAATCCACACAGGAGAAAAGCACAATCATCGTTAGCATGGGCATCTTGGAATATTCTCCCCTAATTAGGTCAACACTCAAAAGATTCAAATTTTGCACAAGAAATCAAAAAAATTCTGTCTTCATTAACCACTATTTAATGAGCCAATATTAACATTGTGGAAGACAGTTTTTCAAATAGTTTTCACAGACAATTTAGTCAAGGCTGATTTGTTAATTAACGCAGACAAAACAATATCTAGCTTTTGTGATGCTGGGAGGTGATTCTCGCGCAGTGAGGATCATTAGGCCTATAGGCTATAGCCTAGCATGTAGGCTACAATAAAAAGAAACAGTCATTCAAATCGTCGCCTTCGTTCGTAATCTAAAAAATGACTGAAGCGGATCGAATGAGCATGATTTCCAGGTTTTCCTCGTATTTGTATGGAGTTCAGACTACCGGACGGGGTAAAACTGGAGTAGGCCTAATAGTAAGGTAGACTAACTGAGAAAAAAGAAAATATGTAAACGACGCAATGATTTTTATAGACAAGCAATGCCAACAGAGAAATATCATAGAAGCACATCTTGTTGGCTGATTTCTGGTGGTGCCCATGCATAGGCGGGCCTCGCTTGGCCAATTTCTGGTGGTGCTGAGAACTCACGGGCCTCGCAGAGTCGGCGCCCATGCAGTAGGCTATACAGGCTAATAGAGAGCTATACAATTTCGTGGCAATGAGCGTTTTCGGGAATCTTCGTGATATAGTCTCGCCGGGAAAGCATTTTTTGGGGTTATGTAGAAATGAAGCGAGCAAGTAAAAAAATTATTTCAAGTTTCTTCAAACGTCCTAACACTAGAAGGTAAGTGTAGGCCTATGTGCGTGTTCTGTAGCATAATCAAGGCCGTTTATATAATTATAAGTGCGAGTGGCGTTTCAAAATAGCGCGCACGGCGTTCAAAAGACCACAGGTCCCGATAATGTGTCATCCTCTGCAGTACGATCCACAGCATGTAGCTCAGGGCTTAAAGTGTGCCTGGACGGTCATAGACGGCGTCCATGCACTCTGAACGCCGTCCAGCCACTTATTGGCGAGCACAGACTAGAAAGGTAAGAGTCGTCCATGCACTTCTTTTGGAGGGGTAAGGGGCGTCCAGGCCCTTATTTTTCCACACTTTAGGCACTGATGTAGCTTGCTTCAAGATATCCCTCCATCATCGTTACTTCCCTCCATCATCGTTACTAATCACACAACACAACCTTCCTCAGGCTCCTCTATCCATGACACCTCGGGCTTTTCATTCGAAACTTAAGACACTCCTTTTCACGAACTCTTACCCTATCTCATCTGATCCTCCACCCTCCAATTCCCGGCCCAGACGACACCCGCCTTAGTAGCTGTTCCGCCCATCTGATCCTATGGTAACTCGACCCGGACCACCACGGACTACTCTCACGGACAACCCTTCTAACGCAACGCAGCGCTCGTGAATAAGCTGGTGCCCTGCGCTTGGCTTTCGAGTGGCGCTTTAGAAATTTCGAGTTTACGATTACGATACGATTACGATCTGATACTCGGTGCAGATAATAATGTCTGTGCGGTATCGGACTATAGGTGACAGACAGGTCACCTACATATTGTCAAACGAACGCTCAGTTGCAAGCGTATAATTGTGTATGTTGATTTAAAATTAAGATAATTAATGATTCATTAAGATATTTTAAATTCTGGTCACACAATTGAGCTGGAAGTCGTGTGTGCTCGTTGCCAGTTCCATTTTTCAATCTGACAAAGACAGGTGCAAGAGAAATCTATCCGTACGCTTAATAGCCTATCTTTATCCTGCCTTTCTTATATCCTGCAAGGATTTTATAGACTTTAGTAGTCTAACACAGGGGTTCTCAACCTTTTTCATCCCGCGACACACTTAAACGTGCTATCCAATTTGGCGACACACCATTCAATCGTCATATGTAAATGTCGTAAAAATATAAAAAGTGTCAAAGTGAAACATGTCTATTTATTTAAAATTTGCTCTCAAACTTATTTAACCTTATAAAATGCTAAACTGCTGACATTTTTAATAAATGAAAATAATTATATTGAATTTCTTTCCAATTTTTATGATAATTCTAAAATTCTAAATTATTCTTCTGATCCCAATCTATAAGCTTAGTCGTTTCTACAACTCGACGTCAATATAGTCACCTAATTACTAAGACCTTGTAGTCCTAACAGTTAATGGGATCTTTGTTCTTGAATTTTTCTTTGGATCATATTAAAACGCGGTTCCACAGTTTTTGTAAGTGCAATTCGTAAGCAGGCTGAGAGGGCACCTCCGACAAGTTTGTTCCGATTCTTGTTCTTTATGTTGGCCATCTGAGAAAAGCCCTGTTCAGATAAGTAGGCTCGAGCTATGAAAGGAAACCAGCTCCTTGATAGCTTTGCTTGCAAGTGATTTGTAATGTTCTTCCTTGTACGTCTTTGCCCAGAACTCAGTTCTTGATAATTGCTTATACATGTCCTTCATTCTGAAATCACGTTGCAGCTTAGCAAGTGTTTCCTGTTCATTGTTGTTCAATTCTGCCCCTTAGATGTTTTCTCTGAGGAATGGGTTCATCATCCACCTTGTCTTCTTAATATCAGCATCTGAAGAGGATGGCTAAATTTACGTTTTCTCACCCATAAATTTTTTCCTTTTCGATTGCTGACTTAGCCTATAGGTTAACGGGTAAAAGTTTTCTAACAGGTGCGATCGCAAACGTGTTTACATAGGCCCTATGTCATATCCGTTGAACAAAAACGTCATAACTACCCCAGACCGCGGTAAAATAGATAGATAAATAGAGCGCAACAAATTCTCATTGCAGTCATCCGCTAAACTTCTAAATTACCTGTAGGTAAAGTAAGTCTATGAAAAACTGGAGGAAACTATTAAGGAAATACCTAGGAAAGATGTTAAAATAATCATGGGAGACTGGAATGCAAAAATTGGGTCAGATAACACAGGATGGGAGCAAGTAATGAAGAAGTATGGATATGGGAAAAGAAATGAAAGAGGAGAAAAACTGTTAGACTTTGCAGCAAAACAGGAACTCATAATCTGTAATACAATGTTTAAACAAAAGGAGTGTCGGAAATGGACATGGATATCACCAGATGGAAGACACACAAATATGATAGACCTAATTATGATAGACAACAGATGGAAGTCAGCAGCAAGATTATGCAGAACCTTTCAAGGAGCAGACATAGCCTCTGACCACAGCTTGGTACTATGCAACATGCAGCTAAGACTAAAACGAATACCAAAGAAACAACACATAAAGACACGAAATATGGAAATGTTAGAGGACCCGGTAGTAAGAAGAAGCTTTGAAGAAGAAGTAAAATATAGACTACATACAGCCATGATACAAGACCTTGGAGTAGAACAAAAGACAGAAACAATAAACAAGATCATACTAGAAGCAGCAGAGAAAGCAATACCGGAAACGGAAAAGGCAGATAGGAAATGGATATCAGAGGAGACCATAGAATTAGCTAAAAGAAAAAGAGAAACAAGAATCAGAATGAAAGGTTCGAAGGAAATAACAGCGCAATATAGAAAACTGTGTAATGAGGTCAAGACGGCAGCAAGGCTAGATAAACAGAAATGGATAGAAAAAAAATGCAGTCAGATTGCAAAGTGTACAATGGAAGAGAAAACTAGAGAGGCATATAAGTTTGTAAAGGAAGTATGTAAAAAGTGGGAACCGAAACAAACAGCAATAAAAGACAAAGAAGGAAACATAATTATGGATAAGGAAAAGTGTAGGCAGCGATGGACACAATATTGTAGCGAATTATACAAAGAACAGGGAGGTGACAATGAAACACAACAGCAGTTAGAAATGATCAGTCCACCGGCAGTAGATGATACAAAAAGTGATATCTTGTATGAGGAAGTACAAAACGCAATCAAAAATTTAAAGAAGAGGAAAAGTCCTGGTGATGATGGGATAACGGGAGAAATGATAGAGGCTGGAGGAGAAGACCTACATAAAGAAATACACAAATTATGCAATCAAATATGGAGGGAAGGCAAAATCCCGGAGGCATGGACCAAATCTATTTTGACAGTAATACCAAAAAAAGGTGACCTGATGGAATGTAAAAATTACAGAACAATTGCACTAATGAGCCATGTAGGAAAAGTAATGATGAAGATACTAACATACAGATTGAGGGATCAACTCGAAGAGCACTTTTCGGATGAACAAGCAGGATTCAGAAGAGATAGAAGTACCATACAACAAATACTGATGATAAGATTATTAGCAGAAAAAGCGAAAAGACACAACAGAGTGATATACAACTGCTTCATAGACTTCCAAAAAGCATTTGATTCGGTCAGACAGAGTATCATATGGGCAACACTTCGATCATATGGAGTTGGAAAACAACTGGTCCAAATTCTACAAAATTCTGGCGAACAGTCACAGGCAGCAGTAAGGATAGACAGGGAACTAGGTGAATGGTTTAAAATCAGTATAGGCACCAAACAGGGAGACCCAGTCTCACCTATAGAATTCATTGGATACCTGGAACGAGTAATGGATGAAATACAAGACAACGGAACGGGAATATCTGTGCAAGGAGAAATAATTAACAATTTAAGATTTGCTGATGATGTAGATCTCTTGGAGGAAAATTTTGAAGCACTACAACAAAATGTAGAACTACTGGACAGAGCAGGAAAACAGGCAAACTTGAAAATAAATATAGAAAAGACAAAAACAATGGCATTTGGAAAAGGAGAACTAGAAAGTAACATCAAAATTGGAGAAGAAATTATCGAAAATGTAAAGGAATTCGTATACTTAGGGAGCCTCTTGACTTCAGATAACGACTGCACGAAGGAAATTAGAAGAAGAATCAACAAAGCAAAAGGGATATTAGCAGGATTTAACAACATATGGAGGAGCAAATCAATGCCGCATACAACAAAGAAAAGGATATTAGAAACATGTGTATTCAGCACAGCGTTATATGCATGCGAAACCTGGACACTAAAAAAGGAAGACAAAAGGAGGATACTAGCGTTCGAAATGTATTGTTACAGAAGAATATTACAAATAAAGTGGACGCAGAAAATAACTAACGTAGAAGTGCGAAGAAGACTTAACAGCAAATCAGATATGATAGAAACAATAATCAAAAGGAAATTACAACTATTCGGACACATCTGTAGAATGGGTGATGGTAGAAAGATAAAGAACGTAATGATAGGAATCATGGAGGGAGCAGGGAGAAAGGGAAGACCATGCAGGGAATGGCTGCAGGACATAGAAGAGTGGTGTGGAATGAACATACAAGAGTTAACACATCGAGCAAAGGATCGGGAATCATGGAGGAGAGTAGTCAAGTGCGCAGTGGACACCTACGGGCTATCAGCCCATGGATCTTGAAGAAGAAGAAGAAGAAAGTAAGTCAGTGTATAATGCAAGAACAACGGACGTGTGCTGTGAGAATTTAGTAGACTGATGTTATTTAGGATTATTTCGTGTAATCATTGGCCTACTGCGTTGTGTCAGTTTGGAAAAGAAACGAAGATAATTTATTATCATCATTATTAATTCGCAACACACCAATTCTTCGCGACACACCAGCGACACACCACTTTTACGCGACACACCGCCGGTCAAGTCGCGACACACCAGTGTGTCGCGACACACCGGTTGAGAACCCCTGGTCTAACAGCTTAATTAATTGTTTAGGAAAGAATAATTTTGATCAAGTGTTACAGACTACGCTCGTAAACACAATCGTGGAAAGTGGTATTGTGAATCGATTAATCTTTAGATATATTTATTTCGTATTTAGCCTACTTCTAGGTGACAGGAACGTAAGAGTTTTGAGGGACACCGGGTGTTCTACGGTCGTGGCAAAGACTGATTTGGTGAGAAAAGAACAATTCACTTGAGAAAAGGTGACTTGTGTGCTAATCGATGGGACAGTGCGGCGGACACCGGTGGCATAAAAATAACGTCAATTTAATTAAAAATTATTGTTCATCAATCCAGCCTCAATTTCGGCGAGATTGCTATCATAATCCCCACTTCTAATAAACAAAAAATTATTTTCATCAATCCGAAATCAATTTAGCAAGGTTTCCTTTCTTCAGTCGGATTTGTTTTCGTCCAACGTGGAAACCCATGCAGTGGCGAACAATTTACGGAACCAAAATAGGCCTAGGCCTAGCCTATACGTTTACGGTTCGTTTGTGTAGAGTGCCAACTTTTTTACACTTGTCTAGATACACTAGTAGTAGCCTAGCATAGGCCTAATTTGAACAAAATATCTCGCAACTTGCTGTCGATTGCAGAATTTTTGGAAATTTCGGAATAGGGCGGTGTGGGAAAATGTCTATGTGGAAGACGTCCGGGGTTAACTGCCCAGGGAAGAATATGTAGGCCTACGCCTATGTACTCGACGACATGGACTCGATCGAGGGCTGGGGGACGACGACGTCTGCATCACTTGTCTCGGATAATATGGTATGGTTGAGCATGGAGAACACCCAAAGATTTCGACCAGATGAAGCTGGCGTCAGGTGAAGAAAATCGAGGAGAAGCAATTGCATCCTGTTGTCTGGTGTTTAGGGCCTACATCTCGCCGAAGGACGGTTTCTGCAGGTCAGTGGAGTTAACTCGATCGGATGTTCTCTCTGCCTCTGGTGGCATTCACAACTACCGACCGACAATCGACAAATGTCATCTAGGTCTACTCTGCAATCCTTGTGCCCCGACGGTTGGCCGGACGCGCGCGTCAACTACTACCAGCGAGGGACTTCAGTTTAGTCAGCGTTTTCGTGTTTGCAAGTCCTCTACTCTATCGACGCAACCTGTACCAGAGACTCTGAACATTCGCACCATCTGAAGGCTGTCGACGGGATTCCGTTTGATGATTTTATGTAGGCTATCTGCAAGGGATCGCTACTGATGGCTGTTCCGGCTCACTCACTTATTTTGCTAAATGATGAAATTTTCTTGTTGTTATGACACTTAACATGACTTTGGCTAGATAGCGCAGAGTCTTCTCTGAGTGAATTTCTTGAAGAGGCGCTATTTAAATCTGATCACTGCTTTTTCTATCTGATAGCGGTGTGCCTATCAGTTTGTGTTACTATTAAACGAATAATAATAATAATAATAATAATAATAATAATAATAATAATAATAATAATAATAATAATAATAATAATAATAATAATAATAATAATAATAATAGTAATAGTAATAGTAATCAGTGGCGGCGCTAGGGGGGGCTGGGGGCTAAGCCCCCCTACAAGAGGCTCAGCCCCCCCTAATAAAATGACCATCTGAATTATTTTACATTGAAATATCCACGATTTTGGTCGATGACTAAAAAAAAAAGGTCGTCAGAAATTTTGGCGGCGAAGATGGAAATTTTCATGAGATTTAGGTCGATGACTAAAAAAAAAAAAAAAAGGTCGTCAGAAATTTTTGCGGCGAAAATGGAAAATTTGGCCGCGGGCTTCAGCCCCTCCAAAACTGAAATCCTGGCGCCGGCACTGATAGTAATGCTTCATTCCGTGGTCCGGTGGAAAATACATGACCTGGGACGCAACCAGCATCCATACCTGCGCTGTATCATACATAGATAAGACAGCGACGACACCTGGGAGTGCGGACGAACTGAGTAGAATCTCGTACGTTTTTGAACAGAACTAAATAATGTGCGTTGAGACTGATTGTCCTGGTATGTTTCCCTTTGTAAAATAGGTTTTGTGTTAGATATAACACTGAAACATTTCTGTGGTGACTGATTTTTGTAAATATTTTTGTAACTCTTTCATCTGTTTCGCTCATTAGATCGTCCAAAACTAGTAAAGTTCTTTCCTTTCCATCGAAAATGTTCAGATCTGGAAGTCCTTCATGAAATTGTATTTGTGGATATCTGTCAAATATTTCCTGATATATTCCGTAACACCAAAGTATTTTGTCAATTGCTGCATTTATCATATGCTGCAACTGATCTATAAATCGAAGCGTAAACTGGGTTTTACCACAACTAGATGGTCCACTTATAATAGCTGAAAACGGATGTTGCCAGGTTGGATCCATCTTAGTCAATGATAAAATGAATGCATGAGTTGGATTTATAAAATATGAAAGAAGAGAAAAAGGAAATGCATCGTGTTCATTGCAAGCATGTCAGTAAATTTCAACTTCTACACTTCTATGTAAGCGTCTTTACCCATTTTATTTACAATAGTCTTCAATTGTCTATATACAAGTAATCAATATCAAACATCATAAGCAGAAATTTCAAGGTGTGCATATGTCAAGGAATCGCAGCTGTTGATCAGGTAACCTTTATCGTTGTTACAGTTCATCTCCGTCGCCTCCGAAGGAGCTCGCCGCCGCCGCCGCCGCCGCCGCCACTAAAGAAATTGTCGTTACACCGCGAGTCAGTTTCACCTCCCAAAGTCTTAAAAACCGTGCAATATGAAATTAAAGACGTGTGCCTGTCAGTTTCATCTGTAGTAGCCAATAAAGTAACTTATCCATTTTCCTATGCAAGCGAAGACACTTTTTACAGTTTACAATCTACATATTTCAACCTTCAGGAATAAATTTCATCACTTAGATTTTGCAAAGACTATTTTTTATATATGTCTTTTCACTACAACCGACTTTTCACTGCAAAGAAATTCTTCCATTATGCTACAATTTTGAACTTGCACCATCTGACGGTTCATACATGCATGCGAAACGCTGTCTGCACTTTAGTAACAACTTACAACTCAGTCTTGCTCTCCCGTCTTCCAACCACTACAAGTCTTACAAATAAAGCTTCACAGTTATACTGCACATGCACGTGACCAACAAAGTAGCCTATACGATTTGAATTGAATTTTAAAAAGTTAAGTCCTTAAAAGTCGGCATTCCGATCTCTAACTGTCATTGGTGTTCCAGAGGTGGTCAACGGCATAGGACAATGTGCAAGACAGGTCATAATCATCATAAGAATTCGGAGTTTAAGCAAGGAGAGCAAGAGATTAGCTGCATTCACAACTACCAGTTGGATATAACAATGGGTGAAAAGTGTGATTGTCCGAGGTGTACAAAAGAACCTAAGACAAATGCGGAGGTTACCGTGAAATTACCTTGCAGCCAGACTTCAGGATGTTATCGTCTACTAGGCTACGTCTTAAAATGGAGAATGAAAATTTGCAAGCCTCACTTATGTGTATGTGTTGCAATTCAATTCAAGTGCACACCTTGACTCTACCATGCTGTCATATAGCATGCTGTGAAGAATGTGCTGATGCAATTTATCATTGTCCTTTGTGCCAAGAACGAATACTTGGAACTGTCAGAATTTTCATGGCGTAATGCAAAATTCGCGACGCAATATTACACCTGAAGAGCGCAGAGAACATTTTGCGCAGTAAAGACATTGCTAAAAAATTAGCCAGTAGGCCTAATACATATTTTGATTGGTGAAATGCACAACTTTTCCGAAAAAGTTTCGTTTGAACTCATATGCAAAATCGAACAAGCGTGTGTTATGAAGAAGACCTGACTTGTTTTAACTGACATGTAGACGATCTGTCTTGTTTTCACGTTAGACGTTGTTTCACAGCGAACATTTTCGGATTAATCTGCATGAAAGCTATGACTATAACACTGACGTTTGCATGAATGTGAATGTTCTGTTGGCATCGCAAAAGTTGAATAAAATTGATTCTGAGATTTGAATTTTGTCGATTTAACATGTGTGAGAATCTTTGGAAAGACCATGTGTACTATCAAACACTTTAACTACGTGATTTTGAGTTACGAAACTGTATTATCACCTTGTAGTATTAGGCCTACCATTAGATCATATCACACTGATCAGAGTCGTTTGGTTCGTTCACTCCATGTAGGCCTAAGACTATAATGCAGTTTAGTTTTACCATGCAAAGCGACTGTATTTTCTTCGTTATACACATGCAGTTTATTTCAAATACGAAAGATGTAAGGCAGACTTGTACAGCAAAGACTTGAAGAACAGAGTTCAAAATCCAGATGAGCAAAAAGAACTATCGCGAAATCGTTTATTTAGCGCCAATCACCTAGCGCAAACTTTCACAGTCCATCAAAGATTCATAACTGAAAATAATATATAGGTGAAACAAACGGATTGGTTTTTAAACAAATCAAAATATCTTGTCTTATACGAAATATGGTTACAAGTACATATTCTGCAGACCGTGGGCTTGTAAACGGAATAGGCCAAATACAATTTTAATAACGAATCTAAAATAATGAGAATTTATTAAAATTTGGTGACTTGTGACTGAGAGAAGTATGATCCAGGTGCATATTTACAGGTGTGTAATGAAAATGGGTCAAACTGTGGTCATGACCAGATCACAAAGAACCTTAGAAGGCGTTACTACAGTGGTTTCTATTGGATTTTGCCAAAGGGCATTAAATACTTTGTGGAGAGCAAAGTTATATCTACCCAAAATGGTAGCGCAAGGCATATCAGAGACGACATATATTATTATGTAAGTGTAAAAACAGTCACTTTCGTAAATTTGAGACAAAGTCCCCAGGATAAATCAATATTGTATCACACATTGAAAATTACTGTTTGTGCATAATGTCTAAGTGAGGCTGAATTTAGCCTTGCAAGTTAGTCAGCGCCTGTGCGTTTGTCACGATATTTGTGCGCGTTTACCTGTCATCTTCAATATGTGTTATTTGCACATGCGTTCGTTTGCGTGGCTGGTCCACTAGTCTAAGACAATAGCCTGCACCTGCCACCCAACAATAGGGTCCGTCCACTCGGCGCCCATTGGTCAACGCTACAGCCAATCACAGCGCTGCGCTACTGGCGCCCTGCGTTTCTGGCGCTCTGCGTTACTGGAGCAGTTGCGCTTCTGGAGCAGGTCCGCTTCTGGAGCAGGTGCTCTACTGGCGCACTGTGTTACTGGCGCACTGCGTTTCTAGCGCAGTGTGTTTCTAGCGCACTGCGTTTCTGGCGCACTGCGTTACTGGAGCAGGTGCGTTTCTGGAGCAGGTCCGCTTCTGGAGCAGGTGCTCTACTGGCGCACTATACGATACTGGAGCACTGCTTGAGTGTCATTACCTTATTCACTACTTATGCGGTTATCTTAATTAACATCAATCTCAACTACTAACAAAATAGACGGCCTGCAATACAGGGCACTAATAGCATCCTTCAAAGCACGCCTATCATACCGGGGTTTCGGGAATCGAACTCAGCTCTACTGATCTCTATGCCAAATCTCCATGGAGATCAGCGTGTTGTCCAATGTGCCACAGGACCGCTCCATCTACCTGAAACAGTGCACTCAGTTGCATAGCAAACAAAACTTAAAACCGCTATATATTAAGAGCCTCGATACAAATACCAGTTACACACACTTCCATTTAACTATATCTACGGAGAAGAGTCGTAGATATTGATGATTTACACTTATACATACTTGAAATCTCCCCTGCAAGGGACATCTTAACTTCTCTGCTTTGTTCGGCACTTGTAATGGCGACCAAGTGAGATCCACGGCCTACCTCGTCACATTTCCTAGCAGCTGAATACCAGTCGTGACTTTCCCACACAACCTTGTAACAACTTTCGGTCGAAGGCATAGAAGTGAAACCACGAGGGCATCCACCTGCTTGGAAAAAAATGAAATTTGAACTTAATTACAAGTGTGCTTAAGAAAAGTCGAGTAAGTGTCTTTGAGCTTCATTTGAAATGCCAAAATCCATTCGGTTAGAATCTTCAATTTTCCGAAAGGAGCAGCTCAGCGGGGTGTATTCTGAAATTTTGAGGTGAGTAGGCCTACACGCCGCCGCCGAAAAAATCGATTTTTATCGGGTAAAAAACTTCTGACGACCTTTTTTAGTCATAGAATGCTTTTTGAGAATTTTTCACCCAAAACTCTTCATCATATCGTAAAACGTTCGAATTTCAAGATTTTCTTCTTCATATAAATTAATTGCGATTTTTTTCCTTATTTCTGCTCGTCATTTTTTCCTAACTTTTTACTTTGGTTTTTGTGAGGTGAGTTACAACAGGCCTATGTTTACCGACGTGTAAGCCTACCCTCGTTTTCGGAGGTGAGTACACGTTACCATTTTACCCGGAGGTGAGTATAATAGGCCAACACTGTATGTATACCCGCGTATACCCTATAGTACAACCATGGAGAAGAGGAATTTGAGGATGAGGATCCGCCAAAAACACATCGCTGATTCGCCGCACAATAATTATTATATTAGTCGTCAGATTGAAGAACTTGCATTCCAAGAAATAAATATTAAAGCGAGCATACAAACCAGTCTGCGGAGCTGTCCTGTTTAACTGTCGTTCGCTGATTGCTTCCTGCAAGGCTACAGCATTCGACCTGACATCTACCTGTGATCTGTGAACTGCTGCCTTTGCTGCTACAGCAAACAGTAGAAAGGAAAGCCAAATGCCTGTAAACTTGAACATTTTTCTAACGTTGCAGATACCACGATTCTTCTTTACTTGAAAACCGTTGCTCAAAGTCATTGTCAATGTCTGTAGATTTCGGGTTTTATACATTGTCAACCTCCAATTGACCTTCAAAGTTTTCTTCCTTTTTCTTCAGTGTTCAATAGCGCAGCCTACGCCTAACCTAGTCACTGTATTTCGGTATCTAAAGCTAGTGTATAAGTTTCTAAAGTTCTTAACTTGTTCAATTACAACAAAGCTCTGTTTCTTGTATTTTCTTCTTTCTTCATAACAACGCAAATAACACAACAATGGATCAACGACGACAAACGCTTGAATTCTACGACAGCAACGCAACTATTATTATCTAACTCCACTGTTCTCTTCAACGTCTTCCATTCTCTACTACCAACTCCTTCTTCTACAACTATATCTCACTGTCTGGGCGTATACTCTTCCCCTTGCCGCTCTGTCCTTCTATCTGCCTCTCTCCGTCTATCTGTCCGTCTGTCTGTCTGCCTATCTCTCTCTCTCTCTCGCTCTCCGGCGACGGTCGGCCGAGCCGCGCCAACTTTCCCGCCAGTCTGTCACCTGCAGGCCTAACTGTCTAGACGCTGACCTTGAGCTGGTCTATTCGTACGCCTAAACATCAACTGACCACATAGACTATACAAAATTAGCTCACATTACCTCCCTCCTTTCTTTTAAAGAGAGCTAATTATCTATAAAAATTAGCGAACGTATCTTAACTAACAATGCAAATAGTCCATAGCATAATACATCATAAAATATCTTACACTACAATCTAGACAGACAATCAGCTACTACATTCAATTTACCTTTCTTATAGTTCAACAGAATGTCAAAATTTTGCAATGATAAAGACCATCTGACTAATTTAGCAGATTTCGACATTGATTCAGTCAAATAAACTAAAGGATTATGGTCTGTAAACACATTGATTTTAGAACCAATAAGAATTTCTTTCAACTTGTTTAAAGCCCATATGATTGCATAGGCTTCCTTCTCAATCGTCGCCCACCTCCTCTGAGTATCTGTCAGCTTCTGACTGATAAATGAAACAGGACGTTCAATCCCTTCCTCGTCCACCTGAGACAGTACAGCTCCCACAGCAAAATCACTGCTATCACAGTACAAATTAAATGGTTTCCCAACCTCAAACATATATAGAATCACATTTGATAAGACAATCTGTTTAAGGGAATCAAAAGATTTCTGATGTGCATCAGTCCAAACAATGTTATCAGGTACTTTCTTGCTGGTCAAGTCTGTCAATGGTTTAGCAATTTCAGCAAAATTACAAATAAACTGTCTGTAAAATCCAAAAAATCCTAAGACTTGCTTCACTTCCTTCCTGGTTTCAGGTTTCTTCAAATTAATTAAACTGTCAATCCTGTCTGGATTCATCATCTTCTTCCCTGATCCTATGAGGTGACCGATGAACTTCACCTCACTCTTACCAAACACACATTTCTTCAAGTTCAATGTTACATTATGCAGTCTTATTTGTTTCAAAAATAATTCCAAATGTCTTAAATGAATGTCCCAATCATTAGAATGCACTGCAATGTCATCAACATAAGGTTCAGTAAAATCATGAATCGGTTGCAAAATCATATTTATCGCTTTTACAAAAGTCCGTCCAGAGTTAATCATTCCAAACGGAACACGCGTAAATTCATACAGTCCATTATGTGTAACAAACGCAGTCTTCCATTGGTCACTCTTTTTCACAGGACAAGTCCAATATGCACTGCGACAGTCCATAACAGAAATGAACTTGGATTTTCCAACTTTGCTCAAGACATCGTTGACGATTGGCATAGGATATCGGCAATTTTCAGTAAAAGAGTTAATGTACCTGTAGTCACAAGCCAATCTCAAGGATCCATTCTTCTTTTTGACAATGACAAGTGGACTTGCCATTCTGCTTGACGATGGTTGAATGATGTTTTCTTTCAGCATCTCTTGTATTTGTTTTTCCACTTCTGCTCGGTATATTAATGGTATTCGATATGCCACGAATTCTTTTTCTCGAAAGTCTGGTCTCAGCACCACTTCGTGTTCTACTAATGTACATAGTCCAGGTTGGTCTGAAAATCTGTCTGCATATCGATTCAGTACATCAAGTAATTGTTTCTGCTGTTCGCTGGTCAGATGTCCAATTTGTTCGTAATCCAATTGAAGTGACTTCTGTTTTGTCTCTGAATAGTCTTCCTTCAGCGGTATTTCTACCACTGATCCAAATTCGTCATCCTCTTCCACGATCAGACCACAAGACAATGTTCTCGTAATGAACTTCCTCATCTTGTTAGCATGAATAATCCGTCGACCATTTTCGTTCATGTCCACCAGATACGAATATTTGGATCTTCTTTGCAGGACCGTGCATGGACCATGCCATCGGGAGATCAATTTATTGGTTGACGTTGGATACAGCACGATGACGTTCTCTCCTGGCTCGAATTCTTTATCTTTTGCTCTTTTGTTGTATTGACTGGCGTACTGTTTTTGCTTTTCTTCAGCACAGCTCTCGGCGAATGTCAAGGCCTTTTCCATGTCTGCTCTTAAATTCTTCAGGTACTTTGCCGGTTGCACTCCAATGTTCGGTGGTAGATTTATTTCTTTGGTCCAGCTTTCTTTAAGGATGGTGAGTGGCCCTCTCGGCAACTTTCCATAGACCAGCAAATACGGTGCCACTCCTGTAGTTGCATTAGGCACTTCTCTCAATGCCCAGACTGTAAATGGAATAATTTTATGCCACTGTCTCGGATTTTCCACAACGACATGATGAATCATTTTCTTGAACGTTTGATTCCATCTCTCCACCAATCCTGCCGCTTCTGGATGTCCTGGCGAATCGAATCGAGGACAACACCCCATCAGTTTCAGAAATTCTCTTGTTAGACTGGCTGTGAAATTCGTCCCTCTATCGCTCGTGATTACTGACGGAACCCCCACATCCATGAACAGCTTCATCAAAGCTTCGCATACAGCCTTAGCGGTCAATGACTTCATCAAGAATATTGTCGGCCATCTTGTACATGAGTCCACGATGCACAAACAATACTTATGCCCTGCTGCTGAAGTCGGTTCTATTGGTCCTACGACGTCCATGGTCATTCTTCTGAACGGTACATCCTCTCTTGGTATTGGTGTAATCGGCACTCGATCCATCACCAAACTTCGTGCTTTTAACTGACACTTCTCACAGGACTTGCAGAACTTCACCACATCTCTACGCATTCTTGGCCACACAAAGGACAACTTGATACGTTCCCTTGTCTTCTCTTCTCCCAAGTGTCCGCCAAATACTGACTCATGTGCCAATTCCATCACCTGAATTCTTCTTTCCTTCGGCAACACCAACTGATACACCAACTGGTCCAACATTTGATGCTTCTTATACATCAACCCATTCACCACACTAAACTCAGATCCTTTGTCTTCAGCTATCTTCCACCACGACCTCAGTGACTCGTCATTTCTCTGCTGCTCTTCAAATTTCTTTGCGTCTGCCAATTGTCTTTCATCACTCGTATTCTCGGCAAACAAATCCCTCATACTCGTGTCTATTTCACCATCACTCTCAGAATCATCATCATTATCACGTTCACATGCAACCATCTCTTCTTCAATTTCATTGTTTCCGGATGTTATTCCTTCTTCTTCTTCTTGAACGCTTTGTTCATCATCGCTTTCTGTGTCCTCATCTAGCAAACTTTCATTTGACTTTTCCTCTTCTCCTTCTTCCACTTCTCTTCTCCGACTCTGTGCTCTTGTAGTCACATTCGCTTGCAATTCTCCTTGTAATACATTCACTGGTGGAACCTCTTTCAGTTCTGCGATTATCTCTGGATGCAGCAAGAACTTTTCTTTGTTATCTTTGCACAAGACTGCCGGAATGCTGGCACACACCAAGGTTAAATATGGCGCGATATTTACTCCCTTGTCTTTCAAATCTCCTCCTTCGTTATGACAACTCATCCGCACTTCGATTTTCACCAACTTAGCTGGAATGGGTTCTCCAGCCACACATTGTAAATGTACTCTGCCAATTTCTTCCACTGTCGCTCCTTTCAACAATTCCTCATTGATTACTGGAATCTCCGTACCAGAGTCAATCAGCGCTCTGACTTGCACGGGATGACAACTGTCATCATTTCCACGTATCTCTACATTGACATGCTGTAGTAAAGACTTCTTCGTACGTTGACACTCATTTTTGCTTTCTGTTTCTCGACCAGTATCTTTAATTGGAGCAGAATTTACTATTTCTCTCTGTATAGCAAATTGAGGCGTGCACTTCATCACTTACTTCACTTCCGTTTCGCGGCTGTCTTGTTCTTCAGACTGATTCGGTGCATTCATTACTTGTATCTGATTTACTCTGAGATTTTCTGCACTTCGAGTAAATCTATTTCTCAGATTTGTCATTCTGGGTGGTACTTTGCAATCCTTTATCAGATGTCGGTCTGACTGACAATTATGGCAACGTTTCTTAACAATCCCTCTCTGTTCAGTGCTCTCCCGCCTGTAATTGTACGCTGTATTGTTTTCTCTTTGGCGTCCCATCACTGGAATTCGACTGTACATTTGTCTGTCACCCGTTGCTTCTCTTCTATCTTGACCAAACTGTCTTCCAGGAGCACCATCATTCCTTGCTTCGTTATTTCTGGCTTGGTTTCCTGTTTCTTTGTTATTACTATTCCACCTGGGTTGCTTCGAACTATTTCCCCATGCTTCATATTTCGGTTTGTCTTGAAACATTAGACCAATTCGATTGTTCACGTGTACGTCTGCGAGTTCTGCAACATTACTAGCTTCAAAGCATTCAGTACCCTCTTTTGCTAGTACGAACTGTAGTGGACCCGCTGGTAGACATTCTTTCAATTTATCCGCCACCAACAAATCAAATAACTTCTCATAGCTTTTGCCCACTCGCCTACTTCTGACATAATAGTTCAACAGATTCTTCAATCTTGCTGTAAACATCGTGTATGTTTCTTCTGCCGTTTTCCTCGCATCTCCAAATCGTGATCGATATTCTCTCGCTGTCAATTTGAATTCTTTCAGTAAATGTTCTTTCACTATGTCGTAATCGTCTAGATCATTGAAAGACAATCGGTTTAACACCGTTCTTGCTCTTGGCGTCATTAGTGGCAACAGCAATTTGACCCAAAACTGCTTTTCCACCGTAAAACTGTTGAATGCATTCTCAACTGTCTCAAAATATAATGGCACCTCCATCATATCATATGGCATCTTAGGTAATACGTGTTTCATTGCATCACCTATCCTTTTAATCTTGGACACCATTGTCTCACTTTCTCTGATCCTGTTTCGTTCTGACTCCTCACGGCTTCTTCTGTCGTCTTCATCTCTTTTCTTGAGTCTATTTTGATCTTCTTCCCTACGCAATTCTTCTTGTTCTATCTTCTGCTGCAACAATTCTAACTGTCTTCTGCGTTCCTCCTTTTCAATAGCCATTTCTCGGAGCTGAGCTTCCTTAAGAGCGAGTTTCTTTTGTTCTAATTCTAATTGTTCTTCCCTTTCTCTTTCCGCTTTTTCCAAATTTTCTTTCTCCATTTTCAATTCTTCCTGTCGAATCTCTTCGGCTCTTTGTAATTCTGCCAAACGCATGGCTTCTTTGTCTTCCTCACGAATCTTTTGCTCTTCAATCTGTTGTTTCCGTATTTCTTCATCACTTTTCCTTGCTCTCTCGTATTCTATCATCAATTCCATTCTTCTTCGTTCAGCTTCGTCACGATCTCTTTTCAGTTGTTCTAGTTGAAGCTGGAACTGCTGCTTCTGCATCTCAATCTCTTGTTGTCTCATCCTTTCTGCTTTTTCCACTCTTTCTTTCTCTTCCTGTCTCCGCTGCTCCTCTTTCTCTTTCTCTTCCTGTCTACGTTTCTCCTCTTTCTCTTCTCGTCTACGTTGCTCCTCTTTCTCTTCTTGTTTTTGTTCTTTCTCCTCTCGTCTCCGTTGCTCCTCTTTCTCTTTCTCTTCCTGTCTGCGTTGCTCCTCTTTCGCTTTCTCTTCCTGTCTGCGTTGCTCCTCCCTCATCATCATAAATTGCATCAACGCCTCCATAGACATCGGTGCCGGTGGTTTTTCAATTGGTTTCTCCTCAACACCACCCACAGCACCTTTCTCTTCAGCTTCCTTTTTAAGCCAAACCTCTGCTAATGCTCCCATCAAATTTTCTCTAGACATCTCTTCGACTTCTTCTACGTCTAGACCCTCTTCAATTAATAACTTTATTAATCGATCAGAAGACATCTTCTTTATACTGGCTTGCTTTTGTTCTGTAAGTTTCTCCATCTTTCTTCTTTACTTCAGTGATTACCGTGAAGAAATCGAGGGAATGGCTGTGAATATCTGTGATTGGCTGACTTTAATTCTTATGGCTCCTTGGGTAAACAAGCAAGTTTTGTATACCTCTCTCTGGCGTTGCGTTGTCGTAATGTCGTTCGTATGCCCGTTGTATCTTCTCACCAGTCTCGGATGCTCGGAATGCTTCTCCGGTTGATCAAATGCTCAATTTCCTTCTCCCGTGCGGTCGGCTCCTCAGATTGATTCGATATTCACCGTCCGTAACTTGGCGTCGAAAACGCTTCGTAAGCAAAATCCACCGTAAATATTCCTCCAATTGAAATTATTCCTCCAATTGAAAATATTCCTCCACTTGAAAATATTCCTCCAACTGAAAATATTCCTTCAATTGAAAATATTCCGCCAATTGAAAATATTCCTCCAAATGAGTTCGCTATCCCAACGTCCTTTGCTTGAATTCAGTATCCCACCGCTGTCACCAAAATGTCAACCTCCAATTGACCTTCAAAGTTTTCTTCCTTTTTCTTCAGTGTTCAATAGCGCAGCCTACGCCTAACCTAGTCACTGTATTTCGGTATCTAAAGCTAGTGTATAAGTTTCTAAAGTTCTTAACTTGTTCAATTACAACAAAGCTCTGTTTCTTGTATTTTCTTCTTTCTTCATAACAACGCAAATAACACAACAATGGATCAACGACGACAAACGCTTGAATTCTACGACAGCAACGCAACTATTATTATCTAACTCCACTGTTCTCTTCAACGTCTTCCATTCTCTACTACCAACTCCTTCTTCTACAACTATATCTCACTGTCTGGGCGTATACTCTTCCCCTTGCCGCTCTGTCCTTCTATCTGCCTCTCTCCGTCTATCTGTCCGTCTGTCTGTCTGCCTATCTCTCTCTCTCTCTCGCTCTCCGGCGACGGTCGGCCGAGCCGCGCCAACTTTCCCGCCAGTCTGTCACCTGCAGGCCTAACTGTCTAGACGCTGACCTTGAGCTGGTCTATTCGTACGCCTAAACATCAACTGACCACATAGACTATACAAAATTAGCTCACATACATTCTGATCCATTCGAGTGCATAGTAGACCTATTATAATGTTTAAGTGGTAATTAAGAACTGGCTAAGAATCACTGTAGCCACGCGAATGTAAAAACATGTGGTTGGCACATGGGTGGCTGTGGATGCATTGTTTCTCAACGTTTATTAAAACTTCATTTACGACTCTTACGAAGATAATTGCACTTAAAGTGGATATCGTTTAATCGGGTTTAGATTTCATCGAAGTTATGCGAATGCAGCAAAACAGTTTACATGCAAAGGAAACCTATATTGCTGCGTGGGCGTTGTTCCGTAATAAACCTCAAAGATCTATACGGAACGACGCCCACGCAGCAATAATTATAGGCTGTCCTGTGCGCGTGAACTTCAACTGTCAATGGTCATAAATAATTTGTGACCATTGAGCTGATTTTTATGCTTAGAACCGCTTTCTGTGAGGCTCAGATGACAGTCTGACTCAATGGAGACGTCTCTGCTTGTGTATTCCAACCGAGCTTCCGCTGAGTTCAGTTTACCTAGATAAAATTAATATGCAAAATTCGTAACGGTAATAATAAGTAATGCCTGAGTGAAATTAGAGCGGGGATGGAAATTCCTAGTTCAGCATACTCATAAGAAGCCAGCATAAAGCCAATTTTCCAGGATTTGACCAGTGTGGAACACATATGGGGGAGAGTACCCTAAGATGGGATTGTTCGAAAGATGGGACGCTTCCATTATCATAATTATTCAGCAGTGGACAACACTGTTTAGAGTTGCGAATGACGTATCACCAATATCAAACCCCGCATACCAACTATTACTACCAGTGAATAGCGATGCTGTTGCCTTGATGTCATTAATTTTTTTAATGATTCCTGCTTGCTGATGTTCTTTCACGTTCTTCGATTTTGACAGGACTGGACAACCCGTTCCAAGAGTTTGGATAGGCCTACAAAATATTTGAAATTGAGCGGTAGTAGGAGAGCAATATGGGGAACGGACATTAGCCCCCCGGACAAAAGCCCCCCCCGGACAAAAGCCCCCGGACATTAGCCCCCCGGACATTAGCCCCTTCCGAAGTAGGACATTAGCCCCCCGATATGATATCATTACCTATAAATGATGCACAAAATGTAACAATAGGCCTATGTGAAGCGTATGTTTATAGGCCTGCATTACACATTGGTTTAACATTGTAAGATTATGCTAAGTTAATTGAAGATTTATTATGCATATCATAAAACATTTAAAGGCATTAATTGTACGACGCGAACAACTCATTGTGTAAAGTCTCTAATAAAATTTGTAAAAAAAATATATAAGTCCAAAGTTTGTGAAATCTAGATAAAAGTTTAATGCCTAACTCACTTTAACAAACCTTTTGTGTAGTCATAACTGACACTAACAAGTAGGCCGACCTATTGTATCTTGAATTGAAACGACGCTAATTACGGTGGTCTATGAAGCTGAGACGTAGCCTAACTGACGTTAACAAACCTTCATTGCAGGACACTAAACAAATAGACAGTGTAGGCCCTACACCATTCCCATTCGTTCATTTCAAATCTAAGTCTATAGGCCTACTGACACGATTAGGACCTATAGATATGACACTAAGAACTTTCGTATGCATGTGAATGCCAGTGACAAGTCATCAGTTACAGCACTATTCCATGATTTGCACATGGGGGGCTTTTGTCCGGGGGGCTAATGTCCTAGGTAAAATCGGGGGGCTTTTGTCCGGGGGGCTAATGTCCGGGAGGCTTATGTCCGGGGGGCTTTTGTCCGAAGGGGCTAATGTCCTACACCCGAGCAATATACCTTGTCCAGAGATGGCTTTTATTAGTGGTTTAGCGACTGAGACTTCGAGAAGCATTAACAGAACTACCGGTCGGTGGAGACAAATTGACGATCTTAACATAACATAACAAAACAAAGTGTTTTAAGTGGTTCAGAAGACGCTGCAGGGTGTGTATCAGAAGTAAGCTAGAAGGTACACAAAAAAGCATCAATTGAAATGTATGTATGTATGTATGTATGTATGTATGTATGTATGTATGTATGTATGTATGTATGTATGTATGTATGTATGCATGTATGTATGTATGTATGTATGTATGTATGTATGTATGTATGTATGTATGTATGTATGTATGTATGTATGTATGTATGTATGTATGTATGTATGTATGTATGTATGTATGCATGTATGTATGTTTGTATTATGTGCACCTGTTATAGCGCCCCTTCAAGCTCCCTACTCAGAGGCGCTCCAGACTACAGCGCGGACACTGCATCAGAGTTTCACGCCGAAGCGCCGAGTAATTGCGAGTGAAGGACTTGCCCAGGGTTCCTACGCGGCGACTTGAGGTGGATTCGAACCTGCAACCCTTCGGCTGCAAGGCGACGAACATGCCCACCACACCACCACGCCATGTAAATGTACCATAATCCCTTCTCGTGTGCCACCTGCACATGCAATTAACCGGTCAAACACGTTTTACTGAACTTAAAAATGATGACGATAGAGTAGGTGGCCGACGTATAATGGCAGTCAATTTCTAAATCATTGTGTGGTTTAAAATTAGTGCAGATAAAGTAGCGTGCACAGAGTAGACTAATTTACATATGATGGCCAGATTTCATCAAAATATTTCACACAAAGCAAAAGTGATGCCACTTTTAGGAAGGCCACCCACAGTTTTTTGACGATTCGAAAACGTAACGCAACAAAAAGTAGGTTTTTGCCAATATTTTGGCCAAAAGTAAGAATTTCAAAATGAAATTTTTACAGGCTGATAGACAATTCATATTTACACATGATGACCGAAATTTCATCAAAATATTTAAAACAGAACAAAAGTTATATCACTTTTCGTGAGACCACCCTCGGTTTTTTGGATGATTCAAAAAACGTCAAAAAAGGTGGGTGTCCTCACTAAAAGTGATATAACTTTTGTTCTGTTTGAAATATTTTAATGAAATTAATTGTAGGAATATAAAGATTAAGAGGGAGAGAGAGAAAAAGGAAGCAATCGACATTCTACAATTTCTGTATACAACGAGAGAAAAAACCGGTCTATACTATCCGGGGGGATAAACCATTAAAAACAACTCTTAACTAATGACTTAATTAAGGATTTAACTAAGGGCTTGGCGAAACCACTGAGCAGAAACCATAGCCATTACATATCAGGAAGTGTTTTAAGTAGATAAAGGCGAAGTTTATGCTTAAATTATCTTGTGTTCGGTAGGGAATGAAGATATGTAGGGAGAGAGTTCCAACATTGGGAGCCAGTATATTGTATAGAGAACCGACGAGTGTTAGCATGTGCGTAGTGAAGGTCATAAACAGTTAGGCTAATTTTCGAGTTGTATAAGAGTGGCGATCAGAGGTAAGGTTAAATAAATCATTAAATACAAGTGGTAATAGACCATGGTTATAGCGGTACATAAACTCTCCTATTTGCAAGTGCCTAATTTGATCGATCTTTGATAACCCAAATTCCTTGAAATACAGAGCGGTGTGGGCTCGGTGAGGAATATTAACTATAAAACGGATTGCATATTTTTGAAGGGTGACTAGTCTGACAAAATTAGTTTTGTAAGTAGACGTCCAAACTAAATTACAGTAGGTTAAATAAGAATAAATAAGAGAATAGTATAGCATAGGCCGTATAGAGATAGGAATCAGCTTAGAGGAGCGAAATAGCACACCAACAGTCTTAGGGGCCGTCCATAAAGTACGTCACGCTCCAGGGGGTGAGGGGGTCTAGGAAAGTGTGACAGTTTGTGACAGGGGGGAGGGGGTCAGGCCATGCGTGACGTCACACATTAAGTTTTTAAATTCTTTTATATTTTTTTGTTTTTAGTACCTAAAATCCGACCCGGCCCGGCCAGGTGTGTCTAAAACCCGGCCAGGCGGAATAAAAGTTGATTTTCCGTCACTATCAAAGCGTTTAGGGACACACGTCACTATCAGAGGGATTAGGGATAGTATCCTAGGGTTTAAAGGGTTAGGTAAATGGTCATGTTTTAAAAAGAATTGTTCGAAAGTGTGACGTACTTTAGGGGGGGGGGTCCGAGATTTGTGACAGTTTGTGACAGGGGGGAGGGGGGTCCAAAATGGTCAAAAATAGCGTGACGTACTTTATGGACGGCCTCTTAGCAATTTTGCTAGAGATATTATTGCTGTGTTCCTTCCAATTTAGATGCTGATCAATGTATAGGCCCTACGCCCAAACATTTTGTGGATGTTACTTTAGTGATAGGAGTCCCTTCAATAAGTAGAATAGGAAGTTCATTGGGATTTTTTTCTTATGGGATCTGAAGAGGGTGTAGTTGGTTTTATCCAAATTTAGAGTAAGTTTATTAGATCGAAACCAATCAACGACTCGGTGAAGCTCAGAATTAACTGTGTTGAATTGGGTATCAATAGATTTATCAGAATGAAATAAGTTAGAATCATCAGCAAATAGCACAAAATACATAGAAGGCGATACATTAGGTAAATCATTAATAGCCTATAGATTAAAAATAAAAGAGGTCCAAGATTAGATCCTTGAGGGACACCGTGAGAAATGAGTTGTAGATCAGAATTACAATTATTAACAGAAACCAGTTGAAAACGATTTTCTAGATAGCTAACAAACCATTGTAATTGTGTCCCTCTAATTCCATAGTTATAAAGTTTTTTGATCAAAATATGATGATTTACAGAATCAAAGGCTTTAGCTACATCAAGGAAGATACCAAGGGAGTATTCATTATTTTCAATTGCATTAGAGATTTTGTCTTGTATGCTTAGAAGAGGCATGTAGGTAGAATGACCCTGTTGGAATCCATGTTGAGACTGTCAGAAGCATTTGTGCACTAAGGGCTTTTGTCAGTAGGCCCATTTGTACAAGAACCGTCTCAAGGAAGGTTGAATCTGCACAGTGCACACTCAGTTTTGCAAAGCGAGCACACCTACTCTGCAAGCCATCTGCCGGTAATTTGTCACATGATGTCCTGTGATTTTTCAGACACTTTTTAATCATGCGTGGTGAGATGATATTATGGACATTGGACAATGCTGTTAAGATATAATATTGTAATATACTTGTAGGCTATACCTTCACCTTACTGTTCCCTTTCACATTTTTAAATACATGTATACATGGGCGCCCACAGAAATCTTTCAGGGGAGCAAATTTTTTTGATGGTCACGGTTAAATTTATTAGTAGCAAGAGCTTGAAAATGCAAAGCTGGAAACTAAGAATACGTGTAGGCCCTATTTTTCACAGAGGTTTCTATTGCAAATTTTTCAGTTTCATTTTGTGTATAATTTTTAATACGAATAGTTTCCTTAGAAATTTGTTAAAAACCAAAAAGTAGATGTTAAAAAGTAGTTCCTTAAAGGTGCGCTATATAAGTCCGTAGAATGAACGAATGAATAAATGAACGAAAAATAGATGCCAGTTTTCATGTGGCGAGTAGGCCTACTCCTCTAGCTGCTTTTAAAGCGCCACTCAAAAACCAATCGCAGGGGACCACCGTTCCACATGCTGCATCGAGTCAGAAGCCTATTCCAAAGTTACATGTAGTTAGAAAGAGGTCCGAGTCTGGTAGCCAGAGGGTCAGAGTAGGCCTAACTGTTAATGCGGGTGTCATTTAGGAAGGTGGAGGATCTGAGGATCAGATGAGTGTGGGTATCAATTCTTTCGAACAGATCTCTTTGTCAGTTTTGGATGTAAATCCCGAGGCACAATAACCACTTAACCAGAGCCTCCTATCCAAGTTTATCCACAGTTTGACCACCCTGGATTCTGTACTGGCAGCTTGTAAAATGGACAAAATGGAGCCTGGCTTATAGCAGACTTGGTTTACATAATTACAATGCTGGTGATATAAATCCAGTGTACTTTGAGAAATTGTCAAATGATTGCATTAGCAATTAATTTTTTTGCCGTTGTGAACTTGTGATTATTTGCACTAGGCTACAGTTAGATTCCACTCAGGTAGGCTAGGCCATAATCGATAGGCCTTCTTTTTGCGTGGGCGCCCGCAGGAGGATTGAAATTCAATGGTCATTGTTACAGTTTTTATAAAGAGCTTGAACATGCAAGGCTGAAAGTTATGAGTATGTTTATTTCTATACAGATCTCTAAACGTACATTTCTGACTTTCACTGTGTATAATTCGAATTATTGGCGCATTAATGCAAAGAAATTAGTTAAAAACCCAAAAGTAGTAGTTAAAAACAAGGTGCCAATTTTCCAGGGGGGGAAGGGCAAGTATCCCCCTTGCGCCTATGTGCGGGTGCCTATGAAAGGAACTCCAATTATCATGATTGAGTAGATTGGGGGCCGTCCATAAAGTACGTCACGCTATTTTTGACCATTTTTGACCCCCCTCCCCCTGTCACAAACTGTCACAAATCTCGGACCCCCCCCCCCCCTAAAGTACGTCATACTTTCGAACAAAAAATTTAAAAACATGGATGTGGATTTTGCTAACTAAACAGGAATCAACTTTGCCGAGTATTTTTAACCGCATTGACAGAATATTTCTTTTGATTGTATAAATCGTATAGCCTATTAGTAGGCCTTATCGCTACCACTTACCGGTAGGCCTATCTCGAGATTTCCTCAGCGCCCGATAGATCTAACAAGCAGGAACAAGTTCACTCATATATGCGCTCTGTTGAAACGAGATGGGGCCTATGTCGGCGGGACAGTTATATATGCTGAGAATTGGTTGTAGTTCAAGACCTAGGATATAAATTGAGACAGTCGTGGCTGGTGTTTAGAATTCTCGAGGCAAGAAAGACACCATTATAGGAAGGAGCAGCATCGGGCTGTGAATTATTATTGTATAAGTTTTGAGTGAAACACCTGCACAGACATTGCAAGAGGCGCAGTTTTACTGCAACTTAGTCTATAGATTCTGACCATAATCATAGTTATTAAAATAACTATGATTACGGTCAGACTCTAAACTACATGTAAGTTGCACTTATTAATATTATTGTGCCTACCGTATAAGGAAATCAGTGTTTAGAATACTTCGTAAGAGACAGAAATTCACTCAGCCTATTCCTAAACAATATCATCCATACTTTACCAGCGGACACCTCTGCTATATTCCACGATTTACTAATAAGACCTTCGACTACGATTACCACGTCTCCGCTGTTATTATAGTATATTCTAACACGATCTGTCGTAAGCAAAATTCTGAGTGCAGACTAAACATCGGAAATGGCATTCCAAGCGTTCAGACCAAACGTCTGACCAGTCATCTTGCATCTCTCATACATTAATTCTGAGTGAATTTCTGACAGCAGTTGATTGACTCATTCTTGCGCGTGACAAACTGGACCTTAGCTCAAGGCATAATTGAAGACAATCACATATAGACACAATTGATCTAAGTTTCAGTTGCTCTGTCGTTTGTTATTTAGCCGGACTGATACAGTTCATCATGAGTGACGAATGCATTGTTTGTTTTCAATTGTTTATTGATTCAGAGCAGGCGTTTGACTCGGCACACCTTCGCTCGCTCCTCGATTGGAATTTCGTGCTAGAAGTCAACATGCCTTCTCGGCTTCTTACCATGCCATAGCTTACCAATAAGTCAGTCAAAGTATCAGAGACAGACACAGACAGGTAGACAGGTCCATAAGAAAGAGAGAGACAAACAAGAAAGAGGATCAGAAGGTAAGAAGTTGATACTTATCTTTACCTTTTTAAAAATATTCCCATGTCATCTGCCTACGGCTAAAGGTAACTGTAGCGTAATATTATATAGGGCCTACAGGCGTATAAACTGAACATTAACAGAAACTCTCTATATAGACTCTCACAAGTGGTCTAATATACTAAATGCATGGCACTACACAATTAATAGTCCGAAATGCAAATCAGCGAGACCGAGGTGGTCCATCCGGCTGAGTTCTACAAGTCTCTCAATTCCTTTTTCTTTGTTCGTGGTTGGGCTGGGAGCGCCTCTGAGTAGTTTCTTGAAGGGACGCTATATAAATGCTCGGAATGAATGAATGAATGAATGATAACAACGAAGGATAACGTCGACGATAATTGTAAATACCGAAAGAAAACAAGACAACAAAAGACTGCATGACATCCATTTCTAATAAGAACTCGAAAGTTTTGCTCATTTGGGAACTGCATTTTTATATTTCTTAACTGAATATTCATTAATTTCCATCTAAAATTAATATGCACAATTTCTAATTAAATATTCATTATTTGCACATCTGATTATTCATCAATTCCTGAAACGATGTCCATAAGATGCAACACGAGTATGCATCAATTTCTCAATATATAGATACTAAAATTTAGAAAGATATCTCAAATTCTCATCGGTGAATTATTATTACAGTGATTTATCCAAGCATGTTACACATCTAAAAACACAATTGTAACGTTAACTATACAGTCACCAAGAATCTTCAAGTATCATTTAGTTTGTTTTAGATTAATCCAATATAATACAAGACGAATTATCGAATAAGATTTCTTTAAAATAATTCTATATAATAATATATAATTCTGTATTCACTGTGTCATGGGGAAGGATCTCGTATGGCAATATAAAAAATATCTACTAAATATTCATCGATTTGTTAAATTCCAAAATACTTTCAATCTCTGCATAAGGAACTAATGCTGGTCAACATTTAATAAAATCCTGTCATCCAATAATGACGTAAGTTACATCAAAAACCCAAGTAGGCGGATAGCGCAAAATATTATCCGGAACAATTCACCATTAGTTTAAGGTATTATTTATCAAATATGAATTTCATTTCAAGTTTATCTATTATATACCTACATAATATTTGAAAAATATTAGAATACAAGGTGTATTCATGTGTTTGCTTTTGACCAAGAATAGCATCATTAAAACAGCTGATAAAATTCCTCTGCAGTATTACTGTATTAGCAATACAATCACATCATTAGGGTGATTATTGGATGAAAGGAACTATTTTTTGACCAGCATCAGCTAGGCCTAATCGGCATATGTGAGAATTAAAAAAAGTTTTGAAATAAAAAAATCGATGAATGCTATATTCATAACCATAAGCGATTCTCTACCGTGAACACAGTATATGCCTATGTACATTTATATCTAACCTTAATCGTTCATACATAATACATATAAATGTGTATAATACAATGTGGTATATAATCCGGGTGTTCTGAAAATACGCCGCACTTCGGTAAGCGATCGATTTTATGGAACGCCTATCTAAGCAGATCTAACTTAAGTTGCGGAACTTGAGAATAAAAAAATGAAGAAATTTAATGCAAAGAATCTACAATGTATCCTAGATCAAATTCAATATAATATATAAAGGCCTAATGCAGAATGATTAAATCGCCTTCTATTCAATCTTTTCCAGAATTTTATCAATCGCCGCCTGAAGATTTAAAATAATTCAATCCAGTCTAAAATAATCCGATAAATTTCAGTATAACCTAATCTAAACTAATTGAAGCCAAACCGAAGTAGTTACGCACTTTATGTGTCAAGCAGAAACTTAATCGTCTTACGTAACATGCGCAACGCAGGCAATTCTAATTTCTACATGTACACTGAGTGAACTCTATAATTATATAAATTAAATAAATTATATAACATCATATCTCTCATTAAAAATTAGTTATGAACACCGCAGAAGATTCATCAAGCGAGTAGGTAAGTAAGTACATCTTAAACGAGTGTCACAGTCTCTTAGATCCGATCACCAAAACCTACGATAAAATATGTTGCACGTTGAAGAGTATAATATATATAATATTTACTGAAGGCTGCTAGTAATTGCGCTACAAAAACCTCAACGCATCGACAGACGGACAATTACCTAGACAACGAAACACGCCACCGAGCGACTGGTATTTGCAACTACTTCCTTCCTGCAACAGAAAAATCATCGGGAGAAACGGTCGGGTGTCACTACCACTCCGGTGTTGCACTCGCCCACGCTACCACAATGGGCACAGCCTGAAAGAGGCGCTTGGCAAAAAGGTAGACGGCTTGAGTAATATGACCCCGCGATTGGGCTGGTGTTGGGAACCAGGTTCTTCGAATGTTGGGGATCCTCGCGACACCGGAAGTGATCTATTGCTCGTCGTCCGTTTCCGGTTTCGAGGGGGACCCTCCGTCTGGCCGCTGGTCATCGTCATCGCTGTTCTCGAACTGCTCGTACTTGCCCGAGTTGTAGGTGATGCGCTTCACTGGACCCTTCTCTGACATCATCAGGTTCTGCAACAAACATCAACACCACCATAATCATAATCATAATCATCGTCGTCGTCATCGTCATCGTCATCATCATCATCGTCATCGTCGTCGTCATCATCATCATCATCATCATCATCATCATCATCATCTGTAATAATTATTGTCGTTGTTACAGTCATCATTGTTGTCGTCGTCATCGTCATCTACCGCTGCCATCATCATCATCATCGTCGTATCATCCGTGTCCTCATAATCTCTCCACCTGTTTCTCGTCCTTTCCAGGTGGATTTCTCAAGAACATCATCATCGGTGCGTAGACAAAGTTGACGATCGCTATGCTCCACATCATCCTACAACCACAACACAATTCACCAACATACATATTCAGATAACAAGCAGATGAATCTTCTTTGGACCTTGGTCCTGATTTCGCCATTGTAGGTAGTCTCTTTGAAATTTCTGCACTGGCTCCCCATTCTCCGTGGCTGGCCCAGCGACCCGGAATGAGTTCTCTGTAATCATTCGTAAAATACCTACTGGTCTTTCTGCTTCATTTCCCCCTCTTCTTAGGACTGTCTTATTCGACCGAGGCTGTACTGAGAGCGCTCCTGAGTAGAAACCTTGATGTGGCGCTATATAAAATTGTCGGTAAATAAATAAATTCTCGGACGTATGCCTGATTCAAGAATGTCAAACGCTCTTCTAAATCAAGTGATAATTATTAAGGTGATAGAGATAACTAGGCTACACGCTTCAAAGTTCGTTACGGTCCCAGTAAAGTTCAACTCTGTTAAAGCGCCATCACTGACCGTTGAAATCAAATTGCGCCAATTATTACAATCCTCTGCATCACCTAACGGTAACCTCACCCTACCCATTAAGTTAGTCCTTGCATCCCATCTCATACAAATGCAGCCCTACTGCCAACAGCCGCCTGCGAAGAGTGTCACCTTTCAAGGACCCCTGTAACAGAGTGATTTCCGGACGCAGGGCCTCCAGCCATCACCGAGGGAGGGATAGGGTGGGAACTGGAGGTTGGTGGTGGGGTCGTTTCGTGTGTTGCGAGCGTTGATCCTCCTTGATATCCGAACATTGTGTCTCTCTACACCTTCCGTGGATAGGAAAGACGTCCGTCGGTTGCGGATCTACGGGTCTGCAACGTCTCGCCAGCAATGGCTCTTATAGCTTTCCGACACTTTTGGCTGATTGAAGTTTTTCATAATGACCTCGACAGCATTTACGGTGACACACGCAGGGCGTTTATGGCGTGCAGAAATGCTACATTATAAGTGTATAAATGCATGCAAACCTTTAACTTTATATAGGCCTACATAAATTAATACAGAATGTAATGTTAAATATTAGACATCTATGTGCAGTTGTGCGCTAAAATATTGTATCATGTCGGTTTAGGAAATAAATTGAATTAAATGGAGTTGACTTGAATAAACATAAACTGTGATATATAATATACAATCTATCCTTAGCAAACCATGTTTTATATGACTTTAAGTAATCTTTACCTCATCAAATAATTGTGAGACATTTTAACAGACGATCTCTTACCATTGGAATCCGATGCCCTTGATTAGCAGTCCACTTAGCGCAGGTCCTTCAAATAGCAACACATCATCAATTTTAATCACGATTAATCTAGAGTTTCTTCATGGGCGCCCGCTCATAGAGGCAGGAGGGGGCACTTGCCCCTCTCAAAACTTGATTCGTTTCTTTTAACTATATACTATAATTTGGAATTTGATAAATTTCTTCTCGCTGAAGCACTAATGATAGTAATGATTAAAAAGGTGAAACTGAGAAGAGTTCATTTATAAACATCCATGAAAAAACCTGTGACCTTAATTTTCTGCTTTGCATTTTACGAGCACTTGCTAAAAAAAACTTTTACCGCGACTATTGGGTTTTGGCCTTCATGCAAAAATTTCTGCGGGCACCCATGCTTTCCTTACACATCTAATAAGGTGCATCTAATAGCCAAGGCCATCTAATGAATCTAATGATAATGAAATTGTCTCCGGACAATTTTTATATAGGCCTAACCTAAGTGATCATTTCTACCTTTTGGCAAAAATATAATAAAACAAGAATTCTAAAATAATAATAATAATAAAATAATACTAAATGGTAAAAGGATAATTTTGGTAAAGTAATAATGAAATAATAACATAATTAATATTAATTATAGTTAAATAGTAATATTGTTTGGGCTTCCAACTACAGTTCTCGACTTACAAGACTAACCTCACTTCAAAATGGAGCTGCTAAAATTATTATGGTGCTCTCCCGCCGTTCTCATTCACATCTTTTTTAAAATCTAAATTAAGAATACTTGCCATCGATCAGATAAGAATCATGCAGACGTCCGAACTTATGTTCAAACATAATTTTATGCATAATTTTTTGCCTCATGCCTTTGCTGATTTCTTTACTCTAACCTCTGATTTAGTTCCCTATAACTTGAGATCCTCACTTAATTATATAGCCTAAGGATTATTATCACTAGAACAAAATACTCGTATGTTCTCAATTTAAAGTGCGGGTCCTAGGACCTGGAACAACTTACCCTTGTTTATTCGGAATTCCCTCTGCTTCACCTTGTTTAAACGGAAACTTAAAAGTAATTTACTTTACGTTCTCCTGTTTAAACTTCCGAACACCATCTAAGTTATTGCCTATATTCTTTTATTTTTAACGACTTTTCCAAATTGACACACTCAACATTACCTTTAGACGTTTCCCAGGATGTAGTTAATTAGTTAAGATAAAATTAATCTTTAATACTCTATAATTTGCATAACCTGTTGCTGTTTAGTTGAACTCGTATCTGTGAAACCCTGACAGTGGGGCAGTAGTCCCTTAAGGGCTCTCTCCTTTTGCTTTTTGTTAGTTTCTATATCCGTTATTATGTAAAAAAGATGTTTTGTCAACTGTCACTTTGAGCAATAAAAACTGTGGTTATGTTTATGGTTTATGGTCAATAATCTATATAAATAAAGAGAAGATTCTGTGTGCGTGTGTGTGTGCGTGTATGTGCGTGTGTGTGTGTGGTGCGTGTGTGTGTGTGGTGTGTGTGCGCGTATGCGTGTGTGTGTGTGGTGTGTGTGTGTGTGTGTGTGTGTGTGTGCGTGCGTGTACCTATGGCGAATCCGACGCAGAAAGCGACGTCCGCAATGGCATAGACGCTGCCGTAGATGGAGACGTGTCTTAGGTCGACTAAATATCCCATGTGAGGCATCATCGCAGAATCAACCATACCTACAATCATAATCAGATGCTATTTATCTATCTATCTAATATGAAGAGCATTTGTATAGCGCCCCTTCAAAACTGTCTACCCAGAAACTATTCCAGTCCCGATTCAGATATATACACCGTGATTTAAAAAAAGCAAGCCAAATTGTTTTTCATATATCTCTAATGCCTGATAACATATCACGCTAAAGCTAAAATTTTCCGAATATTTAGAGAATTGGACCAAGAAAATGATTCCAAAATTTCATGAGATAAAGTTGAACGTGTAAAAAGATATGAATCTTTCAGCTTCATATGCCGAAATTTCAGTTTAGAACAGCGGTTCTCAACCTTTTTTGTGCGGCGACCCCTTGGTAGCATTTCGAAAGTTGTGACGACCCCCAACAACAAAATTGATTGAGTAATCCTCACTATTTTTTTTGTCACAATTGTTCATTTTTATGCATTTTAATTTCACATTTCGAAAAACCACTATTGGCAATAGTATAGGCTTAGGCCTATATATGTGAGGTTACTCTGCATTCGCGACTCAGAGAGCTACCTATTCGATAGTTTGAAGTTCAAGTTTCTTAAGTGTATTCAACAAGAGTGAGGGGTTGTAGCCTAAGTGCTACTCCCTATTTGCGAAATTTCTAGATTTTCACACTGCAATGGTATCATTTCAAGCTGTCATTCTAACAAAATTGCTCACCATTTGAGTGTTGATAGTTGTTGTTTAAGGCTTCAAAAGTTCCCATCGCATTATTTAAACAATTTTGAATTTCCACACTGCAATGGTAACATTTTATGCTGTCATCTCAAAAACATTTCTCATGATTACTTTGCGGAAAGACATGCATGGTTGAGGATTTTAGTAGGCCTAAATTCCTCTTCCATTGTTTAGGCTCTAACGTTTTTTAATTTCTGCGTTGCAAATGGTAGCAATTAAAGCTGTCAGCTTCGTAAAATTGCTCACTTTTCAATGCTGATATATTTGACCATCGTCAGCGCTTTTACGATATTTTGGATTTGCATAGTGTAACTTTATCATTTTAAGCTGTCATCTTAACAAAGTTTCTCATGATTTCAGTGCTCAGGTAGGCTACATGATTTTTGACTTCAATAAATGTTCCCGGCACATTGTTTAAAATTTGTTTTCATTTGCAAACGGTAATAATGACATTTTAAGCTGGCATCTTAAAAAAATTGCTTTTAACGGATAACACTTGCTTTTAGTGGATAACACTTAATAAATTTATAATGATATTTATTAAATAAATATCAAATATTGGATGATATAAGAAGCTTGGTCTCCGCCACTAATTTCGAGGGGATCGTTCACTGTCACCCCATGCAAGTCTCCGCTCCTGTAATGACCTCACTACAGTTGACAGCATTGATTCTTTGAGCAAGCCGGATATTGTTTATTTTTTATTTAGGCTATGGTGAAAGTGGAATTTATATTTAAAAACTAAAACAGAAACTATTAAATTCACTGCCGTAATCAATTTAAACGATTGATTCATAGGCGATAGTAAACCTATTAGCAAAAATTTATTTTAAAATGTTAGGCTTACAGTATACCGGCAGTATAATAGATAGCGTTGAAATTGCTATTACATATTTTGCAAAATTTCGGAGAGGTCCAGGCGACCCCTGGCAAATCGTCAGGCGACCCCCGCGGGGGTCGCGACCCACAGGTTGAGAACCGCTGGTTTAGAAGAAGTTTTCTGTTGTCTTGTCCTATCTTTAACCTTCCTCGATTCGAGGGTTGGTCGCTTCATCCATGGACACGCCTTCGACACTTTTTCCTGTCCTAGGTCCGTCTCCTTCAGTATCCGCTCGAATGGTAGTTCCATCCACGTGATGATATTAGCGATCCATCCCATCCTCGGTCTTCCCCTTGCCCTTGCTCCCGATATCGTGCCCTGTATTATTTCCTTTTCCATGCAGCCCCCCTGTTTCCTCATCAAATGACCGAAGTAAATGAGTTTATTTCTTTTTATCGCGCTCAATAAGGTTCTTTCTGTTCCCGTTTTCTCCAATACCAATTCGCTTGTTCTTTTTTTATCCATTTTCTGTCAAATTTTCTGTTAGATTCAATAAAATGAATGGATGAACGGAATGATGAATTTGACAATAAAGCAATCAAGAAAAGCAGACGACAAATGAGTGAATGCATTATATTATTTAAAATTTATTGATTGGGTGACGACTGCATCCCAGGTGTTAAACGTAGCAATGGAATTAAATGCAAATCTGATTCGCCTGATCGCTCGCATCTGTCCATCCATCTTCTCTTACCAATAGCAAATCCCCATCCTGCGTTCGGAGCCAACAGTTGGTTAAAGCTCCTCGCAAAAGGAATCTGAAAGACAACAAGAAACCAGTTTCAGTTCCCTCCCCTGCAGCATCAACCAAAATTTGACTCAGTTCTATACGGCGTTCATCTTAACGTTCAAAAGACGATTCCTGTCTCAGCCAATCAGTGCCGCAGCATCAGATTCGTGTGTATTGTGTACTGCTGTAGCTGCACTTTACAGTACCTATATAATTAATTATTTCCCGTCATTGATTGGGTCCATGATCCATCGTAACTCGGCCAAGCCGAGTCGAGTCGATCTTTTGCTTGACAAGTCGAGTCCAACGTTGTTTCTCGACTCGACTCTGAAATATTTTACTGATCAATTTGACCATTATTTTTTTGCGGTGCGTTACAAAAAATGGTTGTAGGTACGTCCATCTTGATTGACCTCTCTTCAAAGCTGTATTTAATACATCTGACCAGTCAAAATTTGTTTCATAAATTTCTCAAGTCTTTTTCCTTTCGCCGTGGCTGTGCTAGGAGCGCCTCTGAGTAGATTTCTTGAAGAGCGCTATAAAAATCCATAGAATGAATGAATGAAAAAAATGACCTGCTCGATATAATGACGCAATTCCATGCTAACACAAAACTACATTATGAACCTAATGAAGAGCTGATAATGAATGAGTCACTTGCCAGAGACTAAGATTGGATTTAAATCACCGAAATTTTAGTCTAAACAGTGATCTCTATACTCGCTTACCTTGTTTATAAGCAATTCAACGTCCATCCACAATTATTATCATAATATATATATTAAAAGGCCTATATATAATTATATATAATATATATATATATATATGTTTGATACTGGCTTCACAGAAGTAGGAGATATATAGTCAAAAGGCAATTAGTAGTAAGTAGGAGTTCAGTTGAAGGTCTGTATATTTTCTGTAAAGTAAGGCTACTCAAATGGCTACTAACGGCCGTCAGACAAGCACCGACAATAATCATTCCAATCATCGCGCTTAGCCATCTACAAGGAAAGAAAACACAGACTTTCTGCTCACTTTTGTCGACTGGAATAAATGATGGTACTGTATCGTGACATGCTTAACCCAGAAGTTGCAAGACGTTCGAGTCATTATAACATTAAATTTAGGTCCAAGGTACCAATGACTCAATAAGCCTAAGTATATTCTTTAATGTAACCAGCTGCAAAACAGCACTGATCTGGTGAACAAGTATCACATTATAAAAAGTTCACATAAGACATCAAAAAACTATCGACAAAACAAAGTAATTAGCATGTATAAGGCATTCTAGTTGCAAATGTTTTCCTAATCTGATTGTCAGCTCTGGGTAGCACCCGGTCATGGTGTCTGGGGCGCAGGTTATGACCCGTTTGCAAGGTATTAATTAGAATTTAATGTCAAAGTCTGAGGCATATTAAGCTGATCAAAATTTTGAGAAAGTATATTGGAGCTGCAGAAATGATTCAATATGATATATACCAAGATGATGTGTGTTTAGATGCGTTAAGGATGATGAGGTAAATGTGGAGTATATGGTACAAACACCTTTGGTAAGGTATCTGAAGCTCTTAGAAATTAAGATTTGTTGTTGTAACTTATACAAACGCGTGATAATCTTAGCTATATAATTATGATGCGGTGATTTGATATAAACCTGTATGCTATGGTAGCAAGTATACAGTGTTAAAGTAGAATTGGTATGGTATAGGATAATAATTGTATATACCTTCCCATTTTGTGGGCAAGTGGTCCAAAGATGTTCGTGCCAATGAGGTATGCGATGCTGGCAGGTAGAAACACAGCACCTGCGAAAGTACACAATACTTAGAGCAATAATATAACTGACATAACAATAATCTGCTGGTTACAATAATTTGTACAGTAATTATTCTGTTTAAGCTGATTACAGCTATTGATTACAGCTATTGATTACAGCCATTGATTACAGTTATTGATTACAGCTATTGATTACAGCTATGTGATCATGAAAAATGTCTTACCCTTATTACTGAGATTATGTTTAGTAGTTACTATATTGTTTACATTTATTACAGTGATTTACAATTCTAGTCATTGCATTTTCTCAATGATTGGAGTCATATATGTGTCCATTACAATCATTACATTACAATGTCATGTACATTACTGTTATTGCAGAGCAAAATCGCTAATTGTTCATATACTTACCTACTTACTAGAATGCTCAGTTAGCAGTATGCATTCGTGTAGATATGAAAGTAAGTAAGTACGTACGTAAGTTGGTAGCTATGTAGGTAAGCAAGTAAGTAATTAATCTTACCCTGTTGCCACTTGGGTGAGTCCATCTGGTCGAACATCCAAAGGGGAAGAGACGGTTCAAGCATCGCCACTCCCATGTTAGCGAACGTTATCGAACCTTAAGTTAACAACAGTGGTCCGAAAATAACCTCCTACCGTACAACAGCAACTAGCAATTCACTAGCAGTGTCACAGCTACTAAAAGCCGTCGCTTAATAAGTACCGTTCGGAATAATTATCAACACAGAAACCTATATTGAAACAGGGTTTTTGAAGAAATTTTAAGTCACTGCTTCTTTCCCCATCCTCCATAGAAAATTGGCCCTAATCGGATGGCACAATGACCTTTTTCTATACAATTTTTAACTGCACAGAAGTGCTTCTACAACCGCACAAATCCACTTAGAACCATTGCGCATTTTTGTGTAAAACTGCATCGGAGAAAAGCCCTCTTTTGAATAATTTAAACGTAACAAGCAAAAGAATAAACTTTAGAGCGAGCTATGCAGCCAAGAGAAGTTTTCGAGTGGGTTCTTTAGGAGGTATAATAAATGCTATGAATACTAAATATATACATGTACTCTATAAATACATAAGATACCATACGTATGAATATATATATATATATTATATTCTGTAAAATTGCATGCAAGACGGTGTATACTGTGATGTAAGGTAAACGTTGTGGCGAAGTGGAATCTTTCTATAGCGCCTTTCCGAAGACGCTATGACAAAGACCATCTCTGATCGATAGCCGCTGATGCGTACAGCGTTGCCATGCCAACGCCGATGCCACAGCTAAAAGCCCGGATGCCTGCCTCCGGGTACTGCGCTGGAAGCATCGTGGCATAGTTAGACAGTCCGGACAGTAATGTCTGAAGACTGCATGGAACCAGCGTGGCTGGCTAGACTCGACCGCACAAAGTGTCTGGACTGAAGGCACATAGAATGGTCTGGATGTGACTCTCCGCTCGCTTCCCTGTAACTCTGCAGGCTCTTTCTAGCGTCTTCTTGAGACTGTTCTTTTTGCCGTGGTTGGGAGCGCCTCTGAGTAGTGATCTTGAAGATGCGCTACACATGAATTCATTCGATCGATTGTTTGATGCAGAGAATCTGGAATTTTAGCTGCAAATGTATGTAGCGCATATGAAATAGAAACTTGTTAGAGGCCCACAACACAACTCGTGACGCTTAACAGTGAACATATTTATCTGAAAGGACGCCACGAAGTCACGCATACTAGTTTCATTATATGACTATTATAATGCTACGGTAGTAGCTGCAATAACAGAAATGCTGTCAATAAAGCTTTCTCATTACAAAGAAGATGGGACCATTGAGATAAGCATGAGGAAGTCATGGGTTTGAAGTGTTAGTGACCTCACTTTCTCAGCATCGGCAGATGTGAACGACGGATGGTTAGTCCTCTCCCATCTTCACACCAACATACACATTGCATGATTGATGTAATCATCATAGTTGAGTTGTCAAGGAGACAGAACGGAAAGAGATTTCGAAACAATTATCTGATCCTGATATTCATTCATTCATTCATTATTCAGTTGATGCATATATATAGCGCCTCTTCAAGGGTCTACTCAGAGGCGCTCCCAACCTCAGCGCGGCCAAATAAAACTGTCTTAAGATGAGTGAGGAAAGCCTGAGAAGGATTTTTACAAAGAGAGCGGAGGGTCAGAGGAAGACCATTCCAGGTTGAGGTCCTATATGATATAATTATGAGGTTTGAACCGGCGACATATCGATAGAAAGACGAGCGCGCTAACCGCTGCACTAACGTTGCTCCACGTCTCGTGTCGTATGTGTCTGTCTTGACTGCGAGTGGACGGGGACTGTGTCGCGGAGGGAGTCATCGGGTACATCGGACATCGATGGATTACGCATTCTCAGTCACATTCAGAGCTACAGTCTAACGGGGAAGCGATGAATGTTCAAATTGACTGACTGATTGATTGACTGGCTGACCGACTAATTGATTGATTGATTGATTAATTGACTGATTGATTGAATTGTGGATTTGCTGACAAACTGACTAACTTATTTACTGACTGACTGTCTGACTGTCTGACTGACTGACTGTCTGACTGACTGACTGAATGACTGACTGAATGACTGACTGACTCACTGACTGACGCACTGACTGACTCACTGACTGGCTGACTGACTCACTGACTGACTGACTCACTGACTGACTCACTGACTGACTCACTCACTGGCTGACTGGCTGGCTGACTGACTGACTGACTGACTGACTGACTGACCGACTGACTGACTGACTGACTGACCAGCAGCTAGTAGGATGTATGGATCTCGTAGTAGGTCCTTCAGTGGCGATCCCTGTTGATCTTCCGGTTTGATCTCCAACTCAAGAACAGTCAACTGAAGAACTGTGAAAAATAATGATTTTGAATACATTATACACAACAGTAAAATATCTGTTTGTTACAAAATAAAAAAAAAATAATGATTACGAATTATGTACGCAGTAAAATATTCTGTTGTTACAAAATAAAGAAAACAAAACATCAAACTCTACACAGCGGAATTTTATCATTTAAAAGAGGTTTACACCGAAGACGGGAAACCTTTAAGCAACGTGGTGCAAGTGGTTTTCAGTCCTGTATCGAAACGTCGAACCTTGCTTAGGGCCTTGACGAATATGGACACATATTTTTAGACAAAGTACATTATGAAAACGTCACCATTCTTCTTAACTTCTGGATCGCTAGAACTACAATAGTCTAAGAAAAGTTGCCGACGTGAATAGGCGCTAGATCAAATCACCAGTAGTGGTGCCAGGGGAAGCTATGGGCTAAGACCCCCTTAAAAAAGGGCCATCCGGTTTTTTTGTGACATGTAAAACTGAAATATTTCCACGATTTTCGACCGGATGGCTAATTTAGGCTAAAAAAAGTCGTCAGAAATGTTGGCGGCTGAAAATGGACAGTTTCTATGAGATTTCGGACGGATGACTAGAAAAAACGTCGTCAGAAAAATTTCCTCCGCGAGGATTCAGTCTCCCAAAACTGAATTCCTGACGCCGCCACTGCAAATCGCACGTGGGACGCGGGGGTGTAGTGGTGGCGTCGTTGCTTTGAAGTCTGAAGGTTCAAGGTTCGAATCCATGTACCTCAAGTCGCCGCGTACGGACCTTGGACAAGTCCTTCACTCGCAATTGCTCAGCGCTTCGGCGTGAAATTCCGATGCAGTGTCCGCTCTGTAGTCGGGAGCGCCTCTGAGTAGGAAGCTTGAAGGGCGTTATATCAAGTGCGCATACATACATACATACATACATACATACATACATACATACATACATACATACATACATACATACATACATACATACATACATACAAATCACGAATACAGTTGTTACGGTTACGATCACTCACGTCCGTCCAGAAGAGCCAACGCGGCCAGCATGAGAAACGGAGCCTCCTTGTTGACGAACTCGTACATGACTCCGCCAAACGGTGGTCCAACTATCAAATCAACAACACCTGTCAATCAACTAATGCCAATCAACTAATGCATATCAATAATGTTACGCGGTCGATGATCACCTGTCAATCAAATAATGCCAATCATTGCTGTGACGTCGATCATTAATTCAATTATTGCCAATCGTTTTTCTGGTTAACGTAGCCTATACTGAAAGACTTTCAACAACACATACAGTGCCACTCCTTGAGACGACGTGCTCGCTGCCTAGAGAGAAGATACAGGCGCACCAATCTACCATCGGATCGCACCACCTGGGTGCAGTACGTTCGCCGCATGCACCGGCAGTATCGTGAGAAAGAAAGGTCATACTGGGAAGCCAAGATCGCTTCTCATACAAAGGAATCTAAGCGACTGTGGACAACATTCAATGCGCTCCTTGGCCGTCGTCGCCCTGAGCATCCTCCAGATACTCCATTCTTTACAGCGGATGACTTCCTGGCTTCGCTTGATGCCAAGATTCGTGACATTCGACAGGCAACTGCTGACTCTCTGCCACCTGAATATCCTCCCTCTGACTGTCACCTTTCTACATTGAATTCAGTTACAAGTACCGAACTTCGACGCATTATTCTCTCTTCACCACCAAAGTCCTGTGAACTAGATCCCATACCGACCTTCCTACTTCACGAATTCATCGACATTTTACTTCCTCTCCTCACAACACTCTGCAATCCATCTCTACAGGAAGGCATTCTACCATCAACGCAGAAGAGGTCAATCCTGATCCCTGCTCTGAAAAGTGGTGGATTGGATCCGACTAATCCCGGGAACTATAGGCCGATAGCGAATGTTACGTTCCTCTCGAAGCTTATCGAAAAGGTCGTCGCCATGCAACTCGTCGCTTACCTAGAAGGGAATAATCTGCTGCCTCAGAATCAGTCTGGTTTCAGAAGATTCCACTCAACTGAAACGCTTCTGCTCCGACTCCTCTCAGACATCTACGGAGCGATCGACAGAGCTCAGCTGACCCTGCTGGCCCTTTTTGACGTCAGCGCCGCTTTTGACACTGTCGACCACGAGATTTTGTTAGAGCGGCTGAGTGTTTCTTTTGGTTTGTCTGGTGCATTTTACAAATGGATAGATTCTTTTCTTCAGGAGCGTTCTCTCTGTGTGGTCCATGGCTCTTCTAGGTCCTCATGGGTGCCTGCACAATATGGTCTACCCCAGGGTTCAGTCCTTGGTCCCATACTTTATATTATTTACACCTCAGGTCTTGCCACTCTACTAACAGCTCATTCGGTTTTGAGTCAGCAGTATGCTGACGACGTCCAGGCTTACACCCATTGCCTCCCTTCTAATGCTGTCAAAGCGGTTCAGATAATGAGCGGGACTTTGGATGCTCTAGAGGCATGGGTGTCATCCAATAGACTACGCTTGAACCCATCTAAGACAAAATTTATTTGGTTGGGCACACGGCAGCAGCTTGCCAAGCTTGATCTATTTTCTCTTGCATCTGAGTTTCCTGGCTTTGTCTTTGCAACCACGGTTCATGACCTTGGTGTCCAACTTGACCAAGAACTAACTTTTGCTCCTCAACTTCACCGTCTTGCTCGAGACTGCTATTATCAGCTGCGCCAGCTTCGCACTGTCATCCGTTCTCTTACGTCTGCTGCTACCCTTACTTTAGTGCATTCTTTCGTTACATCTCGCATTGACTATTGCTCTTCGCTCTACATTGGCCTCCCATCCAGCAGATTGACTTGTCTTGACCGGGTGTTGCGCTCTGCTGCACGCCTAATTGGGAAAATCCCTAAATATGATCATGTCTCAAACTACATGCTTGAGGTACTTCACTGGCTCCCTATTCGCCAGCGTATCGAGTTCAGGGTAGCTGCATTGATATGGCGATGTTGTCAGGGCCTTGCCCCAACTTACCTCCGTGAGCTATGCAGCTCTACATTGGGTATCCAAGGACGTCGTCAGCTACGCTCTGCTGATAGGGGAGTCCTCTTAGTTCCTTTTGCTCGTACTACTACCATGAAGGATCGAGCCTTTTCTGTGGTTGGACCAGTGGTCTGGAATGGCCTTCCTTTTGAGCTACGCCTACACCCTGGGACTCTACCAGGATCCTTCCTTACTAAACTTAAAACTGTTCTTTTTGTGCGCGCTGGAGTTGGGAGCGCTTCTGAGTAGTTTTTCTTGAAGGAGCGCTATATAAATGTCCGAATGAATGAATGAATGAATGAACACAAGACACTCGTGTCATGACTTGCATATAAATTATTATAGGCAATTGCGAGCTCGTTTCCTCGCTTCTGGACGACTTTGTTGATTCCAATTCACAACATAATTATATAGCCATATCTTTAAAGTTTAAATCATACGAAATAAAATGTTTTGCTGTAAATTAACCCTGGTTAAAGCTCGCAGTTAATTAACGAGTCGTTCATTAATAACAATTTATTATAATAATTAATTATCCATAATTATATCTAATCATCTATTCATTCCATCACTCAGCTGTCTATTTATTATATGGGAATTCCGTTGGTTGGTTCTACGCGTCTGCGTGAGTCCGCCATCGGTGACTATTTCAGTTTATTGTGCAATGTGCGTCATTTGGCTAATTGATGCACTGATTTGTTGAAATTATATTTAACATTATATTAGTGACTAGCGGTCTAGCGCAGGAGAGCCGCTGACCAGATATCTTGAATAGGCGCTATATAAATTCTCAGAATGAATGAATGAACGAATGAACCACAAACCAGACGCATAGGCCTATCAGCGCCCCTAGTGAGCTCCGGGTGTCGTGGCAACAAAATATGGAGAGATGAGGACCTGCGGGTGTGGGTAAAGTGAATAAAGGTAAGCGATAAAGGTAAGCGATGAAGGTAAGCGATAAATGTGAGCGATAAAGGCAAGCGATAAGGGTAAGCGATGAAGGTAAGCGATAAAGGTAAGCGATGAAGGTAAGCGATGAAGGTAATCGATGAAGGTAATCGATGAAGGTAAGCGATGAAGGTAAGCGATGAAGGTAAGCGATAAAGGTAAGCGATGAAGGTAAGCGATGAAGGTAAGCGATGAAGGTAAGCGATAAATGTAAGCGATAAAGGTATAAGCGATAAAGGTAAGCGATGAAGGTAAGCGATAAATGTAAGCGATAAAGGTATAAGCGATAAAGGTAAGCGATGAAGGTAAGCGATGAAGGTAAGCGACAAAGGTATAAGCGATAAAGGTAGGCGATAAATGTAAAGGTATCGCTCCGTATACGAAGTCACTCGAAGCGTGGGCGCCAAAGATCGATGCGACAAACGGAACAAGAGACTTAATGGAAAAAACATGTACCTCAATGGTTGAAATTCTGGACCAGTTGGAACAAGTCTCCATTTCCCCCACCAACACCATTTCCCCTCCCTCAGCACCCTTCCCCACCCACACCTTACAAATCGGGCGTTGCTGGGGCATGATGGTCATAGAGGCCACGGGCGATCCAAATGCAGTGGAAAGCTGGATAGAATAACTGAATCGATAAATTCAACAAGGAAAGTGAGATGTGATCGCCGACAGTCATATTAATCCCACTTTGACGGGTGATCCTTCAATACTCAGACATGCGCAGTTCACAGATTAATATGTTTATGAATAATTCACACGTCACTTCCTGTAAAGACGACGTGGTCACGTGGTCACGAGGCAGACGACATTACAGAGGCGCTCTTAAGATAGACGCGGGAAATGAATGCGTTGTCGAAAGATGGAACGGCGGACATTAGCATCATCTGCACCCGTTTCCGTTTCCGTTTCAGATGGAAATAACGACGATGTCGAGTTCTTTGTTGGTCTTGTCTGACAGACCTCTTCAAGCCGCTGAGTAATAGCCCAATTATGCGGCCGGCCGCTGAGCGCAGCGCACAGGGTCTTATTCTCAAATCGTCAAGTGTTATTGGCAATCGGATGGACGATGCTATCTATACGCGTTCGACTATTGAAGTGCTAAGCACTTGACTCGAAGTCGAGCTGTGACGATGACACGCCGAGATGTACGACCTACTGCTGTGATTGCATCCATCCGGTGAAAAGCCTTTACAATTCCACGTAAAAGGAACGAACGGACATTAGGATGATTCGCAGCCATGAATTACTCTAAGATAATATGTTCTGTCGGCACCCGCTGCGTTCTAATACGTTCTTAGTCGTTCTACTTTGATCTATTCTAGAATCTATCCAATTCTAATCTATTATATTCTGATAATTTTCAGCTCCAATATGATCGATTCGAATTCAATATTAACTATTCTATTCCATTATAACCTGTCCGGCTCCGACATTGTTTGCAATCGACCATTATATTATAATTGTAAAATCTTTTCTGTTCCAATCCATTCTAAAAATTCTGATAATTCCATTTTTAAAAAGATTCTATTCCATTTTAATCCATTCGCTTCAAACCTTTTCTACGAGCAATTCCAATCTACTATGTCCAATCTAACTAATTTTTCACTAAGCTTATTTATTCTAAGCTATAGCAATACATTCCATTATAATCTCATGTAATCTGATCTAGTGAATACATTGACGTTGACATTTATAATAAACAATGTTTAGAACATTATTCAGAGCAGTAAATGTATACTCAATTGTTTATGTTTGATAATAAACATCATTCACTTTCTGTGAATGTTTTCAATTCCTTAATAGACCCATTGAGCTGCGCAACAAAGCGTAACAAATGCAAGGGTACACATAGCTCTAATCTTGAGCAAGGAGAGGGGCAGTCTTTTGAAATCTAAGAAGCTGGAACTGGTTAGAAACCCAAAAGAACATGACGCCTTGATTGACGTAACAGCAATGGCAAATAGTTGATTGACTAGACGCTTTCTGAACCATTTAAAGCCCTTCTCATGTCTCATGTCATGTATGTCATGTTATGTCATTGATGTCATCTCATGTATGTCATGTCGTGTATGTCATGTATGTTATGTCATGTATGTTATGTCATTTATGTCATGTCGTGTATGTAATTTCTTGTATGTAATTTCTTGTATGTTATGTCATGTATGTTATGTCATGTATATCATGTCGTGTATGTCATGTCATGTATGTTATGTCATGTATGTTATGTCATGTATGTTATGTCATGTATGTCATGCCGTGTATGTAATTTCTTGTATGTAATTTCTTGTATGTTATGTCATGTATGTTATGTCATGTATGTCATGTCGTGTATGTCATGTATGTTATGTCATGTATGTTATGTCATGTATGTTATGTCATGTACGTTATGTCATGTATGTTATGTCATGTATGTTATGTCATGTATGTTATGTCATGCATGCTATGTCATGTATGTTATGTCATGCATGCTATGTCATGTATGTTATGTCATGTATGTTATGTCATGTATGTTATGTCATGTATGTTATGTTATGTATGTTATGTCATGTATGTTATGTCATGTATGTTATGTCATGTATGTTATGTTATGTATGTTATGTCATGTATGTTATGTCATGTATGTTATGTTATGTATGTTATGTCATGTATGTTATGTCATGTATGTTATGTCATGTATGTTATGACATGTATGTTACGTTATGTCTCCATGCAGGCGGTACAGTAAATCACGCAATTACTAACTTAGCCATGGTGCTACTAAAGCAACGTACGAGGTATAAAAAGAGGAACTATTGCCAATTTTCTACGCAGTGGTCTTCAGGTTTTGTCTACGATGGATTTCATGCAAATGAAAATCTGACGAGTTTTGGAGATGCAGAAAATTGGTGAAAAGAAAATGAGAACAGGAATCACCGCAAAGAATAAAATGCGCTATAGAAATAAGAAATAAAAAGCAACAAGATAGACAAGAAAAGCATGAAGAAGAAAAAGAAGAAGAAAAAGAAGAAGAAGAAGAAGAAGATGATGATGATGATGATGTTGATGTTGATGATGATGATGATGATGATGATGATGATGATGATGATGATGATGATGATGATGATGATGATGATGATGATGATGATGATGATGATGATGATGATGATGTTGACGATGACGATGACTGACTGACCGAGAACTCCGAGTGCCAATCCACTGAGGGCGAATGCCATGGCGTTGCCTCTTTCGAGGTCATCCGGGTAGCGATCGGCCAACATACCCATGCCTAGAACATCAGAAGCAGAACTATCAAAGGCTGAACAATCAATCTCTTCTTCTTTCCTTCCATCATCCATCCATCCATCCATCCGCACATCTTTGCATCCATCTTTCCATACATCAATAAATCCATCCATTTATCCATCAATCCGTCCATCCTTCCATTCATTCATCCATCCATCCATCCATCCATCCATCCATCCATCCATCCATTGACTCATCCATCCATCCATCCATCCATCCATTGACTCATCCATCCATTCATCCATTCACTCATCCATCCATCCATCCATCCATCCATTCACTCATCCATCCATTCATCCATTCACTCATCCATCCATCCATCCATCCATTCACTCATCCATCCATTCATCCATTCACTCATCCATCCATCCATCCATCTATCCATCCATTCACTCCAGAGTGACAGAGAGAAATCTAACCGGATACACTGGAGCATGCTGATCCAATTCCCTGAATGGCTCTGGCGATGAACAAGACAGTGTAATCTTCGGCGAACGCAAAGACTAACAACAGACAACAATGACAACCATTCGATAACAATGACAACCATTCGACAACAATGACAACCATTCGATAACAATGACAACCATTCGATAACAATGACAACCATTCGATAACAATGTCAACCATTTGACAACAATGACAACCATTTGACAACAATGACAACCATTAGACAACAATGACAACCATTAGACAACAATGACAACCATTAGACAACAATGACAACCATTCGACAACAATGACAACCATTGGACAACAATGACAACCATTAGACAACAATGACAACCATTTGACAACAATGACAACCATTCGACAACAATGACAACCATTCGACAACAATGACAACCATTGGACAACAATGACAACCATTAGACAACAATGACAACCATTAGACAACAATGACAACCATTCGACAACAATGACAACCATTCCACAACAATGACAACCATTGGACAACAATGACAACCATTAGACAACAATGACAACCATTTGACAACAATGACAACCATTCGACAACAATGACAACCATTGGACAACAGTGACAACCATTAGACAACAATGACAACCATTAGACAACAATGACAACCATTCGACAACAATGACCTACGGATGAAAACAGAACGATTCAAAATGCAAAACTAAACCTCGTGATCTGAGTGGAGGTCATGGTAAGATCATCGGTCATTTGACCTTTGCTCTCTTGATCGTTTTAGGGATGGATAGATGGATGGGTTTATGGATTGATGGATGGATGAATTGATAAATGGATTGATGGATGGATGACCTGATGTATGGATTAGCGGATGGATATAATATGGATTAGTTGATACTTGATAGATGGATTAGTTTATGGATAGATGGATGGCTGTTTGTTGAATGGATGATTGGGTTAATGTAGAAATGGATTGATTGATGAATGGATTGATTGATGGATGGATTGATGATGGATATTATGTATTTATAATATAGTGGTATCTTCTTTATGATGACTTACTTATTGTCGAGATGAACATGATGACAAATCCGGTGAACATTGGGATACTGTATCCGATCCTGTATTCAATATATTTTGCAACAACAACGTCTATAAATCGAGCGTTGAATTTTCTAAATAAACTTCCCGTAGTCTTTAAATATATTGAAAGGAGAAAAATATCAGAAGATCGTTATAGAGTATAGACCCATAAATCTATAATAAACTAATCGAAGTGTGTTAACAAAATTGGAAGTTGATAAGCAGAATACAAGAAGTTTGAAAACAGGTCTAATTATTATGGAAATCTATAACTAGAATACCAGGTGTTTGTAAAAAATTGATGAAAATCTATACGCAGAATAACAGATTTTTTAAAAATACAGCTGGAAGTCTATAAGTAGAACGCCTAAGGTTGGTAAACAAACATGGAAGTTTATAATTAGAATTTTAAAAATTTGCAAATTATTGATCGAAGCTTATTATAAGTAGAATAAAAGATGTTTGTAAATAAAGACGAAAGCATATATGATTTTACCAGACGTGGGCAAATAAAGAGGAAAGTTTATATTTAGAATTCCAGAAGTTTGTAAATACAGATGGAAGTCTATAAGCAGAATGAAAGAAGTTTGAAAACAAAGATGGAAGCCTATTATGTAGAATACCAGAAGTTTGCAAATAAAGATAGAAGTCTAAAAGCAGAATTCCAAACGTTTGTCAATAAATGAGAAAGTATATAAGTAGCAGACCAGAAGTTTGTAAGTAAAGATGGAAGTTTATTTTCTATATACATAGAGTCATCGAGTCTTATAAATAGAAGTCTATGCGTCTATAAATAGAATTAGATGTGCCTTATGGTCCAGACCTGTGATTGGACGTGCCTCGTAGTTAGTCTGAATTAGTCCTATTTAGGCTATATAGGCTACCTGTTCGTGATTGGTCCGACGAATGGATTAGCGATCAGTTGTAGAATGGCCTTCGACGCAAACATCAATCCAACGGCGATGTTCTCATTCAAGATGTCCTGGTGCCTGACCTCTCTCGCCGCAGTCTCGTTGATCGTCTGGTTTCCGGTCGGCGTGGAATTCCCCCGAGCTGTCACGTGGTTCATCTGCCACGTGATGTTCGTGCAGAACTCGTCTAGCTCCGACATCTCCGAGAGGTACCCGTGCCGTCCGGCGTATGACTCGAATGCCGTCATGGTGTAGGAGGAGACATTGCGGCCAGTGGTGGACTGCCTGGAGTGGTGGTGGTGGTAGTGGGTGGGGCGATGGAGACAGTGCTTGGCGTAGTCCGGATAGGATGGACTGGAGATCATCCATGGCTGGTCGGAGGACTCGTCCGTGGAAGTGGAGGAGATTATGGTCGATGGATCGGGATTCGGATGATCCAGTTTGTAGAGGAAGTTTGGAATAATCGGAACTACAAAGAGTGCACGTATAATTATAATTATTATTCTGGAAAAGGCCGATTGACATCATGAAATAATTAAAACAAGTTAATCGAAAATTAACGCAAACCCGAAAATTAATCGTTTGACATTTTTAATCGTAATAATAATCGTTAATATCAGCAGCCCTACGATTAATTCTTGCATTGCGGAGAATAAAATTAATATGTACAAGTCTACACCATCACCATGTAAAGAAACCTTTTGTGTTTTTTAAGGAACAGAAAGAAACGAGTGTAGCTTGTTCTTCATGCCGGCATTGCACCGAGTTGACTTCTCTCCTGCAACATTGCTCCATAATACTCCAGCTTCCGTGATACGGACTCGAGTATTAGTCGAGCGATCCGCCTCACAGTCTCAAGGTCGTCAGCGAAGACAAAGTTCCGAGGCAAATTATTTCCACTAATCGCATTTCCCAAGTCGGGATTCTGGACTAATCGCATTTCCCCATTTCTCATTACTTCTTCAATCTCATTCGATGTTATAGTTTTCGCTCAGAATAGTTGACTGGCTACGTGTAGCGACTGAGCTGAGCTGTAAGTGGCTGGTCGTTGTAACTGCTTCAGACGCCTTTCCGTTCAACGTGTGCAGTTGCAGCGAGAACAGTATACACGTAGTTATAGTAGGTAGATGAACGAAGGTAGGGCAGGACATTGGCAGAAGGATACAGGGTAAGAAAAGGTCAATTGGGGTCATGTAAGATGGATAAGGAAAGGTAATTGAAGGCAAGCATGGTGTGAGGTAATGCAACATTTCCAAGTTGTAGCGAAGACAGCATATAGCGTCGCCCTCCTTCTTTATTCGGCAACGGGACTGGCAACACACAATTAAGTGTGTCCGAATAGAGGTAAAGACAGAGAAGAGATAGAAATTAAGAAAAGAGAGACAGAGAAAGAGGAGAGAGAGAGAGAGAGAGAGAGAGGGGGGGTAGGGACAGAAAGAAATAAAGAAAAGAGAGAAGAAAAATAGAAAGGGACTCAGAGGGATTGCTTGCTGAGGACGATCGAGGATGGAAAAACGGAAGGCAGGAGATTGAGTGGAAGACCCGGATGGATACTTCTGGACTGGATATACAACATGGGTGGATATTCAAAGCCAACTGAGGGAGAAATCCTACAGCAACAAATGAGTGAGTGACTCCATTGCACATTCGAACCTTCCCAAAATGTCACAGAATCTATAGAAGTGAGAAAGGAGAAAGTATTGAGAATCGTGTCAAGAGTATTTCCTTTCGTTAACTATAACTCAATTATCATTGCAATTTATGATTTATCAGAGGGTGGAAATCTTCTAAGCTCCACACAAACACTCCTAAAGACACTCCTTTATTATCGTAATCGTAAATTTATACAGCGCGACTTGGGAGAAACTTCTCAGAGGCGCTCCCGAACTGACGTCATCACTCACCAAACCAAACAGCCACAGAAAGTGGTTTTCAAACAGAAACGCTTGCGGAAAAGTGACCAAGAAAGACGAAGAAGTGCATCACGGAGACTGATGATGATATTCGTTTAATTCAAAGTATGACTAATCCAGGTGACAAACCGCACCAGGTTACAGGTCAGAAATGTAAATAATACACAGAAGCAATAACAATGATTAGCAGGGCTTTTTTAACGTGCAGTTGTACACAAACTGTGCAGTTCTAAATGGATTTGTGCAGTTGTAGAAGAACTTCTGTACAGTTAAAACTAGCAAAAATTGGTCATTGTCCTCCGATTGGAAGTAATTTACCATGGACGATGGGAAGGAAAAGAAGGGGTTATGCAGTTCTAAAAATTCCTTAAAAACAGCCCTGATGATTAGTAATAATAATGTGATAAAATTGCGGCAGCCATGATCTGGCACCCAACCGTCAAGATGTTGATGTTAAATGGACCAACCATTGCAAAGTTTTTAGCAAGCACTGTGAAAGTTCGAACCATAGTGACGGACTTTTCTTACCCTATATCAGGTCACCTTGCGTGGCAGAGCAATGGAATAAATATACGGCCTGGAATAGAAAGCAATGGCACACAAAGCTCCATTATAAGATAAAAAAAATGAAGTGCTGTCTTTAATCTCACCGACTGTTGTCAACAACATGTTGTCTAGGAAGAGTGCAACGAAGACGATGAAGACAACCAACTTTCGTGACCTTCGCCATGCTCTTGACCACTCAGCCAACCGAGACGACCTCGCCTCACTCAACCAACCCATGAACTGATCTGCTTCGATGCACTTTGGTGATGACTAAGTAATCTGAAACAGCGACGATATCGTCAACATCATCAATATGATGATGATGATGATGATGATGATGATGATTGATGATGATGATGATGATGATGATGATGATGATTGATTGATGATGATGATGATGATGATGATGATGATGATGATGATGATGATGATGATGATGATGATGATGATGATGATGATGATGATGATGATGATGATCATGATGATGATCATGATGATGATCATGATGATCATGATCATGATGATCATGATCATGATGATGATCAGTGACATAATTATATGAGATTCTGTGTGTTTTGAAAGTTTTATTTATGCATACAAGAGTAGTTTACATGCAATGAAGATTAATGTGCAACAATACAAACTATCAATAAGTCTGTTTTAAGTGCATGTAATAAAAATGGAAGGGCATGTCGCTATATCAATAGCCTAATTAACACAATAAGCAAGAAATTATATTATTACTGTTTCAGGCTGTCGAGTATGTCTCTAATGTCAGTGGTTCTTATTAAGTTACTAGCTGGGGTACCCGGCGTTGCCCGGAAAATTTAGGATTCGACCCGCTCCCGGCCACGACCCCACCACACCGACCCCCCCACTACACCCCACCACACTCCGACCTGCACCGGTACGCCACCCGTAAAGTTTGAGTTTTCGGGAGAATTTTCTCCCCCAGGCCCCACATCCCTTCCACCACCCCACTCTTCCTCCCCCAGTCCCCTCAACCCCACCCCTCCACCCACCCCACCCCCACCGCACTCCGACCTCCGCCAGTACGCCACCCATGAAATTTGGGCTTTCAGGAAAATTTCCTCTCCACCCACCCCACTCCCACCCTCTGCCCTGTCCACCCGGCCCTGCGGGCTGAGGTGTGGGTTGGGGGGAGGCGAGGTGGCCCGTGTAAAAATCTGAGAATTTAAAATATGCATGGCAATGTGCGGTCACGCTGGTACCCGTTTCTTTATAAATAACCTGATCATACCACGCATTTATTTTATTGATGAAAAATATATTTTAGGCTCCTCTTTGTATATGCTCCATGGCCAAAGGCATTTCCCATCTTTTCCCAGGGCTGTACGACAGCGTATGCTTTTCATACTAAGCTTGGCCAAAAATGACGTCAAAATGACGTCAACGGCAACAGGCCGCTACTGAGAAATGATTAAAATACGGCGTCGCGATATAGGCTAGCGCATACATCAACATGGCGAAATTTAAAATGTCTGTATTTTTTAAATTCAAGTGACTAAATAGCTGAAAATAGCGTACTTGGGTGGTTTTGGTGAACGTTTATCTAAATGCAATGTTTCAGGTCAGTAGCTGCAAAACTGTGAGCGTGCATCGGGGTCAAATATAGGCACATCCTTTCTTATAGATATAGATTACAAGCTACCCCGTTTTGGGGCGAATGCTTCCTACAGACCGTTCTCTTGCACGCTGCTATATAGTTCTATATAGGCCTATTTTGTTCGCAATTGCTTCGACAGCTTAAAGCCTTTCTCATGCCCAACTTGCATACAGATTGATGGCACACTTTCGCACTTTGCTACCAGCAGCTGCAGTGTATTGACGAAGACTTCCAACTGATCCGTTTAGCATTATTGTATATAATAGCTCTGTTGAAAAGTCTTCATCACGCTCGTTCTATATCTTTCTGCAATAAGTTGCGTAGCATGCATCCGTTGGCCTAACAAACTTAGTGTTTCTTTGCCCCTTTTCAACAAAATTATGGCTATGATAGAGCAGATAGACCAGGGTGGATTCCACACCTCTGATACCTCTGCTATTTCTGGCATAACTTTTAAACAGTGTCAGATATCATCACTCTTTTTGCCTAAAAATATGTGTAAATGAACCCCCCACAGCAACTTAAAATGTCGAAATTTTATTCCATATACGAGACCACTTTGTGATACCAAAACATTGGGTGGTGCCACCACCACCCACCCCCTTAGTAGCCAGAGGGTTAAGAATCATACAATGATATCATACCGTGCTATACCATTTCTTACAATTCAATACCATAACACACCACACCATGCATCCATACCATATCAATTATCAAACCATGTCAAACCATATCATACCATTATCTTACCATAACATAAAGATATACTGGCCTAGTTAGCTACACCGGTAAGCGAGAGCGGCATACGTCTGTTGGTTGCAACGGAATGCGGTTCAAGCCCCGGGCTGGGAGTTGACATTCAGAGATTTAGATATCTCGGGCTAGCACGTGTGGGACGGAGGGGCGAAAGCTCCTACGGATCAACATTGGGCAAGTTGCTTACCCATCATTGTCTGTGGGGAAGGCAACGGGAAACCACCTCACTCATCTCATCCCCAGGGGCGTAAAGCCAATGATGGCAATGAACCTGCCTTCGGGCAGAGCACCATCATCATCATCACCATACATGTACCTCAATGCCATATATACCATCACACCATACCAAACCATACCATAACATACCATACCATGCCATGTCAAACCATATCATGCCATACCATGCCATACCATACTATACCATACCATACCATACCATACCACACTATACCATACCATACCAAACCATACCACACCATGCAAAAAACCAAGTCAAACCACATCGTGCCATACAATGCCATGCCACACCTATACCGTGCTAAGTACCTCCTCCCATGCTACACTATTTTTGGCGAGCTTCCCTTTTAGTCGTTGACAGCATCGACAACCGAAGCCATTTTCGGATACGCATTCCGTACAGGCGCTATATAATTCGTTTATCATTAGATCGCCGCACCTCCCCATCTCCTCCCCTCCCTCTCAGCCTCCGCCTCCCGCTTTCCCATATCGATTCGATCGCCATCACTTAATGGCTGGAGGGGTGGAAGAGATAGAGACAGACAGACAGACACACATACAGACAGACATACAGACATAGGGAGAGAGATAGGGAGGACATGAGATAGGATTTAGATATAGAGAGGAGGAGACAGGCATGAAGATAGTGCCAAAGAGAGACAGAGACAGAGAGACACACACAGAGACACACAGAGACACACGGAGACAGTGATAGAGACATAGAGACACACAGAGACAGAGTGAGACAGGGAAAGAGACAGATAAACAGAGAGAGAGACAGATACAGACAGACAGACAGAGACAGAAACAGAGACAGAGAGAGGCAGCAAGCAAGAGGGAATTGGGAAGAGAGGAGGCAGGTAAGAGGAGAGAGTGACATGGAAGGAGGGAGGTAAGAAGAGAGGGAGTCATGGAGGGAGAGAGGGAGGAAGGTAAGGAGAGAGGGAGTGAGGTAGGGAGAGGGGAGGTAGGGATGGAGATAGAGAGGTAGGTAGGGAGGTAGGGAGTGAGGGAGGGAGAGGGGAGGTGGGGAAGAGGGGAGGCATGGATAAATGTCATCGATCTAAACGCCAAGCCTAGTTACACTCGACGTAATAGTTCGGATCAATGTCGGGAGAGGGAGGCTCGCGAGGCAGGCAGAGAATCATCAGTAGTAGCAGAAGGTAAACGGAAGAGGAGAAGGAAAAGGAGGACGAGAGAGGAGGAAAGAGAGAGATGGAAGGAGACATGGAATCGGGAAGGCTGACGAAGCAATTACAGAACCTGAACGGACCATAATCCCACTCCGATATTCCGAGAAGAACGCGCGGTGACCAAAAATCTGCCTGCCGCTGCCAGGGTACCTCTCCAACCCCTCCCCAGCCCTCCCTCCTTCTCCCTCTCCGTCATCCTCTCCTTCAACACCGTCTGGTCCTCTCTGACATCGTCCACCGGAGGAGTCGGACGGACCCGGAGGTTGGTCCGTTTGCTGGAGCAGCGGTCAACGCAATGATAGGAGGATTTCGGCGACTGAGCCACGACCAATAAATCCGGCTCCAGTCGGGGCTTTGAAAGCATCAGGTACAACTACGCCCCTTGCCATCGCCACATCCATCTCCTCGTCCTCTTCTTCTTCCTCCTCCCCCTTTTCTTCCACTTCCACTCCTCCTCCTCCTCCTACACCATCTCCTCGTACTCTGTCTTTCCTCCTATTTCGTCCCTTCCAGTATCATCATCTCCTCCATCCCTACCTTCTCCTCAATCTCCTGTTCGTCCTTTATCGTTCCTCTGATTCCTCCTGATGCTCAAGTTCTTCATCCTCATTTCCTCGACCTTCTCTTCGTCCCTCCAACTGCTGCCCCTCTTCCAAATCCTTATTTTCCCATACCTTCTCTTTCTCCTGTCTTTCCGCTACTCTTGTTGCGTACCCCAAGGGCAATCATTGACCACAACTCTCCTGCTCAATAACAGCTGACTGACTGACTGACTGACTGACTGACTGACTAACTGACTAGATACAGACAATGTTCAGAATGAAAGCAGATGCAATACAATATATTTATAAATGCAATTGATAAGCACCATAAAAATTGTACAATAAAATCTGCTTCGATTTCGATAACCACTATCCTCACTCTTATAAAGCAATTTTTCTTTCGAATCGAAACACCGTCGCGTCGTAGAAAGAACACATTGCGGTGAATATTGAACAATAGACACAGCGCAATAGAAGTTTCTACCAATTAGGGCCTAAAAGTACTAATCAGGGCAGCCAAGAGAAGGGCACGGGGAGATGCCCAGGGCCCGGCGACATTCAGTAGCCCGGCGATTTTAGGGGCGCTGGTTAGGTTGTTGTATATCGACAAGTGTTTTATGCCTCCCAAATTTCTAACAGAGAAAATTAGCTGCAATCGGTATAGACTTCGACTGAATAAAACCATATTTTATATCTTTTCCCTTAGAGCTCACTGTTCAGTCCTAAGGTAGGTTCAAGATTTCAACGGCGCCAACCTCTTATTCCTTGTCTATTCTGTGCTTTTCCTTCATTTCTTTATATATTCTCATCCCTTTTCTCCGTCCATCAACCAGTCCATCATCATCTTTCGGGGTCGTTCTGGTGATTTATTTCCTCCATTCTTCCCTCTAGTTTAGGGAGTCCATTGCGGACATTTGGGGAGGGGCACATCCCCCAAACTCTCCACCTATGGGGAGCCCGTGAGGCCGTGACTGCCCTGCCTAGGGTCAGAATTTCTCTCGTCAGCTCTGCTACTAATTAGAACACCAGTAAAGTCCACAATGAAAAGGACCATAAAATTAGGACCATAATTATTAAGATCCGTAAATATAAAAGCGGTTCCACTTTCATTCATGCTGCTTTCATCTTATTTTGTGCCGGACTGTAGTTATAATAAAAAAATTATACATTCACAGAAAACGCCAGTAGGCTATAATAATATTACTGTGTTTGAAGTTTTGAAAGAAAGACTTTTGAAAGTAGGCCTATTAGGACGGTAATTAAAGCCTGCAGTCTAAATATAAACCATCTCCATAACAAACGCATCTTTAATAAGATATCCTTAACAGCAAAAATGAATCTTTCAAACTATTTGCCATCGGCTGTATTCTCTCGCTCGCTTTCAAGATCAATTTAACGACAGGTATGCTTGAGCGAAGTCTAAGGAACCCGGAAGTTACCAAGAGCTACTTCCGGAGAGCCTTAGGAAGGTGGTATCACGTCTCTTTGCATAGATCAGTGGTCCTTTCAGCTGTTCCGACAGCCTCCCGCGTAGGCTGTTCCGTCAGTTTCCCTCCGTCTAGGTCGTCAATATTCAACGCATGCGTTCCTTCCTTCCTTCCTTCCTTCCTTCCTTCCTTCTTATCTTCCTTACTGCATAATTCATATTCATCTTCCTGTCAGGGATGTCCTGCTATTTGTCGTCTTGCTTCTAGCTCTGAGTGTTTCTCTCTAAGTGCGTCCGTGTGTTTCGATGTTCGCCTGTACTTGAGGACCCGAGAGGGAGGACTGAGTAGATCTGAGACTTCCTCCGAAGTTCTTTCTGTTTATGTACAGGCTATACATAGGCGTAGGAGGCAGGGGCTCAGAATGGCAAGTGCGCCCACTCCACAAATTTCGGGTGAAACTGTTTTTAGTAGGCCCAGAAAATATTAATAAGTTCAACGTTCAATAGGCTATCACTCCACGTTATCTCCCAGTTCCAATTTGCCCGGATCGAGTTAGAAGCGTGTACTATACACATGTAGGTCATAGCCCCATGTAGGCTACAGGGATAGCAGAAATTCGTAGAAAAGTTCTGAATTCACGGTAGCATTTTCTTAATAATGGTAAAACTTGCAAACAAAATCACAAGCTAAAATTTGCTCCGAAAATCGCGGCAAACCGTGTCACTTGGAAAAAATCATAGTATTCAAGCCAAGTGCCAAAGATCACGAAATTCACGGTTTCAATGACACCGAAAATGTGTACTATATCTCTACTAGAAATTCCTAGCCATGAAGCAAGGTACATGTAGAATTGTAGATAAGATAATCTTACGATCAACATTGAATGTGCAGCTATGGGCCTAGATCAGTGATTTTCAACCTTTTTCTAGTGGCGTAACCTTTCTCGAAGCACGCATTTGCTCGCGGAACACTCCTATTTCACCCTCCAGTATTTCAAGATATACACAGCCTAGCCTACAATTGTAACTTGTAAAACAATGCAGGCCCTAATATTTTGATTAAGTGTACGTTACCTAGTGGATGGCAAAGTGGATGGGAAGAGGGGAAGAAGAAGACCTACGGAAAAGTTATTAGACCGGTTGATGAAGGATGGATACGAAAAACTCAAAGAAAAAGCACAACACCGAGAAGGGTGGCGTCGTTGGGCATCTGGACCTGCCGAGAGGAAGCTGATCTAGAGAAGAAGACATGCACTTCTGGTGCAGTCTGACTTACTTGACTTAAGTTATGGCCGTCAGGCGATGCCGTCAGCACGCGTCAGCCGCTTTCCCATGGTAGCTCTCCACTTTTGTCTATCCTGCGCCACATGCGTCGCCTCCTGTATCGTCATTCCTATTGCTTCGCAGTCATCTCTTATCGTGTCGAACTGTCGATCCATCTTTTCTTTGGTCTCCCCCTTGATCTTTTCCCATGTACATATCCGTTGAGCGCTATCTTTGGATATCTTTCGTTCCCCATTCTTGACACATGTCCAAAGTATCGCATTCTTCTATTCCGCACTTTGTCAACTATAGGCTATCCTGTTTGATGTTCAATCTATCATAAATTACTGTGTTTCTTATTATATCTTTCCGCAGTCTATCGCATTACAAATACATGTACATGCTTAAAAATTCTCAAAGTATAGGCCCAGTGCACAAAACACTGTCAAAGAACAACTCCATTATGGATGGAATATTGAAAAATAGAAATACGGTCCATTCTGGATCAGTGCTATGGACAAGTTGTGTTAAAGTATATCCTTTGTCAAGTTTTCTCTGTAATTTTTTGTGCCCGGTTTAAATTCTGGACACATCGTAGATATAAAGCACGTCACGTAGGCTAGGTCTATAGGCAGACACATAAAGATTCGTCTTCAGCCTAAAAATAAGTTGGGGCTCAACCGCCATGTGCGTTGTGAGTGAAACGAAGAAATAGGGGGCCGATGGGCTTCAGTTTATTTGGAGAATTTTAACTTTCTTTGCTTGTTACGTCGCTGCACCAGAAAAAGTGCTGCTGTCACAGCAATCACACATTTGCATGATTTTTGTTTCGCACATCTTATGTGATTTTTCGATAAATAAATAGCGAGTAGCCTGTAATAGCCTAATCATAGGTCTGTCGGTTAAAGATTCTAAAGGCTTAAGGCTAAGATTTTCATTTGCAAAAATTCGAATAATTATCCGCTAGGCCCTACCACTGGATAAGAAATTGAACCACTGGCTTTCAAAATGAACGAATGAAAAGAAGACTAAATCAAACAAGTCGTGGGTCTAGTGCTCAGCAGATTCTGTTTGTTCAGAACAGTTCAAATAGTTTAAAAACAACGATTTAAAATGCTTTGTTTGTGGTTGTCCGACTTGATTGATGGAATCGCACCGTATATACTACAGTAGACCTATACTGAGCAATTTACACTGTGTCCGGATAAAAAGTAGACCCCACACAAAGTGTAATAATTAGGTCAAAACTCTTAGGATTTGTCTGAAATTTTAAACGGAGCAACAGTGACCATATTTACACGAGATCCTAAAGCTGATTAGAAATATTCGCGAGTTTGTCAAATTTATGAGCGTTTAAAATGCAGCACCAAAAAATTGAACTTTCCAACATGAAAAACCCGAAAAGAAGTGAAATTCAGCTATATATGGTGCTCGAAATGTCCTTCTTGTTTACGAACACACGACCGTAGAAGTAGTAGTTGTCCAGGGATATACTCGACTTCATATCCCGCAGCTGTGGCCGCCCAGCAGTCCAGACCTCGATCCGGAGTACCAGGTGCATTTACTGGAAGGGCGCGTTTTTCATTCACGCGTTTTCATGACATCGATAACCGTAGGGCGTAGGGCGCGTCTGATTGAAGAGTGACAGATGTTTGACCAAGTGATCATCGACCGGACCATCAAACAGTAGCGTCTACGTCTACGGTCGTGTGTCCGTGAACAAGGAGGACTTTTTGTGGGGTCTACTTTTTATCCGGACACAGTGTATTATGCTTAAAGGCCATTAGATTCCCATGTAATGCAGGTGCCCTCCGAATAACAAGTACTTTAATGAGCTATAACGACATAATTATACAAAACAACATAAACATAATTATATGAAATAATGCATTCACTTAATAATGTTATTTTAAGCAAGAATGACTGAAAGCTGTGAGAGAATCTATTCATTGTAAGCCCAGTGATTTCAGTTGGCACCATAAAAATTTTCTATCAAACTGCCGCGGAACCCCTGACCGACGTCCGCAAAACCCTTGGCGGAACTCCTGTTGAAAACAGTGGCGGCGCCAGGATTTCTGTTTTGTGGGGCTGTATTTGCGGGGAAAAAGTTTCCGTTTCCAGTCGCCAAAATTCCTGACGACCTTTTTTTAGTCATCGGCCAAAAACTTGCGAAAATTTTCGCAATCTCAACAAAATGGGTCCTTTTTCATATCCGTCAATCTGTCTGGCAAACCCTCGTGCGCACATTTGCGTTTTTCTAGGGGGGGGGGGGTAAATAAAGGGGGTTATTCGTGCAAATATTTTTTTACATGAAAAAATGATCGCCTTTTTTAGGGGAAGCTTAGCCCCCCTACCTCACTGCCCCCCAGTGCCGCTACTGGTTGAAAATTACTGGCCTAGATGTTCTGCACCTGCATAATATATAACTTACACTGAAGCAGGGTCGACGAGAGAAATCCCTGACCAATAGGAAATTTAAACTGAATGTAGTTAAGACTATAGTGTCAGGAATGATGTAATTGAAAGGACATGCATCTTAGGCTTTGCATGCGGACATAAAATTACCCAGTCTGGACGTCTAGATGTAACCGGACCACAAGGTTTTTTGCTCCTCTGTCCATTCGCTCCTGGTTTGTTTGTTTGTTTGTTTGTTTGTATGTGCACTTGTTATAGCGCCCCTTCAAGCTCTCTCTACTCAGAGGCGCTCCCGAATGCAGAGCGGACACTGCATCGGAGTTTCACGCCGAAGCGCTGAGCAATTGCGAGTGAAGGACTTGCCCAAGGTCCCTACGCGGCGAGGTGGATTCGAACCTCGAACCTTCCGGCTTCAAGGCAACGACGCCACCACTACGCCACCGCGCCCCACTACTGGTGTAAGCACAAGAACAGAAACTCTGCTTTGTATAGAGACATAGATCTAATCATAGGCCTACAGTAAGTGCACGACGTAAATTATTCCGGATTTTTAATTTTTCGGGCAGAAGTAAAATCATGCCCCACACTGCTGAAAAATCTTCCCAACGCCTATGCGCGTATCTCTCAGTCTCTCTGTCTCAGTCCTTGTTTCCATTTCCGTCCATGTCCCATCCACCTTTTCTGTATTTGTATCCGTCCATCATTCTCCCTTTGTCTCTGCCTCTGTCTGTGTGTGTGTCTGTATGCCTGTGTGTGTCTGTATGCCTGTGTGTATCTGTCTATCTCTCTTTCTCTCTATCTGTCTCTCTGTCTGCCGGTCTGTCTATCTGTCTGACAGTCTCAATCTGTTACTGTCTATCTCTACCTGTTTCTCTGTCTGTGTATCTAGATGATATCTATCTATCTATCTATCTATCTATCTATCTATCTATCTATCTATCTATCTATCTATCTATCTATCTATCTATCTATCTATCTATCTATCTATCTATCTATCTATCTATCTATCTACCTACCTACCTACCTACCTACCTACCTACCTACCTACCTACCTACCTACCTACCTACCTACCTACCTACCTACCTACCTATATATACCTACCTACCGACCTACCTACCTACCTACCTATACCTACCTACCTACCTACCTACCTATCCGTCCGTCCGTCCGTCCGTCCGTCCGTCCGTCCGTCTGTCTGTCTGTCTATCTATCTATCTATCTATCTATCTATCTATCTATCTATCTATCTGAGTATTTCTGTTTCTGTGTTTCTGTCTGTCTCTCTCTGTATCTGAGTATGTGTGTATCTCTGGCTCTGTCTATCTTTTACTTTCTGCCCGTCTTTCTCGCTTTCGGTCGCCGTCTGCCTTTGTGTGTCTCTGCTTCTGTATATTTCTATCTTGCATACTCTAGCGAGTGTAGCGTGTCCTCAGGCAGATGAACCGAGTCGAACCTTCCGTGGATACGCTCCGATGAATATCGTTGAATACCGAAAAGTTCCTCTTCACCGAACATGACCCTTCTACCGAGTGCAACTCCCTTCAATTTCCCGCGCCATACAAAGTTTGTATACATGCCCAGACCCATGGATGCATACACACATGCATACATACATACATACATACATACATACATACATACATACATACATACATACATACATACATACATGCATGCATACATACATACATACACACACGCATGCATACATACATGCATACACACATAGATACATACATACATACATACATACATACATACATACATACATACATACATACATACATACATACATACATACATACATACATACTGTAGCCATTAGCTGTCTACGGCCCTTCTTCTCTACCGTACTCTATCTTACTTGGGGCACGTGGGTGTAGGAAGGATGGGCTTTGCCTATTTAAGGAACTGCTAGCGTGGGTAGCGGGGCAGTTGTGGTGTGTGATGCGCGTGGTTGATGTCTCTCGTTGAGCGTGGTCGTGGTGTGCGTTTCCCTCGTTGTTATGCGAGTTGACCTGCGGGTTCGTCTTCTACGTCGCCGTCTTCACCTCGTTGGTGTTCTGGCCGTTCATCCGTCTTCCTTGGCTCCGTTAGCCGTTGTCTGCTGTGCTGTCGTCCGTACTGAGTCCTCTGGTCTGTTCGACTTCGTGTCTACTAGACGGTAACGTTGTTAATTTTGCTGTACATAATTGCTCTCTTAAATAAACCGATGTTATTTTATCAAATTGGGACCTTATCTTTATAATCATACCTCGTAGACGGCCTGTGAACCCAACAAATGGGGGCCCTCCGTTCTTTTGCTCGTTTTGGGCGTTTTTGTGAATGTTCTTTTGCGTAATTCCGTTGGGAAATTTCGGATATTTTGGTCCGTGTGGTTCTCAGAAATTTTGGGTGAATTTGCCGTTATTTGTCGGAAATTTTGCGGTGTCGCATTTCGTTTTGTGGGGGCCTGGGCTATTATTGATTTTGAGGCAGAAATTTTGTGCGTTTTCGCATTTGAGACGGTTTTGAAGTGGACTGTCGTTAGCGTTGTGAATTTGGGAGAATTTTGGTATCCGTGGTCTGCGCAGATAGACTGTTATGGCGTCTACCGCGGAAGGTAGGGGAGAATGTCCAGCATTGGGACAAATTTTACATTTTATGGCATACAATCTGTGTTAGTTGTAGTACATGTATATTGTTGATATTGTCCGAAACAGCAATGTTTCATGAATCGAAACTGATTTTATTGCAATATTATCACAAGAATAAACCTAAAAAATTTAGAATTTTCCATTGTGAAAAAATGTGTCCCAATGCAGGCCATGGCGTCCTGCATTGGGACAACGCATGTGGAGCATTGGGACAAACAACAGATCTGGTTCTAATCATATCTAGTAGTGTATATAATAGATCATATTCCAGTTGATAATATCTAAATGAGTGGCTGGAGTAGATTAAACAATAATATTATCAACAATTTAATCAATGCGAACAATCTTCCATAGACCCATGTAATCCTAATAAAAATAACCTTAAAAATAGCCTTACGGGTCAATTTCAAGTGCGTGCAACGTAACATATCTCTACCCATCCTGATAGCATTCTGTTGCACACAATATACAGTAAAACCATTTAAGTTTAATTTCCTAGGATGAATTTCGTGCATTGGGATAGTCCCAATGCAGGCCATGTGCGCATGTCCCAATGCAGGCCATCAATGACCAGGGCACTACTTTTAAGATAATAAAACATGTACTCAATGAATGACCCCCAAATTTCACCATATGCTGTGCAATGAACTGTCCTAAACAGTTTACTAATAGTTTGAGCTAAATTAGCACTAGACATTTGATGCAGTGGTTGAGACTGAGTGAGTAAAAAAAATTATTTTTAGCCCGAAAATAAAAAAGTCCAATATCTCTGTAAAACGTCTTTTTTATTGCAGGATAAGACGTATGATCATTTGCCACATCAAAATACGTTCCCTGCCTATTTTTACACGCGATAATATATAGAGACGACTTCTGTACCGCCACTGTCCCAATGCAGGACCTGTCCCAAACCTGGACATTCTCCCCTACTCTTCTCGACTGGGACGAGATAGTGGATTTGCCGCTTGAGGAATTGAGACAATATTGTGCGACGTTGGGTGAGGACGTTAAAGGTTTATCGAAACCTCAATTACAGAAGTTGGCCAAAAAAGCGTTGTCACCTAAACAAGGAAGTGAGGAGTGGAAACTTCGGGCACAAGCTAAGAGAGAGGCAGTCGAAATGGAGCGCTTGAAATTCAAGGAGGACCGAGAATTTGAGTGGGAAGTAGAGAAAGAGAAAATGAGAATGGCAGCTGAGGCAGAGAAGGAGAAAATGAGAATGGCAGCTGAGGCAGAGCACGAGAAAATGAGAATGGCAGCTGAGGCAGAGGAGAAGAAAATGAGCATGGCAGCTGAGGCAGAGAAGGAGAAAATGAGAATGGCAGCTGAGGCAGAGCACGAGAAGAAAATGAAGATGGAGGCTGAGGCTGAGGAGACGAAAAGGAGATTTGACATGGAGGAGAAAAGGATGAATTTGGAGGTCGAAAGACAGAAATTCGATATTGAAATGAGGAAAATAGAATTAGGAGGTGTGGCAGAACGACCGGTGCAGAACAAGGAGGATTTTCGTTTTGGGGCGGCAATGAAATTTGTTCCTAAATTTGACCCCACAGATATTGAACATTATTTTGCGGCGTTCGAACAGGCGATGGCTTTGCATAAAATTCCGATGGATAAATGGTCATCCCTTATACAGCCACAACTGTCGGGAAAGGCGGCAAAAGTATTTGCGTCTTTGTCTTTGGAGGATTGTGTGAATTATGATGTTGTTAAAACTGCGCTCCTCACAGCTTATGAAAGGATACCTGAATTCTATCGGAAGAAATTTTGGGGGTTGAGAAAAGAACCACGGGAGACTTTTGCAAATTATGCATATCGCCTTCAAATTCCGTTTCAGCGTTGGATTGAGGGTACAAATTCATGGGATGATTTGGCTAAATTTAAAGAGGTCGTACAGATGGAGCAATTTGTACAAGCTTTACCACTAGAGGTACACAGGTGGCTTGTGGACAAGAATCCTGAGAGTGTAGCGAGTGCTGCACGTATGGCAGATGAATACGCTGTTTTGTATAAACAGGGGCCGAGTAATTATGCTGGGGGATTCCAAAGGAATTTTTCTGAGCGTACAAACAGATTCTCATCTGAAGATAGTGAGAAGAAAGATGTGTGGGAGCGTCAGGGCTCAGGGCACAAGATGTGGCGAAATGTTTGTGTGAGGTGTTCACGATGTTCGGTTTTCCGAAGGAAATACTTTCTGATTGTGGCAGTGAGTTCATGTCTGATTTGATGCAAGTGTTTGTGCATGAATGTGGTATTGTACAATTGAAGACTAGTCCTTATAGACCACAGACGAATGGCTCATGTGAAAGATTCCATCGTACCATGAAAGATATGTTGAAGGCGTTGGCTGAAACATATCCGGGTTCGTGGGATACAATGCTCCCTTGGATTTTGTTTGCCTATAGGGAAGTTCCTGTACAGGGTACTGGGTTTTCTGCCTTTGACTTGATGTATGGTAGGGATGTTCGGGGAATGCTTCAATTGATGAAAGAGGCATGGTTGTCAAAAGATGTTGTACATGAAGTGTCTGGAAAGAATGTGATTGAATATGTCTTGCAATTGCGTGAGCGTATGCGTGTTGGGTTGCAAATGGCCGGTGAAAATGCTGTTGTTGCTAAGACTAAGTCAAAGCAAATGTATGATAAGCATTCGAGGGCTGTGACTTTTGAAGAAGGTGAAAAGGTGCTACTGTTGATTCCGTTGGTTGGTAAACCTTTGCAGGCCAAATATTGTGGACCTTATGTGGTGTTGCGTCGACTGGGTCCGGTTGATTATTTGGTATGTACGCCGGATAGACGGAAAACGGAAAGGGTGGTACATGTTAATCTCATGAAGCGGTATGTGGATCGTGCGGATGTGATGCATGATGTACCGAAAGATGATGTGGTTGCTTCTGTGTTGTTGGTGAATACGGATGTGAAGGTGACTGAGTTGACTTTGGAGGATAAAGTCTTACAATGTGAAGTGTCTGCTGAATGTCGTGATGAATTGCGTGATGTTTGGCATGACTTTGCACATGTGTTTAGTAAGTTGCCGGGTAAAACCGACATGGTGTCACATAGGATTGAATTGGTCGAAGGTGCTCGTCCTGTTCGACAAACGCCTTATCGGTTGAATCCAGAGCGGATGGCTAAGGTGGAGAAAGAGGTGGATCAGTTGTTGAAGGCTGGGATTATTGAGGAATCCGAGAGTCCTTGGGCGGCTCCGATTGTCATGGTTCCTAAGCCAGACGGTACGGATCGCTTATGTACGGATTTCCGGAAACTAAATGGTCTGTCCGTAGCGGATCCATTTCCGATGCCCCGGGTGGAGGTCTTAATTGATCGACTTGGGAAGTCCCGATATTTGACAAAGTTGGATATGACGAAAGGGTATTGGCAGATTCCAATGCATCCTGATTCAGTCCCGTTGACTGCTTTTGTAACCCCGAAGGGTCATTACCAGTGGAGATTTATGAGTTTTGGATTGAAAAATGCGCCTGCTTCGTTTTCAAGGTTGATTGCGAAAGTTTTGAATGGATTGGATGATTTTTGTGATGCGTATTTGGACGATATCATAATTTTCAGTTTGGAATGGTCGGATCATTTGATACACTTGCGTAAGGTGTTGAGTAGGATTGCTGATGCATGCTTGACTTTGAACTTAGCAAAATGTGTATTTGCAAATGCGGAAGTGGATTTTTTGGGTCACCACATTGGAGTTGATGGGGTACAGCCACGGGTAAAGAAGGTGGAAGCGGTGTTACGTTTTCCCAGGCCAAGCAATAAAAAACAGGTGCAATCGTTTCTCGGACTTTCTGGCTATTATAAGAGATATTTGCCTCATTATTCTGACATTGCTTTGCCGCTTACGGCGTTAACGAAGAAAGGGATTCCTTTTAGATGGAATGAGGAAGCAGAGAATGCCTTTGTTGATTTGAAATCTCGTCTGGCCTCTCGACCTATTCTAATACCTCCTGACTTTTCTAAACAGTTTTGTGTTGGTGTAGACGCATCTCAATTCTGTGTGGGAACCTGTTTGTTTCAGATGCACGAGGAATTGGAACACCCGATCTGTTACATCAGCCGGAAGCTTCTGACGCATGAAGTTCGATATTCGACGATTGAAAAGGAGGCGTTGGCTCTGATGGTCGCGTTACGAGCCTTCAGTGTATACTTCGGGTCGGCACTCGTCCTGGTGTACACGGATCACAAGCCTCTGCAGTTCATCCATCAGATGGCCAATAAAAATATGAAGCTCCTGAGATGGAGTTTGGAACTCGAACAGTACAATCTCGACATTCGGCATCGGCCTGGCAAGTTAAATGTTCTGCCAGACATTCTCAGCCGTCCGTCGCAGTAGCGTGGTTGGGATCGTGGTGAGGCATAGTCATTGATGTCTCAGCATGGATGCTGACCGCGGAGTCATCGAGCGTGACAGAGAAGCTCTCTGTTACAATCTTCAGTCAGATGAAATCTTCAGTCAAATGAAATCTTCAGTCAAATGAAATCGTCAGTCAAATGAAATCGTCAGTCAGATGAAATCTTCAGTAAAATGAAATCTTCAGTAAAATGAAATCGTCAGTCAAATGGAACTTCTGGCAATGAACACTTCAGTGAGTGTCTTGCGCGCGTCTGTCAGACACTTTCCAGAAAAAGTGGTGGAATCGTCAAAGTCTTGTTCCAGAACTGTTCAAGAGTTGGGGGTTCTTGTTGGGGTGACTCGGTTCTGTGGTGGACTGAGGTGGTTGACACTGTTAACTTTAGTCTCATATGGCTTTGGCCAATGACACGTTCAATTTTGGTTCATTTTTGATACACGATGTGTGTCCAAATTTTTTCTTGTTTTGCAGATTTATATGATTCGAACTTTTGAATTACTTTGAATTGTATGAACTCTCAGTTGCTTGCTTATTATGATGCATTATTTAGTGTTATGCGCTGCTTTAGTTGTTGCGATGCATTGTGCGATGAATTGCTTAGTACGTTAACTTGTAATGATATAGTGCTTGGCGATTCTTTATGTTACGGACTTGTAGGCGTAGCGATTGCTGCTCTGTTTCGTCGTCCCCTCAGGACTCCTCAAGCTTTTGGGAGCGGGATATGTAGCCATTAGCTGTCTACGGCCCTTCTTCTCTACCGTACTCTATCTTACTTGGGGCACGTGGGTGTAGGAAGGATGGGCTTTGCCTATTTAAGGAACTGCTAGCGTGGGTAGCGGGGCAGTTGTGGTGTGTGATGCGCGTGGTTGATGTCTCTCGTTGAGCGTGGTCGTGGTGTGCGTTTCCCTCGTTGTTATGCGAGTTGACCTGCGGGTTCGTCTTCTACGTCGCCGTCTTCACCTCGTTGGTGTTCTGGCCGTTCATCCGTCTTCCTTGGCTCCGTTAGCCGTTGTCTGCTGTGCTGTCGACCGTACTGAGTCCTCTGGTCTGTTCGACTTCGTGTCTACTAGACGGTAACGTTGTTAATTTTGCTGTACATAATTGCTCTCTTGAATAAACCGATGTTATTTTATCAAATTGGGACCTTATCTTTATAATCATACCTCGTAGACGGCCTGTGAACCCAACAATACATACATACATACATACATACATACATACGTACGTACGTACGTACGTACATACATTCAAACAAGCATGCATACGTGCGTGCACACATGCATACAGTATACAACTATACATACATGCATGGAACCTCAACCTGTCAGCGTCTTCCTTTCTCCCTTATATTCCTCTGTCCAGAACAGTCTCCCGCTTGGGGATACGCCCGTGGCCTAGCTTTGACGCATCGGTGTTTTACAGGTTCCTTCAAACATGCACGTATTACCATGGCTGGGCTGCAATCGCCTCTGTGTGGACTTCTCGAAGGGACCTATTTAAATACCTGAACTGAATGAATGAATGAATGAATGAATGGATGAATGAATGGATGAATGAATGGATGAATGAATGAATGGATGAATGAATGGATGAATGAATGAAAAACATTCCCGCGTATAAATATACGATAATCATAATTAAGTTGTCGCTCCACGCTATCGACCTAGCTTTGAGACAGAGATTGCAGAATACGATTTTATGTCAGCTGTGCATATGAATTTATTGCATGTGAATTTATTGCCTGCTTATGCGTTGTTGTCTTGATTCATTGCTGTAGTGACCCATCTTTAGGCGCTGTTTCAATGCTGATATAAATTCTATTGTTGATCAATTCTGATGCGGTATCACAATAAGCTTAATTGGCATAGGCTATGCGGTGTCACTGACACGGTGACACCCCATATGGAAAGGGCCACTCGTCTGGTTTAGAGTTTTCACTGACGCCACATATGGAAAGGGCCACTTGTGTGGTTTATAGTTTTTCAGACCACATTGATCGACAAACAATTAAGAAAACAAAGAAGTAGGGTACAATGTTGTACAATGAGGATGTTGTGGCGATTTGGCAGAACATGATTATAGAACGTGATGCTACTGAAAGACGAGATCTCTGCAAGAAAATTCTGCGAATCGTGGTCACTTTCAAATGCAACATCACATTATTTGACACCGTGATAGCTCAGCATAGGTAGTGGTTCAATTTTTAAATGATTAATTTGTTATTAGTCAATTTTATTAACTAATTAATTAATTTTGCCTTGATTTGCGCCATATAAATTTCTACAACAGTTGTTTCACTTTGAAAGAGGAAGAAAGATAGATGATTTCACCTTTCTACATATATATTATATATAATATAGTTTTATACTATCACTATAAGCTATCAATCTTCTTATCTTCTTCCTTCGTCTCTCCTTCCCCTTCTACCCCCCTCTCTCTCTGTCCCTGTTTGTCTGTTTAGATGTCCCTGTCTCTCTCTGTCTCGTGCCCATTCTGGATCTCTGGATCCAACCACAAAACTGTTTGCAAACTTAACGATCGCTGACGACACGATCACCCAGTTAGTTACGCTATTTAAAGGCCATCACCAGCACTTGACACGTACAGCGGCGCCTCCCGCGAGAAACGCCTCACCGACCAAATCCCGCCCACAGCGCGTCGCCTCCAGAGCATTTGATAGATCGATGGTCAAGCCGTAGCGGTGCGATCCGATTAAAATTCTCCGACTGCTGCCCTGCGCATTTCCGGTAATTGCGGCGCCGTTCGTCTGGAACCAGCGTTGCCTCGACCACAAGTGACGTCATCAGAATTTAAGCGTTCTTTGGCGTCCGGTCTAAACAAATCGGCGGCTGCTTAATCGGTTGTGAACTTATCGACTGTGCGAACAGTTTATGACTGGACGGATTAAGTTGTTAACTGGTCTTAGACTCTTAATATGAGTTTGTAACGGAAAATCGTTGGTTAAGGGTTGGAGCCAAATGACTTTCTTACTTACTGTCGTAGTGCGACGTCATTGTCGAAAAGTTGTCAATATTCGCAATGATATGTGTAGGGTAGTCCCTAAATCACGAATTCATGGAGATCACGGAAACAGTGAATTTCGCCGTTTGCCGTGAATTCTGCCGTGATTTTGCGTGAATTTTCACATTTTCAGCACTTTTTTTGTAAAAACACGTTAAAAATGGTTGTGAAACACGCCAAAAATGGCGCCGACGTCCGAAAACAGCGAGGAACCATTAAATTAATTTAAGAATTTCTGTTTTGGGGAGTGAATGACGTCGCTGACAAGTGAAGACTCATTCATAAATACTCGTTTATGCTAAATTTCAAAATCAAATTCTTTCAAATTCTCTGACCTTGGACCTAGGGCCTATATAGCCTACTGATTTTGTCATAGCCATTTCCAGTCTCAAACCTAAATTCAGTGGAAACCGTCTCCCTAAATATGCTGATGATAGCTAGCCTATACTAGCTGATCCCAGCTTCTTGCCAGGGCTTTTTTAACGTGCAGTTGTAGCCTACACAAAATGTGCAGTTATAACTGGATTTGTGCTGTAGTAGAAGCCCTTCTGCCCAGCCAAAACTAGCAAAAAGGTCATTGTCCTTCGATTGGAAGTAATTAACCATGGAGGATGGGAAAGGAACGAAGGGGTTTGTGCAGTTCTAAAAATTCCTTAAAAACAGCCCTGTGTCAGGTCAATCCTCTAGGAAGTAATCTGGTTGTTGCAGAGAAGCCTAGGCCTATATCAATGTTCAGAATTATGTTCTAGGTGATTTAAAACGTTGGATTGTTGATGTAGGTTTATTAAGAAAATTTGGCCGGCGGATAACTTTCACACAGACAACTTTAAAACATAGTAAACTTAAGCCACGCATAGATGCTATAGCTGGAGATGTGGCTGAATTTTGGCACACGGACAATAAGACGGGCTGCAGACAGTGCAGAGCGCACGACGCGATCAAGACAACTCAGACGGGCAATTGGTAGGCTAGCATAGAGAGAGCAGCAGCAGTCAAGTCTGGTGTAATAAATGAATGGACAAGGGTTGCAGCGCTAGCAGTAGGAGTAAGCGAGCGAGCAACAGTGCGTAGTTGACGCAGTTGATAAAAATGGTGAGTGCAATTGGTCCGCATCTACTATTGCAGTGTCAGAAGGTCTAAAATCGCTAATAAAAATAGTCTGGGTTTTCTGCATTTTTTAAAAGGAAATCTGGGTTTATTTATGAAATCGCAGTGGCAGCACTTCCTACGACGTCCGGTTGCATTTTCGCCGATCCCAGGAATAATAATAGGCCTAATCAATCGATTTAGACGTGCAAAATTAGTTTATTGGCTTGACATTTCAATACCAATGCGCACAATGACTGTTATCAAGTCAACTAAAAATAAATTCTTGTTCACAAACAGAAGCTGGGTTCATGAAATATACTTTTTGCGTAGGCCTAAATGTCATTCAGGACAAGAATTAGCCTATGCTTATCTATCTCTCTTCTACCGATGTTGTATTGTATCTAAACAGAAGGAGAAATAGATAGGCCTGTATACGAAAAAACTATTTAATCAATTCAACGTCTGTTTGGGCAAAGTTCGTTCTTACCTTTGTCAATTCAACTTCTATAGAATTTACCCTATAAGGGAATTAAGGGCGAAAAACTTAGAACGCTAAAACAATTACTAGGCTACCAGAATTTCGCCCCATTTAATCACCTAATATTTGCCATAATTTCCTGGGATCGACGAATAATTGGGTCTATGTGTTCAGTCTAACGTTCAGTAGGCCTACCTTGGATTGGCTCACCTCGGTTTGAATTGGTTGTTGGCGCCTTTAGGGCCTATTCGACTCTTTAGAAATGCGCTGTGTAAATATTTATTCAGAAGTATAAAAAGCACATACATAGGCCTACTGTGACAGGTGTACACATAATTTATGAGCATTATACATACCGAAATCATGCGCAGGCCTACACGCACACACACACCCACACATACACATGCATTGCTCCTGCATGTTAATTACAGCCAAGCACAAAGACATCATTTCATTCATTTTACCCAGGAGCATTAAATCTCTTTTCACGATACGTCAGTCGCAAACATTAATCGAAAACGATTAATTTCAATTTTTTTAAATTTAATATCATCGTGAACGACCGCAGATAGATTTAATACGAATTTGATCTGATAAAAATCAACGTTTCTTGCATCTAGAACGAATATCATAAATCAATAATTTCTAATTTCTTCGGATTCAATAATAAAAATTTTGAAATAAGATTTTATGATCAACGACACAACTTGTAGGGTTTACCCAGAGGGTAGATCTCTGGTGGATCAGCCCCTCTTCACAGGCAGAGGCAGAGAAGGAAGGCCTTCACATACGGATGCCTTCAGTTTGGCTGGAGGGACTGCCTTGTCAAGTGACTGCGATAAGTAATTTATGCTGCGCTTTGTTGCAGTGCGAGAATTGTAGAAACATAACTTTGTGGGAGGGGGGGTCAGACGTTGATTTTTGTGGAGTTTGGGTGCGCTATGAAGCCTTCACGATGGGGTGCTAAGAGAGACTAGGGTGGGTTTTGAACCCTTAATTCCCACGGCAATTATTTTCACGAGGCTTCTTTTGAAGACCATCTGATGAGAGGCGAACTTTATCCGTATGATGTGCATGGCACAGGAAGTATAGTTTGAAAAATGGAAATTAATCGAAGCAGCACAACAAGCACCACCCCAGAAATAGAAGGAGGAGGAGGATAAGAAGGGGAGGAGAGGTGAAGGAAAAGGAAGAGAAAAGAGTGGGAGGATGGAGAGGAGGAGAAGGACAGGAGAAATAGAAGGAGGAGGAGGATAAGAAAGAGGATAAGTAAAGCGAGAGAATGGGAGGAAGAGGATGAGGATAAGTGAAGGAAAAGGAAAAGAAAGGACGAGGAGGAGGGTAGGTGAAGGAAAGGGGAGGAGTAGGAGGAGGACCAGGAGGAGGAGGAGGAGGGAGGGAAGAAAGAGGAGGAGGAGAAAAAGATTGAGACGGAGAAGGGGATGCTCTGCTTGTGAATGGCGACTACATGTATACATTGTATAGTCACCGCTTTAAGTCACCATCGATCTTTGGCACAAGTCATACTACGCGCAAAACACTACATATATTTATATACACACACACATATATATTTATATAACCGTATAAATACACACTTTGATGTAAACGTGTGTATTTATATGCAAACACAGATAGGCGCATGTATATATATATATATATATATATATATATATATACACACACACACACACACACACACACGCACACCACACACACACACACACACACACACACACACACACACACGCACACACACACGCACACACACACACGCACACAGACACACACACACACACACACGCACGCACGCCCACACAATATATTGACGTATACATGTCTATTGGCTCTATATATAGCAATGTATTTATATAAATACACGTCCATACATATGTATAATATGCATATGATTATGAGAATATTAAGAGACGTGGAGGTATACAAATTATACATAGATGTATGATGGCTATTGGCAGATTTCTTCGATGATCCATTAATCAGCATCTGTCGGGGTTCATACGGTCCGCTTCGTTGGCTACGAATACCGGAAGTCGACGGAACGGAAGTGGGACCCGCGCAGGCGCACTGGGCCCCGTCGATGATGACGCTTACAGGTATTACATGCACGCTGTCTGTCTGTCTGCCTGGTTTACTGTCTTGCTGTCTTGCTGTCTGTCTGTCTGTCTGTGTTCGTACGTCTGTCTTTGTCTGCGTGACCGTCTGTGTTTGTGTGTCCGTATGTCTGCATGTATGTGTGCCTATTACATCTGTCTGTGTGTCTGTCTGTGTCTGTCTGTGTGTGTCCGTGTGTCTGTCTGTGTGTGTCTGTGTGTGTCCGTATGTCTGTGTGTATGCGTGCTTATTACATCTGTCTGTGTGTCTGTGTGTGTCTGTCTGTGTGTCTGTCTGTCTGTCTGTCTGTGTGTCTGTCTTGTCGCGCACGTAAATGTTTGTCTGGCCTTCGGATTCAAGACGTCTTGGTCTCTTTGATCCAATCGCTCTATTTACAAACGAGGAAATACATATCGTAGTCGAATGAACGTGTGTATCTATATTTGCTTCGGTCTCTCTGCTTGCCCTTGTCTATTTGCTCATCACTCTATATCTCTGTCTATCTATCTCTCTGTCTATCTCTCTGCCTGTCTCTCTGTCTGCTTGTCTGTCTCTTCCTGTTCCTGTTTCTGTCTGTGAGAAAGAAAGTCGGCTGAGCTGAAGTTGATCTATTCATATGTGCACACAATCATATACGCGAATATTGAAATAGATTAGCTTTACGCAGTTGCAAATAATGCAAAAGCCTTTGTACCGTGCTTATAATTATTAGTGCCCTACCGTTAGAGCTTTCGTGAGGTTACCCTGCATGGCGCTGTAGAAATGGCCATATAATATTCACACATGCATGACTAGGAGGGTTCAATAAATTAGCCCTAGGTTATTGAGTTCATGCATAGTCTATCGTTTTATTTGAGATCGGATATCAAGCATTCAACCATTACTACCTGCTTAGAACTTGGTCTTCGTACTTTACGACATTCTGTGTCCCAGCAGCAAGTGTTAGATATCAACTTGTACAATTCGAAGAATGAACGAATCAAATTATCTGTGCTGATTAAAAAAATTAGTGCGCGGCACGATCAAATCAGGCGCGCGTGCGCAGTATATAACAAGCCTACTCAGAGAACGTTGCACAGTATGTCTACTTGAATTATTGTTAATGGTCTCAGGGTATGACTGCATTGTTCATGAGTGCGTGGGGTGTGTCAGTGTGGGTGTGATGCACTGCCGCAGAAAATAAATTTGATAGCATCTTTGCAGCCATGTAACATCATAAAAAGAGATAGCATCAAGTTTAAATACTTTATCACAAAGCCAGGCTGAAAGTGATCTAGGTTCACCTGAGGCTGAAAATGATCTAGGTTCACTTGAGACTGAAAGTGATCTAGGTTCACCTGAGGCTGAAAGTGATCTAGGTTCACCTGAGGCTGAAAGTGATCTAGGTTCACCTGAGGCTGAAAGTGATCTAGGTTCACCTGAGACTGAAAGTGATCTAGGTTCACCTGAGGCTGAAAGTGATCTAGGTTCACCTGAGGCTGAAAGTCATCTAGGTTCACTTGAGGCTGAAAGTCATATAGGTTCACCTGAGACTGAAAGTGATCTAGGTTCACCTGAGGCTGAAAGTGATCTAGGTTCACCTGAGGCTGAAAGTGATCTAGGTTCACCTGAGGCTGAAAGTGATCTAGGTTCACCTGAGGCTGAAAGTGATCTAGGTTCACTTGAGGCTGAAAGTGATCTAGGTTCACTTGAGGCTGAAAGTGATCTAGGTTCACTTGAGGCTGAAAGTGATCTAGGTTCACCTGAGGCTGAAAGTGATCTAGGTTCACTTGAGGCTGAAAGTGATCTAGGTTCACTTGAGACTGAAAGTGATCTAGGTTCACTTGAGACTGAAAGTGATCTAGGTTCACCTGAGGCTGAAAGTGATCTAGGTCTAATGGGAAAAGTTTCTGTTCCAAGCGATTAGGCTACTAAGCTTAGCCTATATGATTTTCACTCATATGCTTTCAAACGTAGGCGCTAAGATTTCAGAACCGAAATAATCTTCATGGGCGGAGTTTATCAGGGGCTAGGGGAGGCGATAAGCCCCCCAAAAGACCCAGATTCATTTTTTACCGTGTAAATGGTATCTTTTTCCGGGTTTAGCCCCCCAGGAAGGCTTTAGCCCCTCCAAGAACGGAAACCAAACTCCGCCCATGATAATCTTAAACAGACGTTTAAGACGATTATCAGAATTGTAGTCTACCTTAAAATCATAAATATGACATAATAAGCGCAGCAGGCTACACCCAACATCTGTGCGAAAAGACTCAACAACCCATTCAGAATGCATGGAAAATAACAAATGAAATAGAATCGATCTGCGAAATTAAAGACAAACTGGAACGAAAATGTAGATTTTAAGACCGGAAACGGGACGACATTTCAACGAGATTCGACACGAATTTAAATGCACTCTGTTGCCTATTCTTGCGAAGCTCATAGGCAAGGGCGGATACATAAATTTTCGGGGGGGAGGCAAAGTTTTGGGTCCGGAGCCAGGAAATTTTTTTCGTCTTGGTCGCAGAAAATCTGATGACCGTTTTTGGTCATTTTTCTCGAATTCCCAAGACAAAGAAACCATCAGCCAAAACAGTTGATGACTTTGACACGGTGAACAAAAAACGAGACGAGTTGATGAAAAAAGGTCATCAACTTTTTTGGTAACGGTCCGCTATTCCGAGGGTCCCCTATTCCGAATATCCGCCATATTTTGTTCGTTATCCTTGGTAGTTATGGTTAGAGTGGGTTAGGGTTAGGGTGGGTTAGGGTTGGGTGGGTTAGGATTAGGTTTAGGGTTATGGAGGGCTATTTTTATGGTTATGGTTGGGGTGGGTTAGGTTTAAGTTTAGGGTTATGGCTAGAGTTGGGGTGGGTTAGGCTTAGGGTTATAATATGGTTAGGGTTGGGATGAGTTAAGGTTAGGGTTATAGTTAGGTTTAGGGTTGGGTTTATGGTTATGGTTCGGAATAGTGGACCCTCGGAATAGTGGACCTTCGGAATAGTGGACCTTCGGAATAGTGGACCCAAACCAACTTTTTTGACATTGATCATAGCTCACGACGCTTCTCCAAACCAATTAGTCAGTTGATGCAGTTGCTTAATTGTGGGCCTTTGCTCGCGATCGAGTAAACATCCCCGAAATAAAAATCCTTGCTACGGCTTTGAATAGTCTAACAGAAGAGGAAAAAGCACAATCTTGTAAGTGACATTTGGAACTGCTAGCCTGTATCATCATCATCGTAATCATCGTAGTCGTCGTCATCATCATCATAATCATCAACAACAACAACATCATCATCACAACCATCGCCACCACTAACTTCACCACCACCATCATCATCATAAATGATAAAATTGTAGCCTAAATGATATCCAATCTGTGACCGAATTGAGCATGTTTGCAGACGATATGAACATCTTTGCAACTGGTCATTGACATAGGCGCAATCACGTCCGAAAAGTTGTGGGGGACCAAATGAATCATGTCCTAAAAGTTGGGGGGGACCATAATGATAAAGTCAATGGGACCACTAAAAAGTTGGGGGGGACGCGTCCCGTGGGTCCCATAGGGTGGTTGCGCCTATGGTCATTGTCCTATCCTTTTGGCTGCATCATTAAATAATAAACTGGAGGAAATTTCAAATTCAAATTCAAATTCAAATTGTTTATTCAAAGAGATCAAAGAAACATAATATCAAATCAACAAACTGACAAAATAAGCATGCACAATATACATCGAGCCAAATAACATCAGATAAAGGTAAATGATCCCTGTGAAAGGGTAACCTAGAAAGGGAGTGATCCCGCTAGCCTAGGTACCCACTAACAGGAATTAGTATCACGATTGCAGATAATGTAAATTAGCTCATAAGCAGAATGGGAAGAAGAAGAGCTATAAGGAAAATTAAAAGTGATTGAGGCTTAGTGTGCATTCACAAGACCAAGACAGATGAGAGGAAGTGGGAATACAAGTGGATCTAGCATTTACTGTGGACTGAAGGATAAAGAATAGCATGAAATAGTCAATGACTATAGTGACCATAATTTGCCACTGGTTCGCAGCTAACTTACTTTCTCTGAACCTACAAAAAACTTGCTTTATGGTATTTACAAGAAAACTGTTTGCTGATAATGATGCTAATATTACTATAAACATAAAATATATAAAAATAAATTACTATAAATCGAGTGCATGAAATCAAATTTCTTGGAGTGGGGATGACCTTAAATGGAAGAAACATGTAGATATGGTAGTCAATAAGGTATCTAAAATCGTGGGTATAGCCTACTCTATAGGGTTGGCCATATTCTTGATGCCGATAAGTTAAAACTACTAGCCTATACCACACTTTACTGGAGTCACACTAGTCTTGACATACCGCTGCTCTGTATGGTCGTCACCGCATAACACTGGGAATTTAGACCGTATACTAAGGCTCCAGAAAGCAGCTATAAGAATAATAATTACCTATTCCAGTTACCTTTCTCATTCAAATCCCTTGTTTTATAAGCTGGGAATATTAAAAATGTATGAATTATCCCATTTATCGAAACTTGTGTTCAAGTTCGAGTCTGTAGGCTACACAACTTGTTACCTAATCAATTTTGTAATTATTTTATGACAGTTGATCAAACCCATTCTTACAATACCAGGACCGCGTCCAATTGCATTTGTGCCTTATGCGCGAACTGCCTCCAGAGCACATAACCTCCAGGTCCTGGGTCCTTGCTTATGGAATTCCCTATCTGATGACCTTAAACAATAATTTTTTACCTACATGTACATTTAAAAGGGAAGTGAAAGTAGGCTTTTTACTGAAATATACTGAATGCTAAACATGTCTTTTTAAACAATTCATCGGTTAACTTTGTAGGCTACTGATTATTTTGCTGTTATGCGTACCTCAGTGCTCACCTTTTCTTTTTAGTTTCGGTTCTTGTTCTCTTAAGTTTGTTTTCATATAGATCTCCTTTTCTTACTATGCTAGGTATTGCACCTGTGTTTCAATTTAAATTTGTTTTTATAATTTTGTACTGAATATGTTGTTATTTTGCTGTATAATATTGGTCGGTGCTAACATTCATATGGTCTCAACAGAACATTTTTGCTTACAACTGTGTGACATGGATCGTTGACTGAAATGTAAATGTAATTTAGGGGCCAGGTTGATATAAGCTCTTAGCTTTTCCGGGCTTCCGTTGCATCATTATCATCATCATCATCATCACCATCACCATCACCATCACCATCATCATCATCATCATCATCATCATCATCACCATCACCATCACCATCACCATCACCATCACCATCACCATCATCATCATCATCATCATCATCCTCCTCCTCCTCATCATCATCATCATCATCATCATCATCATCACCACCACCACCACCACCACCATCACCATGACCATCATCATCACCATCATCATCATCATCATCATCATCATCATCATCATCATCATCATCATCCTCCTCCTCCTCCTCATCATCATCATCATCACCACCACCACCACCACCACCACCACCATCACCATGACCATCATCATCATCATCATCATCATCATCATCATCATCATCATCATCATCATCATCATCATCATCATCATCATCATCACCACCACCACCACCACCACCACCACCACCACCATCATCATCATCATCATCAACAACACAACTTCATCACAACCATCACCACCACTACCCTAATCATCATCGTCATCACGTCCATCATTCATACATCGCCAAGTATCCACGTAACCCTAACAAGACGGAACTCGATCGTATTAAATACGAATTAAAAATAATTATCTTTACCTGTCGACCAACCGGATAAAGCGTATTAGGACGACAGCGCCGGATCCAGATTCCAAGCCACCTCCACCTCCGTCGCCAGAGACACGGACACAGGCAGAGACACGGACACAGGCAGAGACACGAACACAGGCAGAGACACGGACACAGACAGATACACAGATACCAAGAGGAAGTGTTCGTCGTTTGACTTCCAAACGACGACTGCCGTTGATGATCGCGGCAATTAGAAGCAGACGAGAGAATTAGAATTGCTGCCTCCAGTCATCCGTCCAAGCAGGAGGGACGCGCCGCCGCCGCCACAACCGCCGCCGCCGCCATCGCCGCCGTGTGCAGTGGGTCCGGCGAGGCGGTGCCTATAAATAGTCGATGGGTACCTGAGGCCACCGTCCATTCCACTCCTTCCCCCCAGCCCCATCAGCAGAAGCATCAATCGATGCCGATCATTCAGAGAAACTGGTGACCGAGACCGATTCAATGTCGATCGATCTGAACACGATCAACGCAAGAACGAAAGATCGGTTGGCTACCGTCAGGTCCCTCCCCACCCCTGCAATATCCCTCAGGAGGAATAGCATAAACATCGTATTTACGTCTGCACCAAGTCATCCAATGTATTCTTCCACCTCAGGATATATATCATCCTCTGTTCTCTTCGTGGTATGTCTGCCTCCATCACTCATCCCATACTTGTTAACTCCGCCACTGGTCGCACTCTGACAGTGCCAGTCCCAAGTCTGGACAAAGGAGGTGGGCGACGCCAATTATATTTGTTTATCACACAGTACCGTTAACCGAAACTACTACCCCTACTCATCATCTGCCACCTATTGCTCTTCAATCCCCTTCTATTCTCCCCACAATACCACTGTCTTCTTCCATCCATGTGTCATGGACCTCTTCTCTCCTCTTCTTCCTCTTCCTTTATGCCTGCCGTCTCCTCCCATTCCTAATGCTGTCGTCACACTCTCTCCATGTCCTATAGAAATAACGTCTTCGCTTAATTCCAATGTCATGTTTACAACACCAACTTATATTCTATATAGCCTACACCGTTCATCCTCTACAACCAATCGGATCTACACGTCCTGCCTCCGGCTCATATATACATTATATATATATATATATATATATATATACATTATAATTATATCATCATCGTCGTCGTCATCATCATCATCATTGCTCTCCTCCGTCCGGTCGCGCCGACGATGAGGCTTTTACATGGCGTCTCCACGCTGCTCTATCCTTGATGATATCCATGGTATTCCTCATATCCATGTGCCTTTCCTCTAGATCTTCTCTTATGTTGTCGATCCATGTTTTTCTTTGACGTCCTCTACTTCTCCGTCCCTCCACATGGCCGTGCAGAGCCGCAGCTGGTAGTCTTCTGTCGTCCATTCTTGATACATGTCAAAACCACGAGAGTCTTCTCTTCTTGATCTTGTCCACTATTGTTTCCTCCGCTCCCAGTTCCTCTCTGGTCTCCTCATTTCTTATTCTTTCCCCTTCTACTTCTGCTCAGTATATATTATTTGTTTGCATACGTGCGAACATTGAAATATCGTTCAATGTGTTGATGCAATCACACATCGCATGTCTCAATGTCCTTCTCCAATCATTTCCATTTACCAATTTTAAGTCTAATGGCGCGATGGTAACCCTACTAGATGTTGATGGGGCACGGTTGTGTAGGGGTAAGTTCGGTGCCTTGGAGCCGGAAGGTTGCAGGTTGCAAGCCGCTGCCGGCGCGTATAGGAACCCTGAGAGCAAGTCCTTCACACGCAAACTCCGATTCAGTGTCCGCGCTGTAGTCGGGAGCGCCTCTGTGTAGCATCTTGAAGGAGCGCTATAACAGTGCTTATAGCCTACATAGACTGCATACATCGCTGTGTATTGAAATACAGTGGAACCCATTGACTGCTTAACGCATTTATAAGTCGCCTAGGCCATCTTTGGCCTAGGCTACGCGCGGCCAGAGGCTTCATGAACGAATGCTAATGTATTAACATTATGTAGTGTTTAATCAAGACGTCTCCGAGTGGGGGGAGAGTCCAATCAGGAATGAGAATCTCCCCCACCCAAAAAAATCAAGAGGTGTTGTTCACATGTATACGTACCAATTTCCCACAGAAAATGCATAGGCTAATACGCATTACACAATATCCCCGACCCAAGAAAAATTCGACAGCTCTTGTTTACTTTTATATTATATCAAAATTAATTTCCTCTCAAGTATAACTTGTATAAGAACCGTCGATGTGAAGTAATGAGGTAAAAAAGTCGTCATAAATTTTCCATCAAGGGGTGTCCAGTCTGGCTGAGCGATTGCCGCCCCACCCGTCACAGAAACCTGAATTCCATCCCACCCCAAAGCAGGAGACTAGATCAACAGTTGTTAGAGCATTCATGCGCTGACTTGGCTGTCTTTGACAATTTCAAAGTTTAGTTTAAACTAGTTCCCTTATTAGTTTACAAACTGCCAGACGTATGTAAAAAATTCATGTAATATGCTGTTTACTTTTAGTTTATGTATTAAACTTTAACTCACTGACCTTAAACCTTTGCTTAAATTTGAAAATTGTCAATGTTGTCAAGAGACCTATTTTGTACACTATATATTCTTATTCTGCAGAATAGTTGGTGATAATAAAATATTCTGTACAACCCCCCTAACATAAATATAACATCGTACAGTCGTAGAATTCGTACCAACATTCTCATTATTTCAATATGTTTTTCTAAGTGCAAAGATAGTTTAGATGCCGAGCCTGCTCTGCCTGTGAACTCAGAATTGCTGCTTTTGCAAATGTATAAAACTATCCGTCTCTAATTCACTCAAATGAACAAAAGAATTACGCCTAAACCTTATTATGATAACTAGATGCATTATTATTATCAATTAGCATCATAATTAAATTATTAATATTTCTGATTACTGTGCTTTATTTCAGTTTTATTGGGGTTTTTTCATAATCATCATCGTCATCATCATAATCATCATCATCATCAAAATCATCATCTCATCGTCACAGAAATTGAGCAAGCAGCTGTAGGATCATTGTTAAGATATTGTGAGTGTTAGCTACCTATTACCCCTCTGGGCTTCCTTACTTGAACTCTCCTTGACTATGTGGGAGTTGAGGGAAGGGCAGGGCCTATTTAAAGGGCTACTACTGTGGGGGCTTGCTTCTTGTCGTGGGTCTACTCTGTGGTGTGTGTTCGACTCCTGTTGAGCGTGGCGTGTGGTTCGTGTTCTACGACGTTTGTCTTCTTCGATTGCCGTCCCACCTCGTTGGTGAACTGGCCTACATCCGTCTTCCTTTGGGCTCCGTTAGCCTGGTGTGTCTTCACGTCAGCTCTGTCGACTCAGCTGTATCGGTCGTACTTCATGTCAGCTTTGGGTAACGTTAACCTACTTCTTGTCAGACTGCTCTGTTATTGAATAAATCGATGTTATTTTACATTACGGACCTGAGTATTACTCATCATCTTCTAGACTAGAGCCAGTGAACCCAACAGATGGGGTCTCTCGGGATTTTTTTCACGATAATTTGAAATTTGCGTCAAAAAAGGGGCGTTGTTTCCGTGAAATTTAGCGAATAGTACGGTGGAAATTCCGTTGGAAAAGTGTTATATGGTGGTTGGCCGTGAAGACAGGTCAATGGTTGTTGTTTTTGGCGAATTAGGTCGGGAAAATTAGTGCGGGAAATTTCGACGTTTTGCGATATTGAGTTTTGCGAGTTTTGTAAATTTGGTCGAGACAGTTTTGAAGTGAGCTGTCGTGGGTGAATTTTTTGCGCTGTGCGTTGGTCTGCACGTCGAATAGTCGACAGGGCGTAGAGGTAAAATGGCGTCGTTAGAGGAGGAGTTAATTCCTGAATTTGGGGATGTCAGAGACATACCAAGTGACACACTTCGACTGGTGAGTGAGACATATGGTGAGGAAGTGGAGGACGTGTCTAGGTCACAGGTAAGGAGAATGGCTATGAAACCATTGTCACCGAAATTGGGTAGTGCAGCTTGGAAACTTAAGGCACAGGCGAAGAAAGAGGAGGCCGAGTTAGAGCGCTTGCACTTAAAAGAGGACAGAGAGTGGGAGAGAGAGAAGGAGCGAATGAGATTCGAGGAGAAGAAAATGCAAATTGAAGCCGAGAGAGAGGAGAAGAAAATGCAGATTGCAGCAGAGGAGAATAAATTGAGGATTGAAGCAGAGAGAGAGGAGAATAAATTGAGGATTGAAGCAGAAGAGACGAAAAGGAGATTTGACATGGAGGAGAAACGAATGAATATGGAATTTGAGAAGCAGAGATTAGAAATGGACGGACGGAGAATAGAAGGAGGTGGTGCTGTCGAACGACCAGCGCATGGAAATGAGGATTTGCGTTTTGGGGCAGCTCTGAAATTTGTGCCAAAATTTGATTCGGCCGATATCGAACATTATTTTGCGGCGTTTGAGCAAGCAATGACGTTGCATCAAATTCCGATGGGAAAATGGTCGTCCCTCCTACAGCCACAGTTGTCGGGGAAGGCGGCGAAAGTTTTTGCGGCTTTATCGTTGGAGGAGTGCGTCCAATATGATATTGTGAAGAGTGCGCTATTGACGGCGTACGAACGTATTCCGGAATTTTATCGAAAGAAATTTCGGGGGTTGCGAAAAGAACCGAGGGAAACGTATGCGAATTATGCATTTCGACTGCAGAGTCCTTTTCAGAGATGGATTGAGGGTACAAACTCGTGGGAGGAGTTAGCAAAATTTAAAGAGGTAATTCTCATGGAGCAGTTTGTACAAGCGTTACCTATTGAAGTACACAGGTGGCTGATAGATAAGAGTCCTGATACTGTGGCAAGTGCTGCACGTTTAGCGGATGAATATGCAGTGTTATACAAGCAGGGGCCGAACCATTATTCTGGGGGGTTCCGCAGGGATTTTTTCGACCGTACACGAGGATTCTCATCTGATGAAAGTGAGAAGAAAGATGTATGGGAGCGTCAAGGCGTGGGGTACAAGGATGGTACGCGTCGTGATACAAATTGGGGTAGACGTTCGCCTCAAAGAGGAACGTATGGGTTTAATAAGCCTGTGCGGGAAAATGATGACGTCACTGGTTTTGGGGAACCGGTCACGTGCGCATTTTGTAGAGCGCCAGGTCATACGAAGGCCAGTTGTTGGAAATTAAAACGAAAGGAGGGGACTGAAATGGAAAATTGGAGGGGTGCGAAACCTGTGGGTTTGGTTCAGACTGTTTCGGCGCCTGTTAAACCACAGAGTTTTCCGAAGCCAACTGAATCTGTTGATAAACTGTATGCACCATTTTGTGTGATTGGATGTGTAATTGATGATGAGGGTGCACGAAAGGAAAGCACGGAATTCTTCGGCAAGGAACTCTTCAGTGTGTCTGTAGTGTAGGGTGGCTTGTGCCGATGACCATTATACATTTTGGTTCATTTTTGATACACCAGTTGGTGTCCAAATTTTTTCTTGTGTTTCAGATATAGTTTTTTGGACATTTGAACTATTGATGTGTATGTATATATATCGTGATTACGCGTGAACTGATGATTTGGGTTATATGAAGTTTGTGTATTCAGATCATGATTATATCGGACTCTTACGTTATTTATGAGTGCGATGCATTATTTAGTTAAGTCTTGCTGAATTGCTTAGTACGTGTAATGGCTTGTACTGAGTGATTTTGCATTTAGGCGTAGCATTGTTCGTATAGTTCGTCGTCCCCGTTGGACTCCTCATGTTCTGGTGGGGGGGTATGTGAGTGTTAGCTACCTATTACCCCTCTGGGCTTCCTTACTTGAACTCTCCTTGACTATGTGGGAGTTGAGGGAAGGGCAGGGCCTATTTAAAGGGCTACTACTGTGGGGGCTTGCTTCTTGTCGTGGGTCTACTCTGTGGTGTGTGTTCGACTCCTGTTGAGCGTGGCGTGTGGTTCGTGTTCTACGACGTTTGTCTTCTTCGATTGCCGTCCCACCTCGTTGGTGAACTGGCCTACATCCGTCTTCCTTTGGGCTCCGTTAGCCTGGTGTGTCTTCACGTCAGCTCTGTCGACTCAGCTGTATCGGTCGTACTTCATGTCAGCTTTGGGTAACGTTAACCTACTTCTTGTCAGACTGCTCTGTTATTGAATAAATCGATGTTATTTTACATTACGGACCTGAGTATTACTCATCATCTTCTAGACTAGAGCCAGTGAACCCAACAATATCATCTTTAATCACATTGCTTTGTCGTTAATCACCATTTCCTAACAAAACAGCCTAAGAATACCTAGACAGATCATCCCTAATCTCTTCCATCATCACCATCACCATCTTCACTGTCATCATCATCATTAACGTCATCGTCAATTACTACAACAGATTTCGATGATGCAGCTGCGGAATTTTTCACCGGTGTCATCCGAACGTCATGACATGCAAAGTCATCGTCATCACTTTCAATTTGACTTCGCTTCGTCCTTACACGAGTTGCATCGCTCAACTTTCCCGAAGGTTTCTTAGCTTCTGGCTGAGATGATGATGACCTGGCTCTTTTGATACTATGACTCTCCCTCGGTTTTTCCGATGATGCTGGGTTTTTCCCTGACTGTTTCGTGCTATTTATAGAAGTCTTGGATTTGTTTGACGAGGATCGGATGGCTTCGGAAACCAACAGCTGGACTTCAACGCAATGGTCTGGAGACTGGAGCTGGCTGGCACGACCGCCTGGTAAAACCATGTGCAACAGAAACACATTCAACCACATGTTTAAAATATATATCAACTTCTTGTAAAGTTTCTCATCATTTATGCATACTAATAGATCACATGATACAGCAACAGCTGACAATGACTAGAATTTATTACCATTATTATTAAATAAATTTGTAATGCGTGCAAGGTCACATAAAAATGTGAATCTGAGGCGTGGATAGTCAGCCAGAAAAAAATGCACAACTAGATATCCATGTGCTTTTAAAAGTCAAAGAGAAATAGTGAGTCTTGCCGCTTTTTGAAGAAAGTGAAGTTGAGCTACAAAGCAAGAGCAGAAGTCGATGTATGGCAGCCTGCAAGACGTCCTACTGCTCATTTGACAGCAGTGCCCTAGAAAGTGGAAGGCAGAGTCAACCTTACGGGTATTGAACCTGCATCCTCCTGATCTTTGTGCCAACATCTTACCATCATCCATACAACCATCTCCCGGTGTTACCTATTGACCCAATTATACGATGTGTTGGTTAAAGCAACCTACACAAATTGCAGTCAAGCGCTAGATTTTGACCCTTTAAAGCAAGATTCCTAACTTCGTATTAAGAGCAGCGTACACTGCATCATAAGGCATGCTCCCTTAACCACTTCGTTGTAACATTAAATTATTTATAACATTAAAACTGGTCCACAGACTGTGAACTGTATTCAGCTACCAGCTACTAGCCTACTACCCAAATGAAGCCACCAACTACATGTATTCCCTCCATCCCATGACTCCACAACTCCCTCAGCCAACAGACTGATGCGCAAAACATTTATTGTCAGGATGTCATATACTTCTTAGCTGTGTAAATTAGATGTCTATATACCAAAGTTCAATTAGCAATCGGTTAATAGAGAATATACTTCATTGGCTTCCTCTCCATGCTCATGCACAATTTAAGATCCTCACTCTGATCCCCAAGGCACAGTGGTGTCTTGCCCTGAAATGTCTGGCTATGTCCTTACTCAGCTTCCTCCCACCGTCCACTTCATTAATCCAACAGACTTGACCTCTTGGTTCCTCGCTCTAGAACTGCTATGGCCCAGTCTCGACCATTTGCCTCAATTGGTCCTTCTCTTTGGAATGCTCTTTCTCCTTCGGTTCGCTCTACACTTCTGTCTGGCAATCTCTCTTCTTCATTCTCTCTTCTCAAAACATGCTTCTTCTCGCGAGGCCTAGATCACTGGAAGTGCTTCTGAAATTTGGTTCATACTACAAGAGCCGCTGTACAAATGTTTAAATACAATACTTACATTATACAATAAAACATAACACAAGATTATACATGGTTGGTCTGGTGTACCTGGAAGGATATAACTGATGGTGCTGTATGGAGTGAAATGAAAATCCTCCCTCAGATATCCGTTGAGTAGCATATGAACAAGAATCCGTTCCATCTCGGACCGTGGAAGCTTTGGAGGAGCCACGGTCGACACGCGCAACGCTGGACTTCCCTTGCCACTCCATGCCTCCACAAGTTTTAGACTCGTCACTCGCTGGCTTGTCGACTTGGCATGGCCGAGAAGTCTTATTACGTCGTTACAGTACTGCGTAATGTCTTTCGTAATGGAGTTGGCTAGAAGGAAAGAATTAATTAAGAATTCAGAATTAATTATTATTAAAGGACATAATTCAGGATAAATTTAATCAATTCCATATCCTATTCAATCAATTCCATATCCTATTCAATCAATGTCATATTTTATTCAATCAATTCCATATCCTATTCAACCAAAAATTCCATATCCTATTCAATCAAAAATTCCCTATCATATTAAATAAAAAATTTCATATCGTATTCAATCAATTCTATATCCTATTAAATAAAAAATTCCATATCCTATTCAATCAATTCCATATCCTATTCAGGCATTCACCATATTTGGCTTCTCTATCTAGATCTTATATGAACCGACCGTTGAGCCGTGGATCGCAATGATCGCACATTTCCTCGCATTGACTCGATTCCCACGTTTCGCCAAAGTGCCGCACCAACAGGGAACGCCGACATCTGCAATCAACACCAGCCTTCAATCAATTCTCATCTAATCTACGACTTCTATGGCGCCATGCTCCCACCCATAAAACATACCCGACATGCAAGCTAGACCTTGCTCCAACTTACCCAACTGATCTTTGCCACACATCTTGCATTCGGACAAGTCAATCCCTTTGGTCAAATGGAAGGGAAATGCTCTCGGTCCTGTTTGCTCGTACCTCCATCACGCAAAGCCGTGCTTTTCCTGTGGTTGGCCCAATGGCACGGAATGGTCTTCCTCTTGAGCTGCGCCTCTTCCCCAGGTCACTCTCTGACATATGCCATAAGCTTAAACACTTGAAAACTTTCTTTTTGGCCGTGCTGGAGTCGAGAGCACCTCTGAGCAGTTTCCTTAAAGAGGTGCTATATAAGTACTTGAATAAACTTGAATGAATAAATATGCCCACAAAGATACAATTAGACAAAGCTACATGCATTCATGAACACAACACTATACTAATTTATATCTGCACCTATCTGTTGCGACGTTTGCATAACATCATTCTGTGATGCGGCACTCAAATATAATTCAATCCATTAATAACATTCACACAAACATCGCACATACTTCCAGCTTCTCTACTCAAGCCAAATAAAAATAATTTTTTATCAAAATTATGTGAGGAATTATAATTAAATGTTAGGTACAGGTGAAAATGTTATCTTCACTACTTCTGCCAAACAGCTTTTAATGCATCAAAATCAGCTGAAAATTCAAAATCGATACAGATTTAAATCCAATGCAAGTCGAAATCAAATATAACCAAACAACTGCATCAAATCCTATTCCAATAAAACCAGACCAGATGTGATTCAACTGGATCAATCCAGCCAATCTCAAGAAATCGGACTCAAATCAATCAAATGTGATTTAATGATTCGATCAAATTTAATGTGGTCAATACTATTTCATTCAATGGATTTATATAGCGCCCCTTCAAGATAACTACTCAGGAGCGCTCTCAACCAAACCTCGCCTAAAGAGGACAGTTTTAACCCAGTTCCGACCAGAGTGAAGTATATGGGATGGGAAAACCTATAGATAGATACCTTCTGTGGGTAAAGTGCTAAGATTGTGATAGAACATGTGAGAGGGGATCCTTGGCAGCAGGCGCAGGTTTGGAGGTATTGTTCATTCCAAACCACAGAACCGGCAACAGAGAAAGCGTGTCGCTGTCAGTAGTATGCGCAGAGGGGACAAGAACTTTGCCCTGTGCAGAGCAGCGAATTGAACGGCAGGTCTGGATGTCCTGTGTGGAGTGGCAAAGCTCACTGAGATAGGAAGACGCAAAAGCAAAGAGGCCGCACCACAACAGTACCGAAACCCCATCAACAACTTGCTCCGACAGAGGTAAGAACCAGTGCAGAACACTATGCATGTACTTGGAGACATGGCTGTACATAGAAATACGTCCATAAGGCGCATCGCCAACCAGAAAACCCGTTCCATGCATTTCAACTGACTCGCTGGTAGACCAATCTAAATATAGACCAATATAAATATATGATGTGATTTGATCAGACGTGGCTCAAATCAATTGAAGGCAATTCAAAATTAAACTGAACGTGGTTTAAGTAGATCGCATGCAATTCGATTTCATAAAATGCGGTCAAAAATAAATAAAATTTACGACAACTGGAAAAAAAATCGAGTTCAAATGGATGAAATAAAAAAAAGGAAAAGCAACCATCCATCCATACGTGGTGAGGTCGATGGCGTACTGCATCATGGCGTAGAGCTTTTCCAGACCGGTCTGTTCGGTGAAGACCATTGTGCTCTGGCGGAAAAGGTCGGCAAAGCTAAAGTAAAGGATGCAGTGGGCTCGGTCACCATCACGCCCTGCAACATCCAACAACAGTTTGTCATTCAAAACAATCAGAAATATAAATTCAATGATTTTTTTTAGTTAACTCTTTAATGACCAGAGTGTTCTTATGAGTGAATGGGAACCAATGCAGCACGCTACTAAGATGCTAGAATTTCTCAAACATTAACTACATTAAACCCCATGAAATTTTAATTTTTCTCAAAATTGGTAGCCAATCCATTTTCAAATCTCCTTAAAATATTTAACCGACGAGCACTGTTTTGTAATTCGCATAAATCATATAGTTCTCGCAACATGTCTACCAAATTAATTACCGAAATCCCATCAACGGCAAACATTTGGCTCAGGATTTCTGCTCCCCCTGTACTCCATACGAGCCAACTCACCATTTTTTCATTTCGATAATTTATAGCACCTCTTTAAAGAAACCTACTCAGAGGCGCTCCCAGCCCAGCCACAGCTAAAAAAGATTTGAGCAACTTATAAAAAGCAGGCGACTCTAGTCTAGGCGTAAGTCGCAAGGTTAGTGGGAGGCCATTCCAGATAGCGGGACCCACGTACAATAGAAAAGGCTCGGCGCCGTCTGGTAGAAGTGCGAGCTCGAGGAACCAAAAGCTCCCCCGTTGTCGCAGAGCGAAGAGTTCGACGAGCTACAAGGTCGGAGACAAAGGCTAGACAGGTGTAATGGAGCACAATAATGAGTACACTGTCCATGGAAAGACAAAACGGCAAGGGAGAGGAATGGACATCAATGAAAACTAAGAAGATGGAGTCGCTGCTAACACTTCATTCCTACGGATGCTTTTGTTTTGTTTGTATGCACATTTGTTATAGCGCCCCTTCAAGCTCTCGCTACTCAGAGGCGCTCCTGACTGCAGAGCGGACACTGCATCGGAGTTTCACGCCGAAGCGTTGAGCAACTGCGAGTGAAGGATTTGCCCAAGGTCTCTACGCGGCGACTTGAGGTGGATTCGAACCTTCCTCTTCAAGGCAACGACACCACCATTACACCACCGCGCCCCACCGCTGCATCAGTGTTAGTAGCTTAATGAACTGAAATTCATAAGAATTGCAGTTTGAATTTTATTCAATTTAATGAAAGGTGACATCATCTTCCGTACTCGAAGTTTACGGACAGAAGTCAAGAAAAGATGAATCATATCATTGACTGATGAAACCGTAAATGTTTCTTAGGTAACTGCAGTAAGTCGCAACCTGCTCGGCCGCTTTCTTGATAGTAGTTTTCTATGGACTTGCTGACCGAATGATGAATGACAAATCGGACGTTTGGTTTGTCGATCCCCATTCCAAACGCAATTGTTGCTACGACCATCTGTCAATGTACAACACCCAAACTCACTTCACATGTCTTCTAACAGACATTATATCCTCGAGAAATATTCACTGTTGCATTTACGGTCAGGGCCGCCAAAGAGGGGGCAAGGGTGGCAATTGCCCAGGCCCGGTGACATTCAGGGGCTTGGGATAGGTAGTTAGTTTAGGATTTATACCTTTTTAAATACAATATCACAGAGAATTACCGGTAATTACAATCTGCTTAAATTTCAAATAAGCAACTGAACAAAAACATATTAAATATATAAATACGAAATTGAAGGTTGCACAGTTTGTCCATTTATTATTTCAATTTGTCTCTATAAAAAATTTCTCATAATTTTTTTATATAGTCGAGGGCCCGGCAGGGCCTGATTAAGAAATGTGGGGCCTGTTCGAAACATTTTTTGGGAATCTCCAGCCGAAAAATCCGATGACTTTTTAGTCCTTTAGTCAAAATATGCAAATTCTTAACTGCCAAAAATAGCAGACGACTTTTTTTTAGTCGTTTGATCGAAATTTCCTCAGAATGTACCAAGTTTTTCCTCCAAAATTTTTTCCGGCATGTGTGGGGCCCTCTAAAGTGTGTGGGCCCCTGTTTGGTCGAACATGTTGAACGTGCCTTAATCCGGCCCTGGGGCCCGGGATTGCTCTGCATATAGGTCTGAAATTTCTCTCGTCAGCCCTGTTCAGTGGTGTTCACTGTTTAATGCGTTCATGCTTGACATATTGACAATAATATTGATCAAATAAAAATAATAATAATAAACGGGTTCTTTCGATAACCCCTATGCCCGATTTAAAAAACAATAACAATGATAATAACAGTAATAATAGTAATAATAATGATAATTAAAATAATAATGATAATATAATACGATTTGCATAGCACCATAGATCAGCCATGGCCAAAGCAAAGGTCGGTGTACATGAGTTCCTAAAGTTAATGATGTCTACATGATTGCTTAAACAGATCTGCATCTTGAGCTTTGATCCAAATGCTTCCAAAACTATTATGACTAACTTCTCAAGATGGGAGCTTGCAAATGGCACAGCGCCAGTACTTTTCTACAGGTATGCATCTTACATTTATTTAGCATCGTTAGAGAATCTCTGCAGGCTTTGAATACCGTGTAGTACTACCATGTTACCTGAATTTCATTTTTAGTCCAAAGGGCGTGAACCTTGCTGCGGTGCTTGGCATCGAGGTTGGCATGGTAACAGCCAGCATGGAAGCCTCGTGTCTGCATCTCCCGGGTCACTTCCTCCGCATCCTTCTGCGTCAGACAGTAAATGATCCCTAAAGTTGCAACAAATACAATGTAGAAATGATACCTTTGCAACAAATCAGAAATGAGCCTCTGCAGCAAATACAAATTAGAAATTATCCCTTTGTAGCAGATATAAATAAGAACTGATCCCTTTGCAACAAATACAAATAAGAACTGATCCCTTTGCAACAAATGAGAAATGATCCACAAACTCTAATTATCTGGAAAAGCTGTGTTTCACATGAAATTATTACTCAGCATAAGTCTTATATAATTATCTCATGTGTGTTATGTTATGGCATCCAAGTTTTACAACCAGTAACGTTGTTTTCGACAATGAAAAATAAAATGAAAACATTCGTCAACGAAAACAGTTTTAGTTAACCGAAAGTAAAATTGAGGTAAAAACGAGAACGAACTAAGATCTACAGTAAAATCATTGAATGATTTGATTGACTTATTTGAATCGTTGAATCAATGACTGATTGACAGCATTGACTGATCAATACTATTGATTGATTGATTGATTGAATCATTGACTGATCAATACTATTGATTGATTGATTGATTGAATCATTGACTGATCAATACTATTGATTGATTGATATAATAAAAACAGATGTGAATGAAGTATTTTGATCGTAAAATAAGACTCTGAAAATCGCCCCATAACACTCACCTGACTGTCCCTTGAACCTCGTCTCAATCATTTGACTAATGGCATCCATTGCTAAGGACAAAGACGATGCCTTAGGATGAACCTAAAGGGGACAAAGCAAAAGAGGTAAGATTGTAGTGTCAGGCTCATAATATAAAAGACCCATTTTCCAACCTCATAAACCATTTAAAGAAATATTTCTGACACACCGCATTACGACTGCACGAAATACTAGGAGCACACGATGACAAGTTGAAGCAAGTCTTGATTAAAAAGTCTTGATTAAAAAGCCTTGATTAAAAAGTCTTGATTAAACCTCTGAAAATGAACAACACAAAAATACAGGTGTTATAGATTCACGTTTGCCAAGTCATTTTACAACTGTATGGCAGTCTGTTAGGTTTTCATTCATCCTACTCTTTATTTTTTCCAATCACCCCTCTAGGGAGTGGACAGCTGAGTCAACCTTATGGGGCCAGCAGGCAGGCATCACACCGACATCTTTCCATTCTTCGTGCTTGTGTGCTATCAGCACAACCATCCACGGCCTTTTTAGCACGCAGTTCTACTCAAAAAGTGTAGTTCTACAAGAATTTCTGCAGCTGTAAAAGCATTTTTTGCAGATAAAAATAGTTCAAAATGTTCATTGTCATCCGATTAGGAATAATTTATCATGGAAGATGGGAAGGAAGAGAAGGGGTTGTGAAGGTAAAAAAATTCCTTAAAAGAAGCCCTGCAGCCATCAGTCCACCCTACACTTTACTTTGCAACGCATGCGCGAGTCTTGCCTCAGCACAACTTCGACTAGCGAGCATGCAACTGGACCGTGATTCAGACATACCGACTTGGAACCAGCTCTGAATATACAACAAGCTTCAAAATAAATAAAAAATAAATTAAATTAAAATTACTATTAAAAGTGATGATAGCATTTATAAACAGATCCACAGTAACTTGCCTCATAAAAGAGATTTGGCCGGTTAAGTGGTGCTCGAAAAACCAACGAGCCAGAAATGGCCAGCATTTTTATGACATCATCAATGACGTCACCAGTGGCAGTTGCTGTCAGGCCCATGATTGGGACATTTGGGAACTGTCGTTTTAAGACACCTAGAAACTTATAATCTGAAAAAGAACAACACAAAAATAAAGGTTTTATAGATTCAAGTCTAATAATTTACGATTTACAGAGTTTTATAGATTCAAGTGTAACAACTTAAAAATTATGAAGGTTTGATAGATTAGAGATTCACAACGGACAGTCAAAGAGCATCCTTCAAAATAAGGCTAAACTGATAACATATCAGCTGTGATCCAATGCTAATGTAAATTGTGATTAATTTCTAGCAACTTTGGTTGGGTCAATGTATAAATGATAAACTTAAGTTTTCAACTTCTCAAAAGTAATCACAAAGAGATCACAATTTCTACCCAATGATCCAACAAAGAGGTCAGATTAATCCGTAAAGCAAAGGGCCGGAGAGAGAGATGGAGGCAGAGAGAGTGAGAGAGAAACAGAGAAAGAGACAGACAGACAGATTAAGAGACAGACAGTACAGGTGTTTTCATGGCGCAAGTATGCTCACAACTTAATATTTACGTTTTCCCAACATATGCAATAATAATATTGCAGATATTAGATAACCAATTTTCTAGATATCTATTCATTCGTTCATTCCAGAATTTAAATAGCACTTCTTCAATAAGACTACTCAAAAGCACTTCCGACTTTCCCTTCAGGCTAGGATTATTCCCTCTGGCGAGGGGTCAGCCAAAAGCACTTTTGACTCTAGCATGACAAAAAGCACAGTTTTAGTTCAATAAAACAAATACTTGAACAGTAAGAGACCTAGGAAACAGACGTAACTCTTGTGGGATCCCATTCAATACCACTGGGCCAATCATGGAAAAGGCTCAATTCTGCATAGTTGCACTTCGTGCAAATGGAACCAAGGGCACTCACTTCTGTGCCGTGGCCTCAGATACCTCTTGAAGAAACAGAGCTTTTGCAGGTAGTCTGGGACAAAACCAAGCTGACATTGCCGAACCAGAGCAGCAACAGCTGACACCAGTCTTTATTTTGGTGTGCCAGTGGCTGACATCTCACGTATCATGCACAGGTGTTACAGAAGTTACAAAGCAATAATAAAAAAACTACCAAATAATTACTAATTTAACACGACATCCATAAATTTATGGTTAATGACCGGGTCTGAAGTCGTGGCCCCACTGCGAGCAGCAGTGAACTTCGTCGATGGCAATTCGACCGAGAATCCCGAGTTCGTAGGCCTTCTCCAGTTTGTTCATGAACCGTTTGCTCTTCGCCAGCTTCTCCGGAGTCACGTAGAGCAGGCGAATCCGACTGACCTTCCTCTCATCCGCCATTGCGTCCTGCACCTCCTTCACATGCTCCTTGGTGCTCGAGGCCGACAGAAAAGCGGATGCCACTCCGAGCTTCTCCAGTGACATCAGCTGGTCTTCCATCAGCGACACCAGAGGAGAGATGACCAACGTCAGTCCTAAAACAGAAGAACTTGCTTCAGAAATTATTCGTGTGGCACGTTCCGTTGGAAATTGACATCGATTTCTTTGACTAATACTTTTGTGTTTGACAAATGTGTCCCATCTGACCAAAACCAGGCGTAAGTCGCAACACACGCTTCTGAGATAATGACCAAAATGAGGGAAAAATCGATTTTTTTCAATTTTTACTTTTTGACAGAAAATGATAAATAAATATGTTTTATACAAATTAAAACCAAAATTTTTGCAAAATTATTATTTTTAATGATATTTTTGATAATTTTGTGGGTTTTATTGTTCAAATAATTCGATGACTTTTCCCGCCATTTTCCACTTTCCCGCCATTGGTAGCCATATTCGGTATGCGGTTAAAAAAATAAATTAGGTATCAGTTTAAAGCCCAGACTTCCCTCTAGTCTATTATGCAATCTGTTTATTGTTTTGCAAATTTTATTTAATTATGAACATGGTTCTAAAGAATCTTGCATTTCTAGGTTATAGAAAACTTTAAACGCATTTTTCTCAGAATTGTAATTTGGACGGTCGAACCATATTTTTACTCATAACTTTGGACAGAAACATGACAGAGCAATAGGATTTGTGTCATTTTAAAGAAGAGACATTATTCTTTTAGAAGATGTATGACACTCATTTTGTACAAAATCCGACTTACGCCTGGTTCTGGTCAGATGGGTCACAAATATCTTAGCACTAAAGAACTGATGATATTAATGATACACACAGAGTGAAAGTGTGGAATTTGCATTTATACACCTCTATAAAAATACCCACATTCTTAGTTTCCAATTTGCAATTTCAAGGGCATGATACAAAATATACAATGCAATATTATACAATACAATGCAATACAAAATATCGCCAATCCAACTTAATTACAAAACTTAATGATAATAATATTTTAATATTTATTGAACAATCCGGTTGATAGACTGCAACCGTATCATTTTGGAGTCGAAACAAATCACAGAAACACGTATCACAAATCACACATCTTAACTACTAACAGAACAGACAGCCTGCAATGCCATGAGTAACTTAAAATTGCCTTTTGAAACGAGCGCTGGAAGCTGGTAGCAGAGACTTTTGCCGCCTCCGGTTGGCATGACGACAATACAGTCTTTGCTGGAGAGGGTGGCGTTGATCACCTGCAGCTGGAGTGGACGAAACTCCTTTAAGTGGAAGATGGAAGATTTCAAGTCTTCCAGCTGAGCTGACCACTTGAAGTCTGAAATTCACAGCATGGCAACGTAACTTTATTTAAATTTACTCATTTATTTATTAGAGTTTATTTTGTTGAAGTTTAGAGTTCGGTGACTATACTTTTAATTGAAATTAATGACGTTTGAAATACACCTGAAATTTATGGCACAGCAACTCAGCAAATTGACTTTATTAAAATTTATGGCACATCATACAATTTTACAAGTCTTATATATTGAAATTTTTAAGAAAGAAGGAAATTTAAAGAAAGTTAAAACCTGTATACTTGCTCCAACAGCAACAAATGACTTATTGCAGATGGATATTCTAAACCAATTACATCTGTAGAACAACTATTGCAACACATTAAAAATGCAGTGAGTACAGCTGATGGCCATTAAATGAAAACGGTTGAAATGCAATAAATCAGGGAATAATGTATCAGTCTATGGAGGGTCTGCACAAGTCATAATAGATGAGAAGAAAAAAATTCAATGCTGATGACAAAGTGATGATACTCTTAATGACGACAATTCATTCACTCATTCCACGATTTTATATAATGATCCTTCAAGAAAGCTACTCAGGAGCGCTCCCAGTTCAGCAATGGCAAAATAAAAAGGCTTAAGAGATGTAAGCCACAAAGTTTGATTGGCCAGATCATTCAAGATGTAATACACACAGCTTTCTCTACAACTGAGAAAGCTCGACGTTGCCTGGCAGCATTTTTTATCACAATAAAAACATCATTTGTTAATTATCATTTAGAATTATCAAGATCATTGTTAACATGATGATAATAACAATGATGATGTTGCCTAAAATGTGCAATATATTTCACCGATGAAATTTTTTTCCGACAATTACCCGTTCTCTTCCATTCCTTTGTGTCTGTTGACTGCGATTTCTGCGGCTGGCTGAGGCATTCTTCCAGAATCTTCTTTCGTTTCATCAGTTTGTGCTGCCTCCTCAGAAGCTCCTCAAGTTCATCCTCGACTTTCGACAGCTCATCGGTTACGAGCTGCAGTTCTCGGTGCTGACCACCTGAAGCGATTTTTTAAAATAATTTCTGATTCACTATTTCTAAGTCGAGTGCCAAATTTATTCTGAATAATGTTATCAGAGTAGCTATAGTGCTACGTAAGCCATTCATCAACACCATAAAATCAGACAAAATCACTGAAAAATCTTCATGTAAATGCTGCAAACATCAAAAAAGGTCATTCGAAAAAAGGTCATATGTACTCGCTAAGGCTGGGCAGATTTTTCTGGATAACATTTGGCTGTAGCAACAGTGTAAAAACAAAATGTGCTGTGCGAGAGCAGGTTTATATTACACAACTGCAACGCACTAAATATGACTAAGAGCTTGTCTATTACACAGAGACCATACGGTAACGGCCCGCTATTCCGAGGGTCCATTATTCCGAAGGTCCACTATTCCGAAAGTCCACTATTCCGAAGGTCCACTATTCCGAATATCCGCGATATTTTGTTCGTTATCCTTGGTGGTTAGGGCTACAGTGGGTTAGGGTTGGGGTAAGGTGGGTTAGGGTTGGGTGGGTTAGGATTAAGTTTAGGGTTATGGTTATGGTGGGTTAGGGTATGGTTATGGTTGGGTCGGTTAGGGTTAGGTTAGGTTTAAGGTTATGGTTAGGGTTGGGATGGTTAGGTTTAGGTTTATGGTTAGGGGTGGGGTGAGTTAGGGTTATAGTTAGGTTTAGGGTTAGGTTTATAGTTAGGGTTCGGAATAGTGGACCTTCGGAATAGTGGACCCTAGGAATAGTGGACCCAAACCGACCAGAGTCTCTTAGTTTTTTTCTTAACAATTAAAGCATGTGAAAGCTGCCTAATTTGTTCTGGTTTGCAATTCTCACGAGTATGAACGACACTCATAGCTTTTTCCACCTACATGTAGATCTACGTTTTTCGTTCTTGTTTAGGTTTCTATGGTTTTTTCTGGATCTAGCTTTTTTCACGGCGGTTTTCTGACTTTATAAGATAAAAACACATTTTGAGGTTTTAACCCTCAACAGCTAACCTGGGGTCCATGCGGACCCCAAGCATGTTCATCGTATGTTTTTTCATATTTGTGAAGTGGCTGCTACCCTAATATTTTATGTAATTGTTTGCATTTATGTTAGGTGCTGTTCCTGGAAAAAGTTTTTAAAAAACACGATGCAATATTTTTTTATGAATTTTATTCCTCTGGGGTCCATGCGGACCCCAAAAATTACGTGTGATTTTCATAAGGTTTTTTTCATATTTCAATACCAAAAATGTAAAAACCGAATGACAGATAGACGGATAGAAAGACAGACAGACATAGAGACATACATACAGACAGACAGACGGACAGACAGACAGAGACAGACAGAGACACAGACAGAGACAGACAGACAGACAGAGCCAGACAGACATGGAGACAGAAGACTGACAGACGGACAAACGGGTAGACAGACAGATAGACAAACAGAATATGGACAGACAGGCAGGCAGACAGATGGATGGACGGACAAGCAGACAAGCAGACAGACACGCAGGCAGACATACAGACAGACAGACAGAGAGGCAGACGACGGACAGACATATAGACAGACAGGCAGACACGCAGACAGACAGACATACAGATGGACAGACATACAGATGGACAGACAGGCAGACAGACATGCAGACAGACAGGCAGACAGAAGACTGACAGACGGACGAATGGACAGGCATACAAGCAGACAGCCAGGCAGGCAGAGATGCAGTCAAACGCGTAGACAGACAGACAGATAGACCAGCAGAATATGGACAGACAGATGGATGGACGGACGGACAGGCAGACAAGCAGACAGACAGACGGACAGTCAGACAGGGTCAGATAGACAGACTCTAACCCTTACTCTGACCCTAACCCAAATGTTCACTACGACAATAGGATATAGACTTACATAAACTTTAACATGGAAATATCTCATTTTTACATGTAAAAAACCGGATTTGTCGGGGGGGGCTTAGACCCTAGCCCCCCTCTGGCATCCCTACTACTTGCAGACATTTGCATACTTTGTAGTAGGGCATGGAATCCACCTCAAGCCGCCCCGTATGGACATTGAGCAAGTCCTTCACTCGCAATTGTTCAGAGCCTCAGCGTGAAACTCCAATTCAGTGCCCGCGCTGTAGTTGGGAGCGCTTCTGAGTAGCATTCTTGAAAGGATGGTATAGCAAGTACACATACATGACCAATTTACCAATAGAAATAGTGGGGAACTGAATTCATCATCGATATCGTGTTTACAAATTCAAATATTAAAAAAATACAATGGGGTCCAGCTGGACCCCAGGTTAGCTGTAACGTAAGTTTTTACACGTTAGCTGTTGAGGGTTAAAAAAGTAGAAAAGACGGGTTAAAAAGTCGGAAGATTTACGATTTTGGAATGAAAGACTAAAAAAACTGCCATCAGCAATTTTAAGAGGAAAAAAAGAGAAAAATGTGAAAATTGTTGGGAACTGAAAGACTAGCGAAATTTCAAGTCCGAAAATTTCCATGTATTTCTCTGAAAATTTTCAATCTAGCTTCTTCTATCCTTGTTTCTGCCGGCTATATTGATTTGGGGAAATAAAATAATAGTTGCGACAAATTGCATACGTAATCGTACCATACAAAGCGGCTAGAAAAATCCCACGTAAGTACACTTACTTGTCATCTTATTCTTTCTTTGGACTGGCCGTATATATAATGGTGATAAAATGGTGCAGTTTCTACGCGAAAGTCGTCACTCATGCACGAGAACTCAATTTCAAAAAGTTTATTATAAAGTATTTTATACGGTAATTTAATACACATTCGTTATTAGGCAAACCGGAAGACTTGTTGATGAAGGCATAGATACGTACGATGAAAGCTTTATCTAAAGTTAAGCACATAAGAACATTAACAGTAAATGGATGGTGTTCTGCACAAGTGGACCAACCACCAAATTCATTATTGTCCAGAAAACGATTATTTCTAAATTACTCTTTCGATTCGAATGGAAAAATCTTGAATTAAATCATGTGATAGTACAAATATACTATTGATAGACGGGTAATATTGGTTTCAATAATTTGTCAGAGATTTTGAAAATAAAAAGGAATTTGTGACTTGGTCCAATTGTGCATTACAGAGTCGTATCGACTCTGTTATGCACAATTGGACCAAGTCACGTCTATCTATGGTTAACGTGTCGCTTGGACGTGACTTGGTCCAATTGTGCATAACAGAGTCGTATCGACTCTGTTATGCACAATTGGACCAAGTCCACAAATGCGTAGCTATTAATTAACTAATTAATTAACTAACTAAACATTTTGATGGTCTAGAAGGTTGATTCCAGTATCAAAAAATGCGAAAAATTAAGCTTCATTTTATAGAAAAATAAAATAAAAAGTGAAATTTTGAGGGTTGGTCCACTTGTGCTGAACACCATCTTACTCTAACTTACTTTACAATGAATTTATGCGTGTACTCGATCTTAACGTTTACTAAATAATTCTGCATTTTTCGAAATAAGGCAGAATTTTCACAAGAAAAGTTGTAGGAAAATCACAATGTATTGAACTACAATGGTTCTCATGAACAAACTTAGACGAGCCGGATATACTTACATCCTGATAGACTGATACACTTAGGCCTACAGCAGAAACTTTAGAGCAAGAGGCTGACAATGTGCTTTTCAAAGCTGTTCAGGAAAACGAACTTCATGTCCTCCGTAACCTCTTCCACTCCAGAGAGATCCATTATATAACTTTAGAGAAAGGGCTCACAATTTCACCCTCCCCAATAAAGACTCGTTAAACTTTATCCCAAGAATGTTATTCAAAAACACGTAGGGCCTACTAGGCCTATATATCTACAGCTTGCCTAGAAGTTTTAAGCAGCCATAGGCCTACTGCTAATGTGAACCTACAGCGTTCTGTCGGTTGTTTATTGAATTAAAAGAATATACAATAGACACAATTATCATAGGACCGGTTCCACAAAATGTTAAATGAGTAGGCCTAATGGAGTGTTTGTGCTGGGGAACAAAGCAATCCGGGATGGCAACGACTCGATACGAAAGATATATGAGAACCAATCCCATGCATGGGACCGATTTGCAACCGTTACAACGCCAATGAAGCGGACCTTCTTGAGCTGCACCTGTTCCATACATTCTATAAGCACGTGAAAAGTGTTCTTAAAATGTGGCCGTGTGCCCGTGTTGGAGTCTGGAGGACCTCTGAGTAGTTTCCCTGAAGAAGTGCTATATAAACATTCGAATGAATGAATGAAATGCATTGTCTTAATTGGAGTTGCATTATAAACTTAAATAAGTTTTCATAAATAATAACAGCAGCAACAATAACAACAATTGATATACAACAAACAGAAACAATCACAATAAAAATATTAAATTCTCAAAATCCATAAAGTCCTAAATTTAATCAAAGATTGTTCGTGATTAGAACTCAAAAGCCATGAATGTAGTGCTGTATTTTTCAAAAATATTCTCTGAAATGCTTTTGGAGCAACAAAACTGTTTAACTGATCAACTGTTCTGAAAACATAGCAAAAACAAAGTATAATGATCTTGAAATACCGGTATATATATATATATAAATTATATATATATATATATATATATATATATATATATATATATATATATATATATAGCCTATATAGCCTAAACATAGAATCATTCTTTTGATAATTTCTGTCATTTTATGCTCTCATCCTAAGAAGCATTCTGACATTCAACAGTCAATGCTAAAGACATTCTATGGGTATTATATTGTATTTGATAAACTTTTTGTAGGCTACCTGATAGCAGTGTGTCTATCAGTTTTTGTTACCATTAAACGAATATAATAATAATCTATATTATAAGGCAGAAATTCCATAAGTTTGTTTGTTTGTTTATTTATTTGTACGCTTTTACTCTCCCCTGCAGAATAGGCTCGGAAATGAAACAGCGTCGGTTTAAAACAATTATTGATATCGATTCTTACCCAAATTATAAGCTCATATCAACTATTTTCAGGTTTTAACTCACTTTAAAACAAGAAATATTTGCGTTTTAAGACAGATTTCATCAATAAATGATAACGCTGGCACTGTGGTGAAGAGTATACTCCGCATGACGTCATACCCGCCCAGTAATAATATCCGTAGCGCCCCGCAGGGACGGGTTACGTTTGGCTTTTTGGAGAAGCGAGGTGGGGTGGAGGGTTGGCGAAAACCCGAAATTTAGCAGTCAACGATGGGTACCAGAGTGGGGAAGTGTTTAAAACCCGAAATTTCACTTTAGAACTCGAGTTATTAGCGTTTTAAGACAGTTCGAAGCGTTTTAAAACAGATTTCATCGCTCACGCGTTGGTAAACAGTATCGAGCTTCAGTAAAAGAGTCTACAGCCCGAATGACGTCATACAAGCCCAGTAATAATTTCCCTAGCGGGGCGTGTTACGTTTGGCTTTTTGGGGAAGCGGGGTGGGGTAGAGGGTTGGCGAAAACTCGAAATTTAGCGGTCAACGTTGGGTACCATAGGGGAGTGGTGTTTAAAACCCTAAATTTCCCGGGCAACGCCGGGTTACACATCTAGTTATATATAAATTCAAGTCAAATTAAGCTGAAGCAGAGTAGTTACAGTAAGATCAGTTGCAAATAAGTCATCGGGAAAAGAATACAATTGGTGTGGATCAGTGGGTGAAAATAATTTAAAACTATGAAAACACATGGTCAATGATTGGCATGTATGGAATAAAGAATAAGATTAATTGATAGCCAGTTTTGAGAAAAACCTTCATTAGAATATATACGTTTTTGGATTTTGATTAATGTGGTTCTTGAAACATTTGACTGTCTTGATCAATTCTACGAATTATATGTTTATTACCATGCGTGTACACCAAAATGCTGACAGCAATATTATTGGTAAAAATTAAAAATATTCATATCTATCTTATCAGTCAAAGAGAAATATTTTAGGCATCCACTTGTAAGACAAGTAGGTATAGTGCATGCAATATGGAATTTCTTAACTTGAAAGAAATACGACTAAATGAAAACAAAAGCATGTAATAAAGTGAATCTTCAAAATCTTTCTGCATCACGCCAAAGTAAACTTAATTGATTCACCATGCAGCAATTAATCAAATCACGCTCACAAGTCAACTGATTAAGTTTCAGAAGCAGGAGATCAATACTGAAAGCTGTAATAAACTTCGCCACAGCGCAAGGTGTCTTAATGGATTGCGTGTTTGCATTTGTGGGATACTTAATTGGGACTTCTAGGTCGATGCAACAATCAGGATTGCAAAGCAATAGCATAACTGACAACTTTCTGTTCAGTGCAAAATATCTGCCGAACATCTTCTAGCCCTTTTCTTCCAAACAATGTCCACTTCTCCTGCACAGACTGCATGCGGCCTGACCATCAAGAGATCACTCCACATGTGGATATCTGGAGTTGTTGGAAACCTGGAACAGGTAAACGACAATATGACCAGAGTCAAAATACAAAAACCTACTTTAACACTCCAATGATGAGCGGCATTAGTTTTCTAGTCACTTAATTACAGTCAAGGAAGCCTGCACATAGGGGCATGAAGGGCACTTGCCCCCCCACATCGAAAATTGATATAATTATACATTTTTTTAGACTATTAACAGTAACTTCCTGACTTTTAACAGATATCTTCGTACTAGGGTTGCCAGGCGTCCGGTAATGAACCGGACAGTCCGGTATTTACACAAACTGTCCGGTCAGAAATTTCAGACATTACCGGACATGGCTGTGTCCGGTAAATGATTATTGCCAGCAACAAGTGCATTTGGAGTGCATATAGTTTCTTGGGACCATGAAAATATCTGCTGACGATTTTCCCGCATATAATTGATTGCCTTGTGAAACAAAGCCAACTTTATAGCCTACATACCGATCATCGTCGAAATGACGGCGTCGTTAAATAAACTATCATAACAGAGCCAAATATATGATGCACGGATCATGCTAGCCTGTATACCTTGGGCGTATAAAGTTGGAGGCTGGATTCATAGTTCAGATAATGGTTGAATCGAATCTCCGTATTTAGGCCATGTCTCTGTCTGTCTGTTTGTTCGTCACTTCGTCTGTCTGTCTCTATCTCCACAAACCATCTCTCCCTCTCTGTCTGTCTATCTCTCTCTTTTCCCTTAAGGCTTAAACACCGATGCTTGTGGGCCTAATCTGTCTGTGCTTATCTGCCTCTCTATCTCTGTCTGTCTATGTATGACTGTGTCGATCTGCCACTCGATCTTTCTAGCCTGTGTCTTAACCCCCTCCCCACTGATTTAATTATATTTGTCAGTACAAAGATTCCCGCCTTAATGATAGATGGCATTTAGCCTTGAAGGTCTGTGTAGTTCAACTGAGGTTATCTACAGAATGGAACTGAGTGCTAAAATCGTTAAATGTATTTTTAATATTGTTTAATATCCGAATTCACTCATTCGTTCCGGTGCCAAATTTTCAAATTGGGCACTATAATAATTATATAGATCTATATAAGCCTATGAATAATCTTATCCACCCTTCAGATCTATAGGCCTGCACTTGGCTGAGTTTCCAAACGGACGTCTGTATTTAAAAAGCAAGTTATCTAGGCGTCCGCGGTTTGGCTCACACATTGCAACTTTCAAACAGTCCCCGGCACCGATACTGCCTTTTATATATGTGTATATATATATATTATATTATAATATGAATTACCCAATGTTGCCCGGGAATTTCGGTTTTTCGCCCCCCGTCAAGCCTCACTCCACATACACGCACGCACACACACACACACACACACACACACACACACACACACACACACACACACACACACACACACACACACACACACACACACACACACACACACACACACACACACACACACACACACACACACACACACACACACACACACACACACACACACACACACACACACACACACACACACACACATCACACACATACATACACACACACGCACACACACACATGTATATATATATATATATATACATGAAGTTACGTAACTTGATGGCCATTGTCCGGTAATTTCCTGAAGGCGACCTGGCAACCCTACTTCGTACCAAAGCATTAGTGAAGCAAATGATTCACAAATGTGAACTGGTAAATTTACATTTACAAATCCCAAAAGCATAAAATGACATGCACACCTTAAATCGCAAACATTGCTTTTAAAAGCATAACTGATTTGCCTCAAGTTGCAACAAATATTGATGATTGATTAAGACCATGAATAGCTTACCTTAAAAATTGTAAAAAATTCGGTTCCTTAGTATCGAGTCTTCAATGCCGCGAGGCATAAACTGGTTCATGTTCAGGCAAAGCCGGATTCTGTCTAAAAATATAAATTAACTAATATTTAAAAAAGAGTCAATTCTTATCTCTCTGCTTTTAGACAATTTATTACCTGCTGACTTCTACCTCGGTCACTCAGATTGATGGTGACAGACTCAAGTGGTGAAGATGGATACGTATGGCAAGCATGGAGGATTGATCACACACATGCACAGTTGCACACCCACACTGTATATAGCTATAAATGTATATAATTATATACATATATAAGTAGTGGCGGTACTACCGGTACGAGAGATTTTCCCGCCAAACCTAGTACCGGTATGAGAGATTTTCCAATAGGAAGGTTGCAAATTGTCACGTGATCTCATTATGTTAATTAGCCACGCCCTTAATTAATATTCATGCTATGACGTCATATTCCAGAACTCTGTAGAAGTTACTAGAAGGTGTATGTGTCTTTGTCTGTCTGTCTGTATACACAGACAGGCAGAAAGACAGTCTGCCTGTCTGTGTATATACATAGATGATTAAGAGGTCATTAATGACGTCATAGACCTGGAACTTTCTCGTTCTTTGTGGGACCGTGTGGAACATTCCATAATTACATAACCCTCTCTGTGTACCTCTCTGTCCTTCTGTCTGCCCCTCTGCATACATATAGTATTAACAATACATTAGAAAAATCCACATAGATTTCCATTTCTCTCACTATCACTATACCCCTCTGGCCATGCGCACGGCATTAAGTGAGGTGTCAACGCTATAATTAGGCTCAGGCCTCAAACCATCCAGCCACGCACGCATCATTCCAATCAGTTTGTAATGCATAGGCACGTACTTGTATTAATTTAGACGCTGAGTTTTGTTTGACATGTCTTAACTTTTGTAAGTATTATGCTGTACAATTGCCCTTTCTCGCTAATCTTTCATTTTTATCCTTCCACTGGGACACGTATTATAGCTAAGAAACTATGGTGAAGTGTGCACTGGAGGAATTTACTTTTCGAGCGTTTCGATGGCATTTTCCGCCTGGACGGCGAACGTTTCGATGAGGTTCTTGGCCGAATACATTCCAAGAGGAGAGTTGTATTTCTGCGACATGAGCACCTTCACACGAGCACTTGAACCAGTAGTCGACCCTTCACGTTTCATTCTTTCCATTGCGGCAGATCTTGGAGGCGGAAGACCGGAAGCACCAGCCGATGGCTCTGCGCACAACACAGAAACGAATGTGATCACTATTGGGGCGCAGTGGTGTAGTGGTGGTGTCGTTGCCTTGAAGCCGGAAGGTTCGACGTTCGAATCCACCTCAAGTCGCCGCGTAGGGTCGACCTTGGGCAAGTCCTTCACTCGCAATTGCTCAGCGCTTCGGCGTGAAACTCCGATGCAGTGTCCGCGCTGTAATCGGGAGCGCCTCTGACTCTGAGTAGCGGTTGAGGGCTATAACAAGTGCGCATATACAAACAAACAGACACTATTGAAACAAGCGGCAAGACAAACACACAGACAGACGGTAAACAGTTTACTATAGCTATTGCAGTTATTCCAGCAATTAAGTGGGTGCTGCTGTGTGCGTATACCTTCGTTGCTCATGATGGTCTCGAGTATTTTAAAGGTTCTTGACTGCGGTACATCGTTCATGTCATTCCGTAGCTGGGTCGAATAGTCGCTTCTGAGAGACACCTCTTCAAATCCACCATCTGTATCCACCGGTCTATAAATAAACCACAAAGACATACAGAACTTCATGCAATACAATATGCTTATTATATTCACTCAGAACTAATAAATGTAATACAATGAAGCCATTACTTAATGGCAGGAAAATCACCCATCAACTACTCATGATAATAGGCTAAATATGTGCAAGAAATTATGCTAACTTTAATTACATATATATTTATTTATTTTTAACTTGCTTGTATATAGCAATAGTCTTTTTGACAATGCAATTAATTATAATAGCCTAAGTTTTTTAAACTGACACAACACATTATGATTACAATTCATAGTATGAACGGTCGATAACAAGTTATTAGGCCTACGGCAGGTTGAATATAACAGTACTGTCGGCAGCCAGCAATGGCGCCCAGCATGTCCTACCATTGATTTTACAAATTGATGCGAACCGCCGATTGGTCAAGTGAACCCTTTGTGATGGAAGTGGGAAGCAATCCCACGCGCTCTTCATGCCGTATAGTGTTTACAATTACTTTAAGCCCATCCTTATGTCTTCAATACCATTAATTTTATTTGAACGACCAATGAATCCGGACACGGTCCCCCATTTAGAAAGTGTAAAAAGTGCATAGGATGTGAAGGATGACTGAAGACTAAAAAAAGTTCATCAGTTATTTTGGCATGGAAAAAATTGGTATATTTCCAGACATTTCGACCAAAATGACAAAAAGTCATCAAACTTTTTCTGGCAAAGATCGTCGAAAATTTTGCCCCTCGCCCCTCAAAAATTTCTGTATCTGCTCCTTCAATGAACAGACCAAACCTGCCCAGTGATTCGTTTTCAACAGAATATTAAATATAACAGAATGTCTCAGCATAGATAAGTTATAGGCTACGGAGAAATTTTCAGATTACAACATGCAATTTATGGTAAAAATTGAGTTCTATTGTCTTGGATTTGCATCTTACAGCAGTGGCTCGGGAGGAGGGGGAGGAGGAGTAGGAGGAAGGGAAGCTGTCACGGTTTGAGATGAAGGATGATTATGGGGTCTTCTGTGGCTGACTGGCTCGACAAATGGACGCGACTGAACCGTCTGGAACTCAAAAGGAGTCTGAAAAATACATGCAAAGAGAAGTAATTATGTATTTATATACAAGGCAAGTAATTGCATATGTATTATATTATACGCTATATGCATAATTGCATTAATAATTATACTAAAAGAATTAAAAAATCATATTCGTAAAAAGTGCAACACAGACACAAAGACAAACAGGCAGATAGACAACCAGACAGATAGGCACATTGATATATAAAGATACATTATATATTAATAAGTGAGTGATTGAGTGAGTGAATGAGTGAACAAACGAACGGAGTGAATGAATGAAAGATTCAGTCCACAAACTTCAACCAGTTCATCAAGTCAATCTGCAGTTGTTAGATATTGTTACCCTGCTTGGCCCAGGCGGATAATAACTGCTGTTGCCTGGTGGGCTCCCCACTTGATGTGGCAACGTTCCAGATCCATGTGGAACATTGTATGCTGGTTCCCTGGGACTGTATGGTGGCTCCAGGGATCGACGCTGGCTCCTTGCTGCTGTGTAGAAGCCATGGCCTGTTCCTGTTTCTGATTCACTTGTGGCAAAGGGAGAGGGTGAGGATGATATAACATTGTTTCCTGGATTGTCATGGATTGGTTTGAAGACAGGAGTCGCATCGGGAAGTACCTGAAGGTATGGAAAACAAATTATCAGGAAAGAGATACGCGTTCTCATGTTATCACAATCAATGACAATGTCAACATCATCAATTACCTATCTGTGCAAACAAAAGGTTAGGACACAAAATCCTTGGGGTACGTACATCTTCAAAATAAAGAACGGCCATAGATCTACTTTTGAATTCAGTTGCTCACAGATATCACTGAACAACAGAAAAATTATGAAATTACAAATTAGAAATTACGTAATTTGAATTAGGGCCTACATCAATTACAAATTAGGCCTACTTTGTGGCTTAAATCATTGGAATTAAAAACTCAGGCTGGAAGTGCATGCCTTTCCTCTTATTTCTATGTGTATATTCGTTGTGTAATAAAATGTCTATAATTTTAGTTATCTTTAAGAGGCAGCAGTTGTTCAAACGAGTTATCTGATAGCAGCCGCCTGTTGTATTGGGCCTTACAATCATGTCTGTAAAACTAAGGAGCCTCTCTACTGATGCAGATCAAGGCAGGGCAGTATTAAATTGTATTAACAATTTGTTAGCAGTTGGATAGCTATGAGACATTGCCATATAGTTCTCTTTCTATCATCTTCTATGATTTATATGCTGCAAGATTTCTAAATCGTTTTTCGTTTCTTATAAATATTATAGCCTAGTCGACTCTGTGGGTCACTGCACACTAAAACCATAAAATTCTTCTTCTTTTTCTCCTCTACAAGAAGTGAATGACGATCACTAGATGCTCAGTATTTTGTTCGCTACTGCATGGTGGCTATTTCAGATGTTGTTACTGGATGTTAATTCATAGCGTATATTATTCTTTTAGTTTGGTCTCCTAACTGTGCAGGTAGCCACGTGACTTAAAATAAGGATGATTCACTGTTGCAAAGATCGCATGATTCACCAAGGAATCTCAAGTATAATTGCACTCAAAGTAATTTGATTTTGCGGAATGTACCGGTAGGCTAATTGAAATTACAAATTAAGTAATTACATTAAGAAATGTAATTGAATTACAAATTACGAATTACAATTGTTATTTAAATTACGTAATTTCGACTACTCAATTAAATTACTGCCCATCGATCCCTGCCTACCTCAGGTAAATCTATCACAGCCTATTGTTGATTAGCAAAAGGATCTAACTGAGCTCAGTTATATCGTCTACCTTTCTAGTTCTGCCGTGAGACCCAGAAACGTTGTCCACAGGTTCGTAGGTCTTCAGAGTCTGCGTCTGTTCATCTTCCGGTCCATGAGGCACAGAAGTTTTTGCCTTCCTATACACCATGGGCAAATGCAAATATCTGACATATAAATCATCTTCATCATCATAATCATCATCATTGTTGATTCGTTGTTGTTGTCATTATCATCGCCATCATCGTTGTCGTCGACGATGTCGACTTAATTGTCTGCCCTCCCCCCTTTGATTCTATATAGGCCTACCTCTTAGTCGCAATTTGAGCAAAAGCTCAGCGCTCGTAAATAAATGGTGCCCTGAGCTTGAAATTCGAGTGTTGCCTTACAAGTTTTTAAATGTAAATGTAAATGTAATCGCATATTTATACAGCGGCTGTGTTATGGCTTCGACCCTGAGGGTGAGATCCTTCACCACCGCTACTCCACGTTTATATTGCGACCGAGCCACCCGCAGTAAAGATCCGAGAAATTAATCTCTGACCGACCGGGAATCGAACCCGGGCCGCCGGCGCGGCGAGCGGGCTACCAACCCACTCGACCACCGAGGATCTCTCTAGCTTATAATATTATGCTTGCAAGTTGCGATGAGGCCTATCTGAGCGAGCCTACTCTTATAGATTATCGCCGGTGCACCGGGTATATATGTGTACGTGTGTTTGCGTGCGTGTGCGTAAATGTGCGCGTGTCACTGTGTCTGTGTGCGCGCGCGTGAGCATGTGCGAAAGTGTGTGCATGTGTGTGCGCGCGCGTGTGTTTGTGTGTGGAGGTTCTTTATGAGTGTGTGTGCGTGCGTGCATGTGTATGTCTTACCTTTCGACTGTCAGATAGAGCGTTTCCCCCGTTAGTCGTCCAATGGCTTCTAGCGCCTGTGAATGAGTCATGTTGGCGGTCGGTTGACCTTCGACCTCGGTCACTTCGTCATCCGCAACCAACCCAATAGCCGCCGCTGGACTTCCCGCCAACACCTGCTCACCAGCAACATGCACCAGTGACCATTCGCAGACTCACTCGTGAACTGAGAGGAATCGAGCGTGGTTTAATACGTAGAATGCAAATGCAATAATTATATAGGCTAGCTGGGCAGCAATAAGTTGCCAATAACGATTGACGCTTGGCGCGTGAGGGGCACAATTAAGAGGCGGTAATCCTTCCAGCTAACGCTCAATTGGTTTCCCCAAATCATGCTTATTTATGTCCCGTAACATTACCCACAAAACCACAAGTTTGAATTGATAAAATCGGGGTGACGAACCTGTAACAAAATTGAATAAAAAATTAATCTAAATTTCCGAATGAATGAATGAATGATATTTTCGAACTTTTAAACTTTTTGCGTTGTTGGGCAAATAATTTTTTTAAATATGGTATAGAAATAGTTGCGAGGAATATTTAAGTCTATATAGGCCTGATTCTGTTGCACAGTGGCAGCGACCTTAATCAATTGAAACATCTTTAAGTCCATGTTTCAACGAAGGTAAACTTATCTAAATAAAAAAATTCCCATCTCCATCAAGGAAAAGCATCAATTCCAAATGTGGGACTTCCTATAGGCATTTAAGCTATATCTAAATAAAAACTGAAACCCTTAAAACCAAAAGTCAATAATTATGAATCCTCCCTACAGATAAGCCTAATCCTATCAAGTAGGCTACCTGGCTATATAGGTTACCTCAACCACATAATAGTAGGCCTATTATTACAGATAGTATCCTATAATATTATTTTAACATTTGAGGTTGAAATTTTAGCAATATTTTGCCTACTGCGTTGATCCTGATTGGTTGTCCGATGTCGGCCCCGCCCTTCAAACGAAATCCCCACGGATGATTGACAGTTGGTCGCACAAGATACGCTTTCAACACGGCTATCTCCTCCATCGTAACGCGTTATTTACGTAGCGCTTTTCTAGCCGTTACTTCAGAAGAGAATGTCTTGGTCTTGATGCTACCAAAGCGATATCAGTTGTGAGAATTGTTTACATTTTAGGCAGTAGCAGGTTGCCAGATATGCCCAAAAGACATACAGGCATTGACTAAATATTATATCCAATAATATTATATGCGGTTAAGATATATGTAGGCCTAGGCTATTTCAGGTTATATAGAATGGTGGGGGTGTGGTGTGGCGGGGGTTGTGGCCGGAGCGAATCGAATCACAAATTTCCCGGGCAACGTCGGGTACCCCAGCTAGTTACTTAATTAGATTAACTTGCTGGGGTACCCGACGTTGCCCGGAAAATTTAGAATTCGATCCGCTCCGGCCACAACCCCACCACACCACACTTCCGCCACACTCCGACCTCCACCCGAGAAATTTGTATTTGCAGGAAAATTTCCACCCCCATTCCACCCCTCCACTCCACCCCAACCCCTCAACCTCCCCACCCCTACCCACTCTCCATCCCACTCCACTCCCACCTCTCCACCCACTACCCCACCCCAATACCCACTCCACCTCCACCTCCAACCCCCACCACCTCTCAACCAATCACACCCCTCCACCCCGCCCACCCCAACCCCCACCCTCTCACCATCCCACCCACCACCCCACTCCCCACCCCATCCCACTCCACCCCACCCCTACCCCCACCCTACCCCCACCTCACACGGAAAGGTAGAGATAGGAAAGGTTTATGGAGACGGACAGAAGAAGGACAGGCTGTCACCGCACAGAGGCGGCTCGTCGTCAAACACTAATCGGTTTCAACGTTTGTGTCTTTCTCAGGCTTGTGAGTTGGCGCCTTGAAAGGGAAGGGAGCTCCAGTGTGTCTCTTCTCTATGCTGATCTACCAATTGCCCGTCTGAATTCCCTTGATCTGCAGCCCGCCTTATTCGCCGCGTCTCCAGCTATATTATAGCTGGAGATGTGGTTGAATTTGGTATTACGCGTGACGTTCTCCACTGGCTCCCACTCAAGCAACGAATTGAGTATGGAATATCTACTCCAGTCTGGCGCTGCATGCTAGGCCTTGCTCCTGCGGCTGCCTACCTTTGTGAATTGTGAGTTCTGTCGCCCTGTATACTCTTAGTTCTCGCCATTTCCGCTCCCTTCGTCCGACTGAACAAAGTCTGCTTTAAAATCCCTTTTGCTCGTAGGCCTACTTCCACTAGGCAGAACAGTGTTTTCTCGGTGGTAGAGCTCTCAATCTGGAATGGTCTTCCTCTGACACTCGATCCTTTCTTTTTGTAAAAATCATTCTCGTGCTTTCCTTTCTCATCTTAGTTTTATTTCGCCGCGCTGAGTTGGGAGCGCCTGTGAGTAACCCCCTTGAAGAGGCGCTATATACATGTAAATGCATATGAATGAATACATGTACTTACCCAGATACCTAGACAATTCCAGAACTCTCAAACAGGTAAAGCGACTGTAAAGTAGCTAGGCCTGGGCTACTTAATTATTACTATAGGGCCTAGTTGAGCTTCATTTCAGACACCCGACCGGTCCAGCAATAGACCCAGCCGCCCAGGTCTACAGTCTACTACTATATAGTTGGTACAATTATTACGTCCAGCAATTAATTAATTAATATCTTTCTCTAAAAGCACAGCTAATAAAAATCAATGACTCTGATAGTGCACGTTCTTTGGCTTCGATTCTGCGTGGCTGGGAGAAGTCTAAACTCTCCTGAGTCCTGAGACGTTTGCGGTAGTAATTACCTCCTCGAGCTGTAGGCCTAATGTAGGGGCCCTAATAAGTCCACACGAACCAAAGCAAGAGAAAAATACAAGACATTGCGAAAGGTATGATATATAGGTCTAATGGCCTACCTATACATGTAGAAACTCAAGCCACGGCTGATATTCGAAAGCTAGATATCAAAGCTAAATTTAAACATAGCCAACCGAATATAATTAAGCCATGTGCAATATGTATATATACACATAAATATATATATAATACAAAATATATATAATCTATGCATTATACACCGGTATATATAATATTATATATGGATACATATTCATATAAATATAATTGTGTATCGCATGCGCACATAATATTATTTGCGGCCGTCGGTAGATGGCAGAACTAGGTTGCGAAAGCGATACAGAACCGGGGATTATATATCACCATATGAGATTGGCTCAGATACAAATAATTACACGGTAGAGATGCACCAGCTGCTGGTGGCCAAAGTCGGTGGTTGTAATGCGAGTACTACACGCACAGCCAAGGACGGTTTAAAGGCCTACACGTAGGCCTACAGGACTGGAAGATCCATATGGAAGGCTGTCCCTAGTTTCTGGACGATAATTGGAGTTCCGGAAATTTCACGTCTTTTTAGGCCATAGCCTACATAGCACCTTACGAACTCGATCACCAACTCCAAGGCTGACCAAGCCTCACCTCTAGCGATCACTCCTCAGGTCTTTTACTTAAAACGCAAAACATTGCTTTTTTTACAAGCCCCATCCTGATTTCCCCTCTTCTCACATCCCTCGTCACTTCAACTCTAATCATCATCTTGTCCGACTGTCTGCTTGTCTGCTTCCCGGATCTTGACAATGTACATGGGTGGAGTAGCCTATATGAGGGGCTAGGGGAGCGGGGGGTTAAGCCCCACCCAAGAAGACCCATATTCTTTTTTACCGTGTTAATGGTATCTTTTCCCGGGCTTAGCCCACCCCCCCCCCCAAGAAGGCTTTAGCCCCTCCAGGAACGGAAACCAAACTCCGCCCATGCCTCTGTCTACCGATTTTTTTTATTAAGCGCCTATCTATATAAATAAAGAGAAGATTCTGCGTGTGCATGTGTGTGTGTTGTGTGTGTGTGTGTGTGTGTGTGTGTGTGTGTGTGTGTGTGTGTGTGTGTGTGTGTGTGTGTGTGTGTGTGTGTGTGTGTGTGTGTGTGTTAACCCGATTGCATTTCCACAGTTATTGAGCTTTTCACTCCAAACCTTCACTACTGTGTCCGTCTCGGCATCGGATGCGCGTGGAGGGTTCGTGAATTTCTGCCACCATGGGGCCAGGGTGGGGGGGACAAAACTCCTCATTTTCCCTGTTGGACCTTGCCATCACCGGGTTATGACAGCACTTTTATTTCGGAGTCCCATAAGTAATACGTATAAAAGCAGCGATTGACACAGTTTTAGAGGTGTTTAAGGCCAGCGCGGGGGGCAGTGGGGGTCGTGGGTGGGAGAGGGTTGGAGGATTGGGGTGGAGATGGGGTGGAAGTGGGGGGGGGCTGGAACGAGAAAATTTTCCCGAAAACACAAATTTCTCGCGTGGCGTACTGGTGGAGGTCGGAGTGTCGCGGGTGTGGTGGGTGTGGTGTGGTTGTGGCCGGAGCGGGTCGAATTCTAGATTTCCCGGGCAGCGCCGGGTACCCCAGTTGGTATATATATATATATATATATATATATATATATATATATATATATATATATATATATCGGCATATATACGTGGCTTTCACGAGTAGCCTAACCATGCAGTCTTCTGATTATTAATTTTAGGCTATAGAGTAGTCTACTCAATACACAGCCAAATCACTCAATCCCTAGAAATCACCGACGCTAATGAAGTCTTCAAGTCGAAACCAGTCGTTATTTAATCGACTGCTATCGACTTCGTTCACTTAATATTTTGCTTGTTCTTTTAATTTGGATTTTTCACTTTGGCTTTTTTGCAGGATGTTCAATTAATTAGCCTGCACAAGGCCGTAGGACGGCGTAGGTAGGGGGGTGTTTTGGGTGTTTGAACACCCCCCTCCCGAAATGGAGAATGTCAAAAATAATATAATGTATTTACGAACATATGACGTAAAAACCATGAAATAAAACCACGAAAACACCCCAGAAATGGAAAAAATGTAGTTTTTGGGAAGGGAAATTGGTGAAACACCCCCCGAAATAAAATCCTGGCTACGGCCTTGAGCCTGCATATAGTACGCGAGACATAAAATGGCGACCGTTGACGAATCTCTATTATTATTAAATAGTTATGATCATATCTCTCGAAAATGCGCGCGACCTGTTGGACGCTATAGGAGCAATTGATAATTATGGCTAGATAACAGACAGACAGACGGACGGACGGACGGACGGACGGACGGACGGACGGACGGACGGACGGACGGACGGACGGACGGACGGACGGACGGACGGACGGACGGACGGACGGACGGACGGACAGACAGACAGACATCAGTTTTTCGCAGTAGCAGCCACTGAATCAGTTTCTGTTTACAAAAAAAACTATCGCAAACATCGACTGCTATATCAAAACGAATCAGACGAGAGGACCGACTCGCAGCATAAACACAACGTACCACCAGACATGCGCACTCACCCGCTGTAGGCCTAGGGGGGGTCATAATTATATACCGACAGCGCATGCGCACTAGTCGATTGCACCTGCTGCCAATCAGTGGGACCGCTGTATCTACAGACATGTACACATGGTTGGGCTTGTAATCCATCGTTTTGCTCCAGTCTACGATTCTGAAAGGCTTTCACTGAGTCGTATAAAACCACGGGTTCACAAATCAGATGTGGGCCTACGCCGACGCTGGATGAACCATAGGTCATAAAAAATAATAATATTAATAATTACGAGAACAATCCGATCCTGTGACTTCTGTGGAGCTATTGTTAGACTATGTAAATGGACCCTAATTATAATGCAAAAGCATTGATGGATACAGTAGCCCAGAGAAAGCAATCCACTTGAGAAGCTTCAAACTCATGATCCATGCATATCCAGTCACTCAGAGAAGCAAGCAGAAGTTCAAGTCCAGCTGGTTAGGTTACGGTAGACCATACATTTTAAGTCGTTATAAGATAGCAGGTAATTTGTCAATTAAGTTAGATTAGGCGAACCAAACAGAAGACGAGTTCAACCGTTCTGTTCTATACTGACACGAATTGAGCGGTGTTTGGAAGCTTGGTCCAACTAGTAGACCCAGGCTAGGCCTATTGAACGCAAAATCGTTTATTTACGTTAAATGTATACATGAGTTGGTGATTTGGTTCTCAGAGCTAGAAGACGAGAGAAGATTGCTGGTAGCTGAAATGGGTTGGCTGAGGAGAATCAATATCTCGAAGCAGAGCTCGAAGCGAGAGAATCAGGAACGAGAAGACAATTAAGGGCGTAGGCCTAAACAGGGCTTTTTTAACGTGCAGTTCTACACAAAATGTGCAGTTCTAAATGGATTTGTGCAGTTGTAAAATCATTTTTGTGCAGCTAAAAAATAATTTTAGATTTCATTCTCATCCGATTTGGAATAATACGCCAGTCTAAAAAAAATTAAATGTTTTTTTTAGACTGGCTCTAAATTTTTTAGACTGGCTCTAAATTTTAGAGAAGCCTATAGTAGTTTTAATGCAAGTTTTGTGATTGAAGTTTGTAGCTACACTTTGAAACCAACCTAACCAAATCATTAACTCATTTTGCGACTGTGCTTACAGTAAAAGAACTGAGTGGAACGAAAATTGATCGCCCACTCGAGGCTGTAACACGGTGTATGAGTGATGAGTGATTCTTAGTTTCTTTCGCAAGTTGGCGTAGCGTTATCTCGTTAAAATTGTAACGCCTGCCCCTACCGACATCCCCGGAGTCGCCACTTCCGGATCCTCGAACGATAAGGCTGCGTGCTGCTGTAGATCATAGTTCTTAGAGATAGAGGGAGGACAGGAGGAGGTCACCTCCGGGTTCGAATCCCAGCGATGGAAAGGCGGCCAGTTATCTCGGCTGCCTAACTCCCTATATGAAATTGGAGCCTTGCTAGCCAATCTTTCACTTCTTCGCCGTAAACTGGGAGGTGGGAAATCTTTAGGCCTAGCCCCAAAACTTTCTGCCAGGCCGATGGTCGAGTGGTATGGCGCGTCCGCAGTGGTAAAGGCGGTGGACCTCGGTCCAGAGTTCAAATCTACAGCAGGTCTTGGTACCGGCGATGACTCTAGTCTTTCTAAGCGTGACACAACCTCCGTCAGCGCTTCCCTAACATTAGAGTGCACAGCAGAGATTTCCTCTCTGACATTCAGTTGTACAGCCAATACATCAGCTTTCACAGAAGTAATTGCCTCTTGCGTATCTCTAGCGTGCAATTGTATAGACGAGTGCATAGAAGTCATCGCTTCATGTGTAGACTTAGCATTAGTCTGAATTGCCTCATGAGTAGACCTAGCATTAATCTGGATTGCCTCTAAGACAATTTCCATCGAGGAAGGTGGCCTTGAAGGTTGAGCAGGGGTCACAGCCCTGGAATCCTCCATAGCGCTATATGAATTAGGTCTACAGGTAACTCTATCACTAGCAGTGAACAAAGTCAGTAGATTCAGTAATATTTCTTATTATTATCATTCAATTAAATCTTCAATCAACATTAGCTACATTCAATGCAATCAGTGATTAAAGCCAGTAAGTTTAATTAATTCTTCTTATTATTTGCAACGGCATTCAATGAAAATCAAATGCAGACAATTCAATGCCAACACCTTTCAAGGCAAACACATTTCAATTTAAATGCAAACACATTTCAATGCAAACACATTTCAACCGGAGTAGGCCTAAATTAAACCCCGATTTACACTCAAGTCCCACGGCCAATTTCGATTCATCCCAAAATATCTAAATAACCGATCGCATTAATTCCCATTACAAAGCGTACCTTATTTCCGAAGACAAGGGACAAAGCCGACAGTGTGCGAAGATTGGCGACAACGTGTCGGATTCCAGGAGATGCGACGAAAACAGAAGGAAGGCGTCGATGAAGAAACGCCCGAAGAAAATCAGCTAAATCCAATGCTGATTTACACGCGAAGAACGAATTTCTAAGTTGCGGCTGTATATCCAAGCCGTTTGAGAAAAACGCCACTTAGGCAAACGATTCGCAACACAATTTCGAATAACAAAGCGTTGACGATTCAATGCCCACGATATGTCACTCCTTGTGACCGGGGGAAGAGAGGCCTTGTCGGATAATCCGGGAGTAGAGCAGATGCGAAGGCGAATGCAGAACTCACAACGACGCCGATTCGATTCTCGCTCCGAACGGCGGTAATAACGACTCCATGTCGTGAAAGAATCGCCAGCAGAATTCGTGCGATAAATCCAGAAACGCAACGACACGAAAACGTAGTACAAGCGAGTGCTTTTTCCTGACCTCACTTGACTAAAACTGTCGACTCAAACACGAAAACTACCATCAGCTGCGATACATCCACTTCGCTTGAAATTCTGGCCGCGTCTCTGCCTCTCAACGGTGCGCTGCGCTTTTATTACTGTCTGAATCGCAGAGCGTCCCCTCTACTGCGCCTGCGCAGCTAAAGAGCCGAGCGCGCCGACCCAGCAGCTGTGCAGCTGTCGCAAGGCGGCAAGAATTAGCTGCCACGTGCGCCCTCTCCTGTCAGTCTGAAGTGATCTGTCTTTCTCCTTCGCTCTTTCCTTCAAAAAGGCGCCATCTACCGTCACGTCACGTACGCACCAGATGCACCGATTCAACCTTGAGAAAACACTGCTATTTTAACACGTACACAGGCCCACACACCTACAGTGTATCCTTCTCAATCCGTGTCTCTGTCTGTGCTTGTCTGGCTGGCTGTATTCCTCGCTCACTCTGTTCATCAGACCACCTCGGGCGAACCGTGTGATAATTGGCCGAGCGGGCGGCGACGTCTTTCAAGTCGGCGAGCGACGATCGCCAATACCGTGCGAAAAATACACGAGTCAATTAAACGCAGCGACTGCTGCCTACACCGGCGGTCGCTGTGACCCGTGTCAAGCGCAAATCAACATTAAAATATAGGTCACACAAGGCAGCTCAAAAACACAGAAATAAAATAAATATATCAGATCCCTGAAACCCATAATCGATCAGAAATTAAATAAAAATAATAATATTAGCGACCGAATTCTTGTAGCGTAGATATACGATCGCTACAAAATCACTCGATATGTGTACGAACGCTGCAAAATTCTGGAATAATTTCAATTAATTTGCCTTCTTTTCAGTTTTTATGAACTTGATAGTATGCTATTTGATATTTAATGACACTGGTTTGCACTGATTATAAGTAATTTTGCTGTAATTAGGCTATTAACTGCTGTTGAGTTATTAATGAAATTCGCGTTGTCACTCCGATCTACTTTTACACTCGTGCGCTTCCGAAAGTTTGAATATTTGGACTTGGAAAAAGAAAAGTTCAGTTTGTGAACGTTGCTTTGAAATTTGAAGCCTCATATGACATATTTGTTAAAGGCAATCGGGCAATATTTAATTTTGGCGCACATTTGCAATTGCACACCTTTTTAAAACTATAGTTGCAATTAATGCTGAATGCATTGGTGTTTTTGTTTTTCTTGTAGCAAGTCAGGTTTTCGAGAAAACTGAAAATATTTAATTTTGACACACATTTGAAATTGCACACCTTTTTTTTACTAATAATAGCAATTAATGCTGAATGCAGTGGTGCTTTGTTTTTTGTATGCTTCATATGACATAATATATTTGTTAAAGGTAATCGGGCAATATTTAATGTTGGCATACATTTGCACTTGCACACCTTTTTAAAACTATAGTTGCAATTAATGCTGAATGCAGTGGTGTTTTTGTTTTTCTTGTAGCACGTCCGGTTTTCGAGAAAACTGAAATATTTAATTTTGGCACACATTTGCAATTGCACACCTTTTTTTTAACTATAATTGCAATTAATGCTTAATACATTGGGTTTTTGTTTTTCTTGTAGCACGTCAGGTTTTTGAGAAAACTGAAATATTTAATTTTGGCACACATTTCATTTGCACACCTTTTTTTTACTATAATTGCAATTAATGCTGAATGCAGTCGGGTTTTTGTTTTTCTTGTTGCACGTCAGGTTTTTGAAAAAAACTGAAATATTTAATTTTGGCACACATTTGCAATTGCACACCTTTTCTAAAATTATAATTGCAATTAATGCTGAATGCAGCAGTCAGTGGTGTTTTTGATTTTCTTGTAGCACGTCAGGTTATTGAGAAAACTGAAATATTTAATTTTGGCACACATTTGCAATTGCACACCTTTTTAAAAATTTTAATGGCAATTATGGACATTTAAAAAATGGACTTTAAAAAGAACTATCACTGTCCGGAAAATGGTATGTTTTTATGAGATTTTCAACTCGATGACCAAAAAAGGTCATCAACTGCTTTGGTCGAGAAATTTTTGTTTAGCCCTCGAAGATCGGCAACCAAACTTTGCCCATGGAAGTTGTGCAGTTCTAAAAATTCATTTAAAAAGCCCTGGGCCTAAAAGAAACGGTGGTGGACAAAATCAGAAAAATAAGACTCATGATGGTTCAGTCATGTGGAACGAATGGCTTTAGAAGGAGAGAGAAGCAGAGGAAGACAACCAAAGATTTGAATGGACAATAATATTTATATGTCAGAGAGGATCTGAAGAAGATGGGTATTAGCATAATTATGTCAAAAGCATAGGATTTCACACCAAGAATAGAAAAGTCTGGAGAAGTCATGTGGGAGCCTCATCGTCGTCGCCCGACTGACGGAAGAGAGCAAAGAAAGGGTTGGTTCTCAACTTCTCATATCGGACAACTTGAACAAGTAAAAAACAATAATAATATTTATTGCATCGCGCGTGGCTATGATGAATAAATGCGCTACAAAAACTGAATTGGCTGCACGAGTTGCACGAGACCAGCGTAACGTTAAAAACATGGCTAACCTAATGCAGTCTTTCGAACAACAATATTCACAAATATCGTCTGAAATTGTTTCTTATATTGGAAAAATTCCCAATCTAACCGGAAGTACGGACTATTCATTTTTGTCGTCTGTAATTTTAATTTAACATTTCAATAGGTTTTCCTTTCTGAATAAGTCGGTGTTTTTGACTAGCCGCGGGATATTGTGACATTGTTTTGGGAAATAATGTATAATACATGATACTGAAAAGATTGAAGCCGTACTCTATCTGGGAAGCCCTAAAGACAAAGTTGTTTTGATTATGATTAAGTTTAGAAATTCGGTTAAATTCTAGAATGACTCGGTAGAAAGTAAACAATATGGTGACCACAGATCAGCGCAGAGTAGAGCGCTGTCACGAGATGGCAATCAGTAGCCCAATGTTTCCAACACCCTATGGCGATCAATAGCCCAATATTTTCCAATTTGATTTTCTTCATTTAATAATTAGAAGTAAATCATTAAAAGTTTTATAATTTTAAAAACACCAGAATAATGGTTCTAGGACTTCGCCCACGGTCCATTACCCTCTGCTATTACCCTCTGCCACTACCCCCCCTCTCATAGTGATACGTGTAATTTCACAAACGAAATTTAAAAAACAAGTGTTACAAATTATATGTATTATAAGATTTTCAGTCATGTATTTCACCATAAATCGAGCGTTATTTTTCGTTAATCGAGCTTCGATTTCAGGTCTAAAAATACCTGCATCCAGCTTCTATTTCAGGTGTCTAAATACCTTCATTTTAATTATTTACATCTAATTATTAAATGAAGAAAATATTTTGACGTGCTTACTTTCGCGGAAACATTTGGCTATTGATCACCATCACATCACAGCGCTCTACTCTGCGCTGATCTGTGGCCACCATATTGTTTACTTGCTACCGAGCCATTCTAGAATTTAACCAGAAATTCAGTTTAGGAAGAGATTAATTGATGACTACTTTCAGCTGGAGAACTTTGAACAAATCAAGTAAATTGGCTTTTATCGTAATCGGTTGTGGCCGGAAACTCGAATTCCCGAAACGACTCGGCCGTATCCCTGAAATTTATTTTCACAAAACCTAATGATTCTAGACAGTGTTATCATCAACACTTAATAGGTCCAGTGTGCCATGTATTCATTTAAAATCTGAATTGTTTTCGGGGGTCACGGCCGCTTTCTATTATAAAACTGTTTTCGCATAATCGGGAATTTCTGTGTTTTCGGGGATTCTGGTTTGGGAGATTCGGGTTGACCCCTCGTAATCTTGACGTCTCTACAGCGTCCAAAAGTGAAGTCGTGTGAACCAGCTTATTTACAGGCGAGGGACGTAAAGATGAATCGGGATAGCATTTGTGACGGAGCGTTTTTTTCAGATTTGAGCGAACGAACTGTGAAGAGATTGAAGGAAGTTAGGTTTTGGGGGTTTGAGCCGAAACCAGAATCCTTGAGATGATTATCGACCAGATTGTTGGAATCGATTCTCACACAACCTAGTGATTGCTTGACACTAAACTGTATTATATCAACAGCACTAACAGAACCATTGATAATGTCATTTATTTAATTAAAGTCTTTATATTTTTCAGGATTTCCGCCGCCTTGTGTTAATGTTGTTTCAAGAAAATTGTGTATTTTCAGCATTTTTGGGGATTAGGTTTTGGGGATTCACGTTTTATTATTTGGGTTTTGAGGTTCAGGTTGATCCCGGTTTTGTTGAGTTTGTAGTCCTGAGGGATTTGTAATTGGCGTAAATGTGGCAGTTACTGCTGCAGAGTAAAGTTCATCACCCTTTAAGAATTAGCAAAGCATGGGAGTAAATAGTACCTCAAGCATGATTAGAAACTGTTAAGACAATTTACTAGCATATCACTTGTAGGCGTTCCTTTTTAACAGATAATTGTGTCTGAATGTTTAGATGAAAAACACGAGGCAGTTCGGCATGTCGAAAAGCTCATGGAAGAAGCAAAGGAACTGGTGTGTCCTCTTTGCCATCTTCATCTTTGCCTGAAATAATTTCTCATTTAATTCATTATTTCTCTTAAACGGAATTTTTAGAGTTGGAGGCTTTTTCGGAGAGAAAATACATATGCGAAGTTGGTAATGACATTGAACATTGAGGAATTTTCCTCTGTGATTTGCAGCCCAGTTGGTTGTGTTTTAGGGCTTGACTTTCCTATCTAGATTTAATATATTCAGACTTAAGATTTATATTTCACTGCATAAGGTGCAAGGCTAACCAACCAGAGGCACTCCTCTCTGTTCGATATCATTAAGAACTAGTGTTTCAACGGTCAGCAAAGTAATGATCATTACTGTAGCCACAATCATGTTGTTCTGTGATCCACTTGGTGTTGTTTGATCCACGTGGTGTTATTTGATCTATGTGGTGTTATATGATTCACATGGTGTTATTTGAATGGTGTTATTTGATCTACAATTTCACACGGTGTTATTTGATCCACGTGGTGTTATTTTATTCACTTGGTGTTGTTTGATCCACGTGGTGTTATTTTATTCACATGGTGTTGTTTGATACACATGGTGTTATTTGATCCAGCTCGAGCAGATGGAGATCGAAATTCGTGAAATTCCAGCCAAGGATCGAGATCGATATACGACGCGAGTGAAGAGTTACCGAGCGGAATTGTCAAAACTCGACAAAGACCTCGTACGATCTTGCAATTCAGATCTTCTACGAGTCTTAAATGTCGACTAGGTCCATCTTAGAACTCATCAATGTGAACTCATCTTAATTTTATTCTGAATATGGCTTCATTTTTGTGCTTTGGACACTGGTGCAATAGATGATGATCATGATCATGATGACAAACAAACAGACACAGACAGAGGCACACACACAAACAGACTCACACAGGCAGACACACAGGCAGACACATAGACAAAGTAAGATTTGTAGGCAGACAGTTATCAAGAATGGGACACAAAAATGATGACATTGATATATTGATAATAATAGAAATAACGATGATTCTAACAATAGTCATGATATTGATGATCATGATGATGGTCATCAATATCATGATTATGATAATGATCATAATCATGATCATCCCTAAATGCTGTTCATTCGCTCTACGTGAACAGAAACACTTTATGTTAAATCATCTCTCAGCTGTATAGATGGGAATTCGTTGGTTGGTTCCACGCGTGTGCGTGAGTCAGCCGATGGTGGCTCTTTCAGTTGACTGTGCATTATTTTGCTATCTGACGTAAATCTAAAACTATAAAGGCGAAACTTTTCCAATGTTTGCGAACAATTTTCTTCTTATCCACCCGACCGATTTTTCCCAATATTTACAAAAATACTTTTTAGGACCCATTAACAAACATAGGGGGGTTCGCGATCCAAAAATCTTACCTTTGCCGAATTTGAAACATTTAATTTTTAATAATCCGACGAAAGCTAATATAATGCAGTATTTAAGATTGGTCGCCGGATCGCTTTCAAAGACCCCATAGATTTATGACGTCATCACTTCTTTACTTCGCTTTAGGCGGCCGATTTTATAGCCCGCGCTTTCGCTAAATTATACTAAAAACACTGATAATAATATTATGAACGGTTGATCGCAAGACAATGACAATGGATACCGGTAATTAATATAGTACCGTGTCGTCGTACGTATACAGCCCATCTGGACATTACCGGTATTTAGGGCGGACGGGTTTAGGCAAAAGAACCAAAATTCGCCGGCAAATGCTGGCCACAACGGAGGGTGACGAACCCGCCCCGCAGGGACAGTTGCAATGGGAGCTGGGTTGGGGCGAAAAATCTACATTTCACCGACAACACCAGGCACCCCAGGCTGGGACCGGGTTGGGGCCGATGGAAGAAGGTGGGGTGAGAAAGGCTAAGTGGGAAAGGGGTCAGCGTGGCTGTGGACCAAATATCGAAATTTCCCGGGCAACGCCGGGTAATTCAGCTAGTTTTCTTTATAATGACGAATGTGTTTGACATCATAGTTTATAGGCTAAAGCACAGAGAGCGCCTCTGGAATAGATGTGATGAACAGGTGCGATATAAATTATCAAAATGAATGAACGAGTAACTGATGCAGCTATTTTTTGTGTGAGGTCTAAGCCGCAGTGTTAGGAAACTGTTCTAAGCCATCTGTTCTAAGCCATCTGTTCTAAGCCATCTGTTCTAAGCCATTTCTCGGTGGTAGGACCCTCTACCTGGAATGGTCTTCCTCTGACCCTCCACTCTCTTTGTAAAAATCCTTCTCTGGCTTTCCTCTGTCATCTTAAAACAGTTGTATTTGGCCGTGCTGAGGTTGGGAGCGCCTCTGAGTAGTCCCCTTGAAGAGGCGCTATATAAATGCATATAATGAATGAATGAATCTCAGTATTGATGTTTGCGAAGTTTAGGCAGTCCCTAATGACCCTTGATGATGGCGATAGTGTTTTTAGGCAGACGATAGCTACTAGCAATCAAAATGATGTTGTATTTACAAAAGTAGTGGTGATGATTGTGATGAAAAAAAGAATTGCTTTTGTTGACCTGTTGTGTTTGTTTCGCAGCGCAAGGCACGGATTGCGTTCAGCGACGACGTCTACTTGCGAGAGGAACTTCTCGGAGTCGACACTTCACATCAGGCGGAGGATCAGGTACGGCTGGACGGAAAAGTCGATGATGATCGATAGAGGAAGAGACTGAATGATGAAACGAATGAAAGAGTGATTAAGTTGAAGAATGAAGGAACACTTGATTGTGAAAGGGGATAAATAGATAGATATACAGACAGACAGACAAACAAACACACCACGGACAGACAGAGACAGACAGAGGATAGGATAAAGAAAGATAGGATTAAGTTAAGAGATGGATGGTACATTTCACGGACCCTTTTTTCTCAGTCTCTTTTTCTTCAATTCATCGATAATTCATAATTGGATATATAATTTTATCTTCGCGTGTCTCGCCCCCCGCCTACGAGAGGCTCAGCCCCCCTAAAAAAAGGGGCATCCGAAATTTTTTACAGTGAAATATTAACACGATTTTGGGCTGACGACTAAAAAAAAAAAAAAAGGTCGTGAGAAATTTTGGCGGCGAAAATGGAAAATTTTCATGGGATTTCGGTCAATGACTAAAAAAAAAAGGTCGTCAGAAATTTTTGCGGTGAAAATGGAAAATTTTCATGAGATTTTGGTCGAGGCTTCAGCCCCCCCGAAACTGAAATCCTGGCGCCGCCACTGGTCTCCATTTTTGAGAATTCTGAGATAATTAAGGTCGAAGTTTTGGTAGAATTTTATTTTTAAAAGAAATTCACGTCAGACACAGACATCAAATTTAGACATTATCATCAGGGACAGTTGTGCTTGTGAGATGTAAACAATGCATTTAAAAATATTTACTTTTAAAATTGTTTTTGAGAAATGTGTGAAAATTTTGTATAAAATGGATTTACATAAATAGCAAGTCATCCTCACGAAGCCACAGACATGAAATGATAAAAATAGAGCAATACACAATTATTAGCGAGTGTGTTCGTTAAAATGTTTGCAGTTATGAAACCAATTTCTTAAGAAAGAAGTTTTTATTCCCTGGATATACGACACTGTAATAAAAACGCACAGAGCAGTGTATTAAGTAAGTAAGTAAGTAAGAATATAAGTATTGGTTGTTGTATCTCCTTATCGTCCAATCAATGAAGAGCTTTCTCTGGAGATACAACAAGGCACTGCTCAACCATGAATGTGATACTGGAGAAACGGCAAAAGAAACTGGAGATACAGTAAAAAAAAAATTTGAATAGGACATATGACAGGTAGTTTTCGTTGAATGTCTTTAAAATGATCCGCCATATTTCCTAGCGATTAAAACTGAAGAAAGATAAACAAATGTCTGCTATAAATGAACTCATATAGGAAAAAAGTGGAGATACAAGAAGATACAATTTTCTCAGCTGACGAATTGAAGACTTCACGAATTATCAGGTCTTGACAGTAGTTGTCGAATAGTTAGAGCACATATCTTGTGATGCTGAGCGTACAAGTTTGAAACTTATCCCTTAAAATGGTTACTGTATTGAGACCCTGGGCAAGTTCTTCGCTCACAATTGATCATCATTGCTGGATGTCTCGGTTTGAATGAGATAGTAGTGTTTGATAATGTAACGTGTCTATAGCACCACTCACAGCCATGGCCATTCCGAAGTGCTCCCAGTGCGAGAACAACGAGAAAAGAAGTGAGAGACGAAGATAACGATCGGGAAAGAAGAGTCCCATGCAGAATGGAGGAAGGGATATTGCATTAAAGGAATTTCCACTGCTGATAAAGGATCGCGTTTGAACAATATTGGTACCATATTGGTCATGGCTCGTTGGACAAGTAAGCCAGACCTGTTCAGAGAACTGAGAGGTCGATGAGAAAATTAATGCAGAAATAGGAGAACGAATGAGATCCTGTTTGGATTTGAGGATCGAAGCATGGACTTTATATTGGATGCGGGCAGAGAAAAAGCCAGTGTAGTCGGTTGACTATAAGCGATTATACACGAGAGTATTTTGGAAGGCAAGCAATCAATTGAGCAGCAGCATTAAGCACAGATTGAATTGGATATTGATGGACCTTTGGATAACCAATAAGAAGGGATTAAATGATAGATCTATGCTTTTTCCTGAGTTTTGTGTAATTCTAACACGAATTCATAAGTTACTTGGATAAATGAATGTCTGTGGGCAATTTTTTTCCCTTATGAGATTATACGTTTGGGAGTAAAAGAAACAATTTTTAAGTAAAATGATATTAATATATTCTGTGGTTTTTAATTTGTCTCAGCGGGCCAGGCTATTGGACAATTTCTAAGTAAAATTATATTAATATTTTCTGTGACCGTTTTTAATTTGTCTCAGCGGGCCAGGCTGTTGGACAATTTCAAAGTAAAATGATATTAATATTTTCCGTGGTTTTTAATTCTTCTCAGCGGGCCAGGCTGTTGGACAATTTCTAAGTAAAATTATATTAATATTCTCCGTGGTTTTTAATTCTTCTCAGCGGGCCAGGCTGTTGGACAATTTCTAAGTAAAATGATATTAATATTCTCCGTGGTTTTTAATTCTTCTCAGCGGGCCAGGCTGTTGGACAATTTCTAAGTAAAATGATATTAATATTTTCCGTGGTTTTTAATTCTTCTCAGCGGGCCAGGCTGTTGGACAATTTCTAAGTAAAATGATATTAATATTCTCCGTGGTTTTTAATTCTTCTCAGCGGGCCAGGCTGTTGGACAATTTCTAAGTAAAATGATATTAATATTTTCCGTGGTTTTTAATTCTTCTCAGCGGGCCAGGCTGTTGGACAATTTCTAAGTAAAATGATATTAATATTCTCCGTGGTTTTTAATTCTTCTCAGCGGGCCAGGCTGTTGGACAATTTCTAAGTAAAATGATATTAATATTCTCCGTGGTTTTTAATTCTTCTCAGCGGGCCAGGCTGTTGGACAATTTCTAAGTAAAATGATATTAATATTCTCCGTGGTTTTTAATTCTTCTCAGCGGGCCAGGCTGTTGGACAATTTCTAAGTAAAATGATATTAATATTCTCCGTGGTTTTTAATTCTTCTCAGCGGGCCAGGCTGTTGGACAATTTCTAAGTAAAATGATATTAATATTCTCCGTGGTTTTTAATTCTTCTCAGCGGGCCAGGCTGTTGGACAACACGGAACGGTTGGAGCGAGGCAGCCTCCATCTCGACCATGGCTACAAGACATGTCTTGAAACAGGTTGGGACTTGTTGTGGCTGAGTAGTAGTAGTAGTTAGGTCTGCACCGAATATTCGCCTGTTATTCACTTTCTGGTCACATAGCGGGTCATATAGCCATTCGATATTTGGCTGAATAACAGCGTTCAGACTGAATACAAATAATGGTCATGTGACATCTGTTTTGCATATGTGACTGCTATAGCAGTGAACGCAGATTGGCAGAATGATGTGCAAATTGCACGTACTTAACTGTTTACTTTTAGTTTATGTAAATTTAATTAACTGAAACTTTTGCTTTCATTTGAAAATTTTGAATGTTGTTGGTAGACCTGTTTGGTATACTATTCGTATTTGACGGCATAGTTGGTAATTATTTGTATTGGGTCATGCATAGGACTAATAATCATGAAATTTGCAGACATGATTGTATGCATGTTCTGATGATGTGAACATTTTAAATGAAATTGACTTTATTGTAGTTGTTTTGGAAAATTTGAAATTTCATAATTTTTCCGACTGGTGCTGCTTCTTGAATGTGTTGTTTTGGAAGTTTTGAATATGCCATGAATTTATAATGGATCTTATTTCAAAATTCATTATAGCCGAATTTTGATGTACAGCTTGCACAGAATTTCGATAAAACTTGATTCGCGAATTTGGATCCAACTATAGTTGAGAGCATATGAATTCATTATATATCAAACACCTTGTTAAGCATTGTAACATGACTGCATGCTCATAATGACTGCCAAGTAAAACTGTTTGATGAGCCTCCAGTATAGTTTCAGATATCCTCTGTTTGATTTTATGACTGTCATTATAAGTTTGATTATGTCTTACCTGGCAGAACAAATGGGAGCACAGATTCTGGAAGACCTACACGCGCAACGTACAACCCTGCAGAAAGCCCGAGACAGGGTCAGACACGTTTCTTATTTGTTATTTTGGGCAAATTGTTAAAATTGTTGTAAACCATGAAGTGTTATGATGCACCTGAATCCTGCATGAGAATTAAGCTGTGATTGATTATATCAAATTAATGTTTAAATCCTAGATGCTTATAATTAATTAGAGAAACCGAATAAAAAACGGAATAAAACACCGGTTTTTTTTAAATGGAGAACACGAGAAAATAAGTTGAAAACTAAAATAGTGGGATTCTGTTACATCTTGTACCACAGGTTAAAATAAAAACTTGTTTTCGCAATTTAATCTTAATTAGCAGGCAAATAAGACAACTTTAAATATTAGTTAACACTACTTAAGTAAAACGGTGAATTACCTGAATTAGCAGAATCCATGAAAATACAGAGACCACTTAAGAGATTTCAAAACAAAATTAAGGGACGATATATAAATAAATATGGTTACATAAATGCCGTGCATGGCTGCAGACAGTTAAATTCGACTCCTGTGATAACTTGTTATCATTCGTTCATACTATGAATTGTCATCATGCGTTGTGTCAGTTTGAAATTAAACGAAGATTATTAGGATTATTCTTCTCTAGCCGTAAGAGCATTTAAGAATGAGAGCGAGCAATCCCATGAGATCTGAGGTGAGCTGTAAATGCAAAGAGGTCCATGAGTAGCCAATCAAAGTGATATTCTCGTTGTGTTTAGACTCCTTTGCTGCAGATGACTTAGATAACCGTAACCACAGTTTTTATTCAAAACAACAGTTGACAGAACATCTTTCACGTGCATAATGAATATAGAAACTAAAAAAAAGCAAAAGGAGAGAGAACCCTTAAGATCAGGCGCTATAGGAATTAACATTGAACGGAGGGTATAATAACTTGGTTTTCTTTTTATTTATTTCATGATTTAGTTGCATGATACGAACGAAACGATCGGCAAGAGTTCACGTGTTCTCTCGTCAATGATCAGACGGTAGGTAGGCAGCAATTGGAGTTCACTCGAGACAAACGACTGCAATGTGTATACATGCATTTATATATTGCGTCGCCTTCGGATTATCTTGTTGTATAATTTACACTTTTTTAAAAGGCTCTGTGGAGTTTGTAGCAATTTTTTTTTATCTTTCTTGAGTTTTAATAGCTAGGAGGACAACAAAGATATATATTCAACAGAAACTATCTGTCGAATTTCCACCTTCCAGAAATCTTTTATCGTATCTCCATGGTGTAGAAATACTCTGGTGTTATTTTGCGAGAAAGGTCATCATTGATCGGGAGATACAACAGTATATAACAACATGAATGCGCTTGGCTGGATTACAGTGTCGCATGTTCAGAAAATTACAAAGTTTTTCTTTAAAAATCCGTACTATTGTCACGAAGATTGTAATGAAAACACTTGCTAGCACTTGTGGTTTTAGCTTAACTCTATCATTTTCATGTCTTTGTTTTCAGGAACATGATTTGCAATGTTTATAAACACAAAAGCTTAAAAAATTTGTCAAAATTAATTTTCAGTTGTGAATTTTGCAATGTACGTCCTTTTTGCAACATTGCTAATGCGTTAATAATACATTGATGTGTGAAGTTGAATTGCACATAATTTCGTATTTTCCATCCGACGCTGCCAAAACTTCTATCTTGTTTTTTTTTCAAAGTTTAAAAATGGAGATACGCTAAGAATATTCTCATGCGAAGATCTATGTATGCCTGTGTATGTATAGATGCATGTATGTTTTATAACGAGCGACGAGCGTATGTACATTTGTGTATATGTATGTCAGTAGGTTTGTGTTATGTAAAGCCATGTATTTATGTAATTATTGTATATGTGTGTATGTCGGTGTGCGTGTGTACATATAAAATTATATATGTGATGTATCTATTCATTTGTGTCTTAACTAGTTCAATGAAAGTATGTTCATTACAATTCAATTGTGAAGCTGAGTTTTTGAATTAATAATTAGAAATTACGGACTAATATTTAGAATTATGGTATTAAAGCAAGTTGTCAATAGTTAGAAATAAAGATTCATAAAGTTGACCATCTCAACTAATTTTATGAATTAATCGTTGTTTGATCTATGATACATTAAGTTTAATATGCAGTAATCTTTTTAATTGAGAGATGACGGTGGATTAATTTCCAGATGTCTTTTTTGTCATCTAGTGCCATCCAGAACCGCGTCATCTTGATTGCCCTCGTTCTTGTCATCCTGATCGTCATTGCTGTCGGCATATTCTTCGCGGTTCAAAGGTCGTAGCCCCAATCGGGGGTCACGCCTCCTCTCGTCATTCCTCCTCCAACCACCCCCCCCCATGGGCTTTTGTTTCTTACTGAGCCAGAGGACTTGATCATGCCAAGAACGTCTGTTGCATCTATGTTAATTGAAAATCAAACATCAGAAGATCGAGATGTCGTGAGCGAATTAGTGAGCAAGTGAATGTTTGTATGTGCAAGTAAATCGGTGAGCATGCAACGAGTGAGCACGTATGAGAGAAAATGGGTATGGGGCCCATCCAATATATTACGTACGCAAGGAGGAGTGATCAGATTTAGGCGATTTGGCATATGGAGGGTCTTGACAAAATTTGTACAATGTACAATGTACATAATAAATCTCTATTTATGATGTCCACATTTGCCTATTTGTAACTCTGTATTATACCATAGTTGTCCAATTGATGGCATTTTTACTACATTATATAAAAGCCATGCATGTGCAAGCTTTCTGTGCTGTAAATAGTAGCTATAAATGGTAAAATATATATCTTGTAGATGACTTAAGCCAGTGGCGTAGCCAGGAGTTTATGATGTGGGGGTTTTAAGGGTTTTATGACCTAGCCGGATGCCCTTTCTGACACCAACCCAACAGTATTACAGTAAATAAAAGGAGAATAAAGTAACAAAGGGAATAAAGTAAGAAAAACAAGCAATTGTTTTGTTTTTCTTATTTAACCGGATAAACAGCGTTTAAAAAACTTTTCCTAGGCCAATGGGGGGTTTTAACCCCCGAAACCCCCTTGTCTACGCCACTGGCTTAAGCTAAACAATTTTTGTAAAAATGATCGGGGTTAGAAAAGCCTAGTTGTACATACACATACACATGGAGGGGTCCCAAAAATGTACAAAGTACAACAGCGGGAGGCGTATGAATATAGAACTTTTGCATACGTAATATATGGATGAGCCCTAATTGAGCAAGTGCATCAGTTGGCATGAGTGAGCAATAAGCACATTTCTGATGATGAGAAAAACTGAGTAATAGAATAAGTTTGCACAAGTGAGCTTGTGAACGAGTCGACATTTCCTAAGAAACGTTGGTTCACATTTAAACTAGACACTCGATCCTTGACTATATACATTATGAATTTTCGGCATCTAAATGAACGAATAGGGTTGCAGGTTTGTTGTGGATAATATGGTTTCAACCGCATTAGTTTCTTAGGCAGAGCTGTCCAACCTTTTTGTCACCACGGGCCGCAGAAGCAATTCTTGTTGAAACCGAGGGCCGCAACAGTAAACTCAAAAGTAACACCTTAAATTTATTGATAATTATTGTGGTAAATTGTAAAATGCTTTATGTTAAATGAATAATATTTAGTGATGCATAATCTCATGCATAGGCCATGTTTTGCATGTCTAATATCACTACAGGAACCTAACCACTGTGATAGAACGAAGATATTGGTTGTAAGGTTTGCTTTAATTCATAGTAACTGTCCAAACCTCTGCAATTGTTACAATATCATTAAGAATAAAGTCAATAAACGTTAAAGTCAACTACTGACTTTGTCTTTAACTTCACTTGACACAAAGTGCGAAAATTGTGTGAACTGCCTCGGGCCACTTGAAATTACCCGTGGGCCGCAGGTTGGACAGCACTGTTCTAAGGCATATGCCTTGCGTTGTGGTAGCACAGTGGAAACCATGTTGGTCACCTGGACTAGGCGGTCTTGAGTTCGTTTCTTGTTAAATTAAACATTCTTTAGTCATGATTATTGTAATTTTCGTTGAATCCGTGAATGTATTAATGTCTTTTGCGTTCGATTATAATGATGTGTCGTCTAAGACCACTAGGGTGTTTTGTAGAGCAATTTCGGAGTATACGTAAGTGTTCACGTAACCTGTGCTGTTTGTTCCATTCGTAGCTTCGTGTTGTTAGACATGACAGCTGGGGATGATCTGGTTCGATATTGTGTAGTAAAGTTCCTCATTCACATGATTTTTTTAAATTTTGGAAGGTTTCTGGAGCCAAAGGTTTAGTTTTGATAGACATGGTAGCTGTAATTGGGGATGATCATTATGGTTTGATATTGTCTATTAAAGTTCCCCTCGCTCGCAGGGATTTTTGGAAAGTTTACGGAGCCGAAGTATATCTGACTGGTGTTCATAAAACAGTGTTTGAAAATTTTTGTCATTGCTGCTAGTTGACCAATTTTTTAGCAGGTTATGCTGTGTAGCACACTGTAGTAGTGTAGTTGGGTCGGGATTTGTGTTGTATTACAACTTTTATAAAGCGCCTCTAATAGGGTGAACCGTTCAGAGTGCAAGTGTGCAAGGACATGAGTGAAGAAATAGGTTTTGAGAAAAGCAAATGAAGATGAGAGTTTACCAGCTAGAATTTTAGATCGAGTAGATGGGAACAGCTTATTCCAAAGAGAAGGGACCAATTAAGCCATAGCTGTTCTAGTATGAGGAGCTAGAAGATCAAATCTGTTTGAAGAGCAAAGTGGACGATACAAAGAGGCTGGAGAATTAAATGAGCAGATATTTCAGGAGCAAAACTCTGTTGTGACCAAGATGAGGATTTGGAGTTTAATGTGCGAAATTAGAGGAAGCCAATGAAGTTGCTCAAACATGAAGGTAGAAATGAGAGTAGCGCGAAAGGCATGCTATTAATCTGGCGACAGCATTTACAACAGACGATAGCAGTGAAAGACGAATGAGAAAGGAATTACAATAGTCAATTCAGAGCATTTGAAAACATGAACCAGATTTGCAAAGACAGAAGATGGTAGTAGTAGTAACGACAGAAGAAGAATTTCATAGTAGGAGATAGCCTTCCTAAGTAAACTGTGGAAACAGCATGGTTGTTCCTGGTAGAATGAGTTGTTCCTGGTAGAAATGAGTTCATTCATTCATTCATTCATTCGGACATTTATATAGCACTCCTTCAAGAAAAAACTACTCAGAGGCGCTCCTGACTCCAGCGCGCACAAAAAGAACAGTTTTAAGTTTAGTAAGGATGGATCCCAGTAGAGTCCCAGGGTGTAGGCGTAGCTCAAAAGGAAGGCCATTCCAGACCACTGGTCCAACCACAGAAAAGGCTCGATTCTTCATGGTACTAGTACGAGCAAAAGGAACTAAGAGGACTCCCCTATCAGCAGAGCGTAACTGACGACGTCCTTGGATACCCAATGTAAAGCTGCATAGCTCTCGGAGGTAAGTTGGGGCAAGGCCCTGACAACATCGTGTTCCTGGTAGAATGAGTTGTTCCTGATAGAATGTGTTGACAGACATTTTTGACACATGTAGCTGCTTAATTGGCGAAGTGATCAATCAGAGTGAACATTTGAGTGTCATAGATCTCCCTGATTTGGAATACTCGTTTTGTCATAAAGACATTTGAATGGATTGCAGTAATGTACGACCAATTAGAAGGAATTCCAGCAGTCAATTTGGGAGCATATGAAAGCATGAACCAGATCTTTAGATTTCAAAGCAGTCATTGTAGAGGATGTTTCGGCTCTCTCCCCTGGTCCGCCTTTAGCATTATCAATTTATCATTCCCATCCCTTTTAGCACAATAAGGAGTACTATGACCTACGTACATTAGTCTAACCTAGTTTGATCATGCAGGCTTAACTGTGCCACGTAGTGGAGACTTTGACCCAGCAGGGAGACTTCAGTCCAAATGAGTTTGGCGATCAAGGCAGCTTTCCATAGGAACTATGTATAAAATTTGGAGGTGGACAAGGAAGCATCCCGTCCCATTGTCCACATTAGGTGAACTTTTATTAGTGAAACTAGGTGACTCTTTGGTTGATCATTAACTTTGTAATTTATAGAAAAAGTAATTCAAGTTGCCCTTAAGAGGGGTGCAAGTCCAAGTCGCCCACTTAGAGTTCAAGCTGCCCTTTAGAGAATGCAAGTTCAAGTTGCCTCTAAGAGGGGTGCAAGTTTTAAGTTGTTCCAAGGTAGGGTGCTAGTTCAAGTTGTTGCTCCTAAAAGGTAATGAGAGTTATTCAGCAATCAACCTGTAAATCAGAGCTTGTTGCTATCCTAACACAAGAACGATAAATGAGAAGGTGAGACACAGTTCAAGCAGTCTTTTTCAAGACACGTTTAACAATTTCCGGAACGAAATGGACACCGAATGGATTAACACTTTACACGACAACAACCGGTTGCTTTTTACACCATTTAACACTAAACGTCCGAGGTACAGTACAACCAGGTTAAATTACACCGACTTTACACCATCAATAATAAACCATTTCAAGATTTAACCAGTTCTCTCCACACATCAAAATAATGCCTTTCTGGCAACGAAGCTGGTAAGAATCTTGTCAATTTTGTTACCAACAACCAACCAGTGTAACTGGTAAAACCATCGAAGTGTGTCTGTTCTACCACTTTCCAAGTCATCTTAACACTTCAAATACAGCAGATGTTTAGCCTAAGAAAACCTTGGCCTTGCGAACGGTAAGCAACATTAGTAACTACACCGAACAACATCACATAAACCTCAACGCGTTAAACTTCATAAAAAAGTTCTCATTTACGCCACCTTTAAAGTTCAACTACGAAAGTAATACAGGCAAAGACATAAAGATCAGAATTGGCTTCAACTTCCCTATAAACAGCATAATAATATGTGATGATTGAACACCGAACTTCTGCAATACACAGCAAATCCCTAGTCGGTCAACATCCATATTTGAAGAAATATTGATAAAATCTGAACATCACTCTTACCTATGAAGTCTAGAAATTGAAACCAATTTTGAAGATCTGTACAGCCGACCTATACAACAAATAAATGACACTAATAAATGATCTACAAGAGAATTTGGGCTGTTTACGATATCATCTAACTAATTGGCAATTTATTAATTAGCATATAAACGTTAAATTCCAAACAATAATTTGCAAAATTGGTGCTAACATGTACATGTATTGACATAACTGTTCAAAGTATCGTTAACAGGAGGTTCAGTGATCAGTTCATGCTATCATAAGCAGGAGGTACAGTCCTCATGTAATGCATCTAGAATTTCCAATATATTCTTAGCATAAAATACAGTTTTCAACACCACATGAACATTAATTCTTGTAGGCTAACTCCACGTTAAATATTAACATAGAGGCAAAAAAAACTCAGGTCATTGTCCGAATCTTTTACACATTAGATAATTCAGAGAAAATTACAGCAGACATCATCAATTGCATTTTCGTAGAATATAAAATATTTTCATGGAAAATAAACAGCCAACATATCGAACTTCCGCACTCGAATCTCTGATCCAAAATGGAAATGTTGAATTTGAAACCACAACACGAACCTCAAAAGCAAATATCTCAGCTCACAGTGACAGCCTAGCCATAAAGTAATACAAAACTGCTTTAGATGTAGTACAGGAATTTACGCAATTAAAGCCATCAACATAGCTGCAAAAACCACAGTAAGTTTGTACAGAAATTTAAAACGCAACCACTCTTAAGTGGCTGTACTGATTCAATATGCACTGTTTAAAATCTATCTTGTGAAAAAATCCTTCAACAGATCTTCGGTCTTACATGAACTCCAAGCACACAAGTTACGCAGCTGATCAAACCCAGGCTTATATTATCGCAACGGGCGCTTCTGAGATAATGGCCAAAATTTGATAAAACTTTGTTGGAAATTTTTTAATGAAATTTGCTACATCCCACCATTAATATCTATATTCAGCACAAGGCTAGCATAGCAAATAAAGCATTTATAAGTAAAGAGCCCAGACTTCCTTTTAGCCTATTATGCAGCCAGTTTTTTGGGGCAAATTTAATTCAATTCTGAACATGGTTGTTAAAGAAGTTGCATCCAAAGTTATACAAAACTTTAAATGCATTTTCTCTGATTATTGTAATTCGAACAGCTGAACCATATTTTATGTCATATTTTACTTACAACTTTGAGCATTATAGAGCAATAAAGTTTGTGTCATTTTAAAGGAAACTTTGCTCTTTAAAAGTTAAGACACTCAAATTGTAAAATTGACTTAAGCCTGGTTTTGGTCAGATATTTCAAGTTTCAGCAGTCACTTGCTAGTCCTTGCAACAACAGTGTTGGCACTTTTGTACCAGTGATCACACATTAAATGTAAGCTCTACAGATAGAAACAGCTTACAAAACAATTTCATGTGTGATAGCCATTTTTTAGCACCATTGCTAGGTACTTCAAGATGCTAGGGTAACTTTCAGCTGATGGCACAGCTTTCAACCCAACTTGTTAACAATCATCTGTTAAGCATCAGCCAGCTCTTGACCATCATCTCTTGACCATCATATTTTGACCATCATTAGAGAACCATCATCTCTTGACCATCATCTCTTGACCATCATTAGTGAACCATCATCTCTTGACCGCCATCTGTCTACCACAGTCATCACTCAATGAACAAGATGCTGTTAAATGAATCACGAATAGTAGCAAAAATCTACGATGGCCAACACAGACCAACATACCGAAGATTTATGAATATTATTATTGTCATCCATAAATAAAGAATAAAAATGTTAAAAAAAAGTACAATGCCCTCAGCCACAACCATGGGCGGAGACCTAGGGGGGGACAGGGGGGACGGTCCCCCTCAAAGAAAGTGTTGGGGGGACGGCCCATGCATTTGTCCCCCCAATGTTTCAGGGTGAAGCCTTTTTTGGCGGCGAAAAAAAATCGTCAAGATTTTGGCCGCATGACTACTAAAAAAAGTCATTAACACTTTTTCGGCGGCGAAAATAGAAAATTTCCTCAAGATTTTGACCGGATGACAAAAAAAAAAGGTCATCAACTTTTTTGCCGGCGAAAATAGAAATATTTCGTCAAGATTTCGGCCGGATGACTAAAAAAGAAAAAAAAAAGGTCAACTTTTTTGGCGGCGAAAATAGAAATATTTCGTCAAGATTTCGGCCGGATGACTAAAAAAAAGTCATCAACTTTTTTGGCGGCGAAAATAATCTGTCCGAGATTTCGCCGGTCGTCAGAAATTTTTCTGAAAATCTCGCGTCTTTCCGCCCCCCCAATTCTCGGCCCAGGTCTCCACCTAAGGCCACAACACACTGAACAACACCCTCAGTGTAACGTGTGCGTTTGTACGTGCATGTAAGCATTTGACCATAGTTACTTTTCAGAACTTTGCAAAGTACTATTTAGAATTGTAAAGAATCAATATATTGATGCAAGCAACAACCAGAAACTCACAGCAAGAAATTCAGAGGCAGCCATTGGGTAAACAGTAACAAGCGTAAAGGTATATGCATTTGGGAGAGGTTACATTGGGCTATATATAAATTTCTCTTGCACTACAGCCGTAAAACTCCATGTAAAGTAACTCAGGAAACTACGAGTCAGTTTAATACGAGTAACTGCAAGTCTGATGATTTTGTTACATATATGTAATATGTAACTGAATGATATATATATCATTCAGTCTTCACTTATTTACCAATCGTAAAAGCATCAAACTGGTAATTTAGTTTATGATTAAGATCAGAAACACACAAAAACTCAACATGTTAATGCAGAACAGATATATATATATATAATTATATAAGCTTACGAAATAACATATATTAAGATGTAAAACACATGATATCATATCAACTCAAAATCTTAATGCAAAACCGATCAAATTTGTCGGAGTTTATCGAAAAAAGTACAAATTGGACAGAATGTTACTGCGGAAAAGAAATAGTCGACACGGCGATCTAGAATCGATAAAATGTTAAAAAGACCGCATGCGTAGCATGATATAGAAACTCACAAAGGCTACAAAAGCGAATTGAAATTCGACCTTAGCGAAAAATCAAACGCAATTCCTGCCAAATTTTATTAAGGCAGCTTCACTTACGCCTAAACCTGACAACCGCAGCGCCTTCTATTTCTCGGTCTTTGCATACAGACTCGTTCTTTAAACATACATATATATATCAACAGAGCACAGCAATACTGTTACCATCGCATCGCACACAAAAGATTTGGGTGACTTGCAGCTGAACCGACTAGACATGGCAAGCAGAGCAGAAATATTTTGCAATGCAAAGTCCAAAGCAAGCAAATTTTGCAATGTCATTTTTGACAGCGCTCCTAAGACCACACCAGCGTTTCTGAAGCAAGCCCCTCGCGGACATCATTAAAAGCAGAGCTGCACGCTCGAGTTGAACCCGAAACCTTGAGTCGGATGATGCCAGGCGAGTATGCCACGTCGAGTTGGTTCCACGAGAAATCAATACTCGCATGAAACTGGCGATCGCAGCATAGATAAAACGTCGGGGCTGGCCGATCTCTCGTACGCGCCGAGGCCGTCGCTCTACTGAATTCAGGTCTGGGTTGCATCGACAGAAAAATAAATTATGGATTGCATTTCGCTGGCATCGCGTGACACACGTCGGACGACGATGTCGGACGAAGGCGCGACACATGTCATGTCGTGCGACGTCTTGACGCCGGGTTGCGGCTGAATCTAAAGAAGAAATACAGCCACAAACTGTTAACATAATTAACAGAGGCCCATCCAAATATTACGTACGGAAAGAAGGAAATCGCATTGTCTATGCTGATCGTTATCTGAAATTTATGTAGCGCTCTTCAATTAAAGAAAAGAACTCATTTTGTGAGTTGTGACCCTCCCTTGAAAAAACCAATGAAATCACTGTTGAATGATACACACCAAAAGAAGCTTCCTGGTAAACACAATCTTTGGGGTGCTTATCTATGCCCCATCAGACACTAACACTGCTCTTAATATGCTCTGGTGGTGCCAGGCCATAGTCTGGAAGAAAGAGGAGGGCACTGTTGTAAATCATTAAACACCATACTGGATCAAGGACAGCATTGACAGAAGACTGAGAGTGTGAACTGCATTTGAGACGAATGTCTCATGAAATCATGAAATGCTGTTATTTCTAATTCAAATCATTTAAGCTATAATGGCCAGACACCGTTGGTGGGAGGATAAGACGGTGAGGAGAGGACTTGTCAGACACAAGAGCAGAGGAGGAAGACTTCAGACCAATGGCGATAGGGACGGTTCTTCCTTTTCTTCATGCCACAATCAATTAATCGTGTGATGATCAGAACAGTGTGCCATGAATCGCCTGACAAACAAGGATTTGAACCGCAATGTTCTGCTGATCGTAGATCTCTGTACCACTAGGCAAGGGCTCCTATATATTCACTAGGCCACCTATTCCGTGGTCCCTCTGCTATCGTGTATTGATCATCAGCATGTGCATCAGGCTCCCGTGGCTGATGCTGGTTGTGCTTGATCGAGATGAGAGAGAGGGGGGGGAGAGAGGGGGGAGAGAGAGACAGAAAGAGAGGGGAGAGAGAGACAGAGAGAGATAGAAAGGGACAAAAGGAGGGAGAGAAGGAGATGGAGACACAGACAAGCAGACAGATGGGGAGACAGAGAAACAGCCAGACAGACAAGAAAGGGAGACAGAGAGAGACAGACACAAGAGAGGGAGACAGAAAGAGAGAGACACAGAAAGAGAGAGACACAAGAGAGGGAGACAGAGAGAGACAGGGAGACATAGGGAGAAAGAAGCTAATCGCTGGCTAGAACGGATATGCCACAGGAGATGAGACCACAGCCTCATCCTCCCCCTCCTCCAAATGAATTAGGACAGGTGCAAGTCCAAGAAAGCTCCCACCGGAGGGTAATAGGGTTGCCCAGCGTAGATCAAAGCCAACCCACGATCAAAGACACAATACACACACACACAAACAATATGCTTACATAATACATACATGTAAAAGCAGTGGCCATTGTTTGATGTCTACAGGTGCTATACACGCATTGAATATACACACACACTGAAATGAAGATATTGCACTTTCATGTTGAATGTTTGGTGAGAATTGTCCCCCAGCTTATATTCTCTCAGTGTATAATCCAGGCTACAGGTCCCTTTGTTTGGGTGTACCTTGTGTTCCCTGGGGCTCATTACTCTACAACTAAAGCAGCCAGGAAGCTTTGTTCTCGTCCGTCCTGTAGCCTGGAACAACATTCCTCCTATATATAACCAGAGCCCGCATTCAGGTTGGTTCAATGGGTGATGCAGCCCTCGGGCACGCAGTTATAAATACGTGCATGGTGGATCCACAGCTTGTCATAATTTTATTAATTATAATCAATCATGCAAAAATATCTGCCCACCCTGTGCAAAAAATATCTGCGAAGTGCACTAAAAGACTGATGACAATAAATGATAACAAAGTGAAGCTGAGAAATTTATATTTAGTAATCTAGAGTTAGTTTCCAGCTTTGCAGTTTCCACTTGAGCTCTTGCAAAATATTTAACTCCGACCATTGTGGTTTGCCTCACCCTCCTCAAAAATACCTGCCCCACCCTCTGCAAAAAAAATCTGCCCCACCCTCTGCAAAAAGTATCTGCCCCACCCTTTGCAAAAAATGTCTGCCCCACCCTTTGCAAAAAATAGCTGCCACACACTGCAAAAAATATCTGCCCCACCCTCTGCAAAAAGTATCTGCCCCACCCTTTGCAAAATAAAATTTGCCCCACCCTTTGCAAAAAATATATGCCCCAATCCTCTGCAAAAATATCTGCCCCACCCTCTGCAAAAAATATCTGCCCACCCTCTGCAAAAATATCTGCCCCACCCTCTGTAATAAATATCTGCCGCCCACCTGCAAAGAAATCTGCCCCACCCTCTGCAAAAAATATCTACCCCTGGCCCCCACCCTCTGCAAAAATATGTGCCCCACCCTCTGCAAAATATATCTGCCGCCCAACTGCAAAAATATCTGCCCCACCCTGTGCAAAAAATATCTGCCCCACCCTCTGCCAAAAATATCTGCCCTACCCTCTGCAAAAATATCTGCCCCACCCTGTGCAAAAAATATCTGCCCACCCTCTGCAAAACTATCTTCCAGCTTACTGTGCATTGTTCTATATACCAACTGATCAAATTCATTCTTTTACAACGTAATGTATAGACGAGCAAAAAAGATCATTATTGCTCTTTGAACGGATGAATAGATAGTTTTTTCCAATTTGACTCTGTTTATTAAAATCCTCTTTTGTATCCTACCATTATACTACAAATTCATCTCTCCTTTCAATTCTTGTCTCCATCCTTCTATCCCATTTTCCCTTTTCCTCCTGATCATCCCATTTCACTTTCTCCTCTTCCTCCATCATCCACTCACCCATCGCACTTCCAGCTGTCTCTTCCACTCCTCCTCCTATACCGCTCCTCCTCCTCCTCCTCCTCTTCCTCCCATTGTTCACTCCCTTCTCCTTCTATTCCTCTTTCATTTCCTTCCCTCCCACTTCCACCTGGTGTTCTCCCTCTGGTGCTCTTGAGGAGTGAGAGACAGAGACACAACTGTTTTCCCTCTCACTCCTCCTCCTCCACCTTCTCATGTTCTTATTCCCATTTCAATCCATTCCTTCCTATACTCCTTTTCCTTGCCCTTCCCCTCCACCCCAGTGCATGTTCTTCCAGCTGACTCTTCCCCATTCCTCCTATTCCCTCTTCTCCTCTTCTCCTCTTCTCCTTCATCTTCTCCTCCACCAGTTCAGCTGGGAATTGGCAGTCCAATCCACCAGTGTTGACTATCTGGTATCATTCACTCTTCCACGGCTTTCCAACACAGTCTTGCTTCATTCATCATCTAACTGGTCTAACTAGGTTGCACCTGCATCATTTCATCTCATCCAGTGCTTAGCCATCTTCCCACACAACAACTGCAACGGAGGCCAATCACAATTTCCATCTCCCACTTTCCATTTAATCAAAAATTGGTGGTAATGTCGTTGTTGATGAAACCAGGGAGTCCCAAATAGTAGCAACAGGACGCGTAACCCAGGCTGGACGTCATATGAAGACGGACTGATTGCACTACAAACTATAATTATTATTATCATTATGATTACATTGTTACTTTTATTATCATTATCATCATTTTATCCCAGACCTGTGTATGTGATCACCAAACTATATCCAGAGATTGGAATGGTGTTACTCTGGAACAGCCTTATTTATCCATCTTCCAATATCGTCGTCGTCGTCATCATCATCATCATTCTCACTCTCACCATCCTCATCATCCTCATCATTCTACCTGAGGTAGTTGTATTACCACAGGCCATTATTATCAATCAATCAATCAATTTCCATTTTTAGAAATGCTACTAAGCTGACACAGACGCAACTTAAACAGGCAATATTGTCGATAGCATTTACGCTAAATTTATTATTACTATTATAATTATTATTAATAGTATAATTACTGTTATTAATCTTATTATCATAAACTTCATCATCTTCATCACCATCACCACCACCACCACCACCCCCACCACCATCACCACCACCACCACCACCACCACCACCACCACCAAATGATGAAGCAAACGCTGAATATCAATCACAATATTGCTTCCATAATCACTGTAATCCTGAGAGATCATATAATTCATAGCCTCCCCAAAATTCTGCTATTAACAATAGCAACAAGAGCAATAGAGAGAGCAGCAACAATAGAAACCTGTTGAGGTCAGAGTGGCGTCTCCCTCTTCAGCGGCAATCCACTTGGTCTCGACGCCTTCCCAGATGAACCGCCCTCCTTCCTCGCTCCATCCGTCTTCGCAAACTCCTGCGACATGCCCCCTGCCACATTTCCAAACGACCCTCCTCCTCCTCCGCTCGACTGGATGGACGTCGCCCCTCCTCCGACCACATCCGGGGCGGTCGGCGACCCCCCGGGATTCGTGACGATCCCATTCCTCTTCCGTCTCATCTCCGGGGAGTTCATGACGAGGGCGGCCTGACCCATGACCATCGCCCCCATCCGGTTCGGACGACCTCTCGACCGTTCCAGCTGGCGCTGCCAGATCGGCTCGATCACCATCTCGTCTTGTCCGGAGACCCCACCACCGCCCCCTGGTGCCGGTGGTGGCAGCGGGGCGCTTGGCTTCCCCACAACGTCGTAGATTGGCGAACCGAAAGCGGGCGACGCCTTGCAGCTGTGGACCTCGCTTAGGGGCGAACCGGGGGAATGTGCAAGAGGCGGTGGTGGTTCGTGGACCGGTGAGAGGGCGGACTGGTTTGACGACCGGTTTCGACGTCTCGCGTCCGAGCACTGTTGGAGCTGCTGAGTGAACGACATGAGCGCAACGACTCCTCCGCTCTCCGCTCCACTGCTGCTCGAGCTGCGAGTCGTCGACAGCGAGTTGAGCACATTGTTCCGCGAGTTGACCGACGAGTACTTCTGCTCACTCGACCCCGGCCACTCCCCTCCCGACGATGAGCTCGTCGCAATGTGTCCGTTGGCGATCGCTCGAGCGTTGGCGAGCGCCTGGCTCGTCGAGTTCGAGTATTTGGCGTCGAGAGTGAAAGCGGCGTTTGGCTGAGCGGTTCCGCACGAGCGCCTCGGACAGCTGGAACCGTTCTGAGTCATGGTGGAACAACCGGTGTATTCCTTGAGGAGGCGTACGACCCCGGAGTGTCCGCCCTTGGACGCGACCCGGAATGGCGTTCGTCCGCACTGGTCGACGTGGTTTGGGTTTGCCCCGTGTTGCAGCAACACGCCGACGACTTGCTCGTGTCCCTCTTGTGCCGCGATGCAGAGCGCCGTTGCACCCTGGTTGCACGTGTGGTCAACCGTTGCACCGTTCTCGACCAACAACCGGACAACCTCGTGTCGACCCTGCCAGGCGGCCGACTGGATGGCCGTTCTTCGGTCGTGGTCGACCGCGTCGGGGTTCGCCCCGCGTCCCAGTAAAAGTTCGACCATCTCGTAGTGACCCTGCCACGTGGCAACGTGCAGCGGGGTGCGCCCCTCGAAGTCGCAGCCCTCGACGTCCGCCCCGTGGTCCAGCAGCAACGCGGCCATCGTCAACCGGTTGTCCAACGCCAACATGTAGAGCGTTGACCTACCATCGGCATCCCTGTAGTTGACGTCAATGTTCTTCCGACAGAGCAGAGAGTGGACCACATCTTGGTGGCCTTCAAGGGCCGCTGTCCTCAGAGCCGTCCGTCCGTCATGGCTCTTCGCTTCCAGCATGGATCCTGCGTCCGCCAGGGTCGTCACGACGGATAGGTGTCCCTCCTGGGCGCCAAGGATCAGAGGGATTCGTCCGTCATTGTCGACCTCGTTGACGCGGGCGCCAGCCTCCAGCAACGCATCAACCACCTGATCAAAGACAACAGACCAGAAGACAATGCCCATTGTATAAATCCAATGTTATCACGATTTAATATATATACCTCCACTTCATTGATGACAACAACTGATAGATACAATGCTATACGAAATGTACAAAAAGACTGTCAGTATCCAGCAACTGTTCTACCCATATCGAAGCAGAACAGTTTGTGTGCAAGATTCTAATCATAATTATAGGTAGAACAGTTCTAGTGCTAGGTAGAATAGTTCAAATCATATAAGTAGAACAGTTCTAGTGCTAGGCAGAACAGTTCTAATCATATAGGTAAAACAGCTCTTGTGCTAGGTAGAACAGTTCTAATCATATAGGTAGAACAGTGCTAGTGCTAGGTGGCACAGTTCTAATAAAGCTCTACACTGCTAGAGTGCCAGGTAGAACACTTCTAACCATAGGTAGAATAGCTATAGCGCCAGGTAGCACAGTTCTAATCATTTGTAGAATAGTTCTAGTACTATAGGTAAAACAGTTCTAAACATTTGTAAAACTGTTCCAATATAGAACAGTTCTAATCGCATGTAGAACAGTTCTAATACTAGGCACAATAGTTCTAGTACTAGCTAGAGCAGTTCGAGTCCAATATAGAACACTGACATGTGCTACCGAACCAACTTCGGTTGAAAAGGACGGATTTAAGGCTGCAGTAAACGCATCTGGGCAACCCCTAGGCATAAGGCGCATAGACATACCACGGGGACAATAAATAGGGTCAATAAATGGGGGTCAATAAATGTCCAGATACAAAAATGCCAATCCAAGAAGTTTTAGTCTGGCGTTGCATGGAGGGTCTGGCTCCCATGTACCTGCAGGAGCTCTGCTGTCTCACTTCCGGTGTCCGGTGGCAATCTGACCTCCAATCGGCTAAACAAGCTGAACTCTTGCCCCTCGATCACGAACTACTATAAAGCAGCAGCGCTCTTTCTCAGTGGCTGGTCCTAGAATCTGGAATAGGCTACCCGTTGCACTCCTCCTTGTGCCTAGAGGTCACACCACTATGTTTCTTTCTCGCTTAAAAACTGCCTTATTTAGCCGTTGTTGAACTGGGAGCGCTTCCGAGTAGTTTACCTTGAAGGTGCGCTATATAAAAAGTCAACAATAACAATAATAAGACAGCAACAATAGACGATAATAGAAGCAGTACCGACATGTCTAATTGTCTAAGATCAGACAGAATGTCTTTACAAGCGCTTGCAAGAAGTGAATAAAAATTATTTACATTACACAAAGTATACTGTAGCTCAACTTACTGTACAGTAATGCAATCTATTCTAAACGTAAACTATTGCAAAGTTAAATAATGTAGCATAAATTACTGTAAAAATTGTTGTAATGAATTAGGATTAATTAAATTAGGCAGCTGTATTTGTTCCACTCAATTCTAAAGATGAGGTTTCTGCAAATTCATCTTCAACACAAGACAATGCCATTATCTCCATATTTGAGTGACATTACGAGAGAAGTATTATCACAACAACAGTCATACATTAAAAGCATTTAAATGGCAAAACATTACACAACAGAGATGACCTTTTCACCCGACACAGTTTACACAAAATGACCTCATCACCAGCCTGTGACCTGACCTGATTATGACCACAACACCACTGACACATTGACATGATCCAGTTTCCCACCACATGACCAATATCAATAGCACAGATAACCTTTCACCATGACCCAATTAACCGCCAACCACTCAACAGAACACCAGCAATGACACCAACGACCTGACCCCGTTTCACCACACAAACACAATCAACAATCTCCTGACCCAACCCAGTACAACCACCCGACCAGACAACAACACCGACCCTCGACCCAACCCGGTCAACCAACTGACCTCCTTGTTGCCTTCGAAAGCCGCAACATGCAACGGCGTCCACCCCGCGTTGTCCCGATGCATCTCGTCAAGTCCGCGGTTCAGCAGTTGCCTGACGACGTCAACGTTGCCCTGCTGCGCTGCGATCCCAAGAACGGTTCTTCCGTCAGCGTCGATCATGTCAACCGCCGCTCCCCAGAACAAGAGGAGGGCAACGACGGACCCATGACCCATGGAAACGGACGCCTGGAGTGCGGTCCGACCGCTGTTGTCCGTGTGGTCAATGTCGGCGTCGTTTTCCAGCAGCAGTTCGCAGACCTCGTAGTGACCTTCGTAGGCGGCGACGAGAAGAGGGGTCATGGCGTCTTTGTCGCAGTGGTTGACCTCGGCGCCACGGTCGAGGAGGAGGCTGACGACCTGCGAGGAATGCAGGATACCATTGTCATCATCATCACCATTGTTATCATCATCACTGTCATTATCATCATCATCATCACTTCGCTATCAATTCATCATCATCATCATAACCATCATCATCATCATCACCGTCATTATCATCATTATCACTGGTATCATGATCATCGTCGTCGTCTTGTCATCAGATTCAGTCATCATGATCAATGCTCATAGTCATCATTTTCATCATCGTGATATTCGTCAATACTTAATCACCACCTTCATCATTATCACTATTGTCGTCGGCATCGTCCTATCATCATCCTCACCAGCACTTTATCATCACTTCATCATCGTCATCACTTTAATCATCAGCCTCATCATCACCATTGTTGTCACCATCATCATCATCACCACTTTGCTATCAATTCATCATCATCACCACCATAACCATCATCATCATCACTTCAACCACCACCCCACAGTCACCATTGTCAGCAACAGCCACCTAGCAAATATTATTATCATCCTATGAGATACATGTAGAACCTAACAAATTCGTCTATAAATATCCAGACCCCCTCGTCTCCCTCTGGTGACTAACCGCAGACTACACAGGGCGCCACCTGGTGACCTGTTTACCATCACGCAAGAGCCATCTATGTCAAGTTGGTCGTAAATCAAGGCAGGCGATTGTTTCGTAAGACTAGGCAACAGTTTTATTTGTCGTTTCTCAAACCAAGTCTGAACCTGACATCCACATTTAAACCATCGATTAGAAACTTCTAAACCGAATGGTGACAAATTTCGGTGGCCAAGTGTACATTCACAATTCATCCTGGTCACAGAAGAAAGCAAAATTGGGTAGAGGGAGTTGAACAGAACAGCCCAATATTGGACGGAGGGGGGGGATGAACAGAGGAACCAAGCAATGAAACAGCTACAAGACAACTTTCTTCAAGAATACTTCCACAGTCACAGTCGCATAGTCAGTCACAGCGACCATGATAGTGCATTAAAACGTCAGTTTGATTTGAATAAGCAAATAATATGAAAAGAGAGATCGTGATCAGAGGCGTATAATCTGATGGTGACAAGCAAGAGGGCTGGCAGCCCACCAACATAAGTCAGGAAAAATGAAATGACTAGCACAAGTATAACACCCCATCAATACCATCACCATTAACACCATGTGCCAAATACAAATATCACCATCAATACCACCAGCACCATAAACACACACACACAAAACCATGATCATCAATACCAACACCATTTGCATCAACGCCATTAGCATCAACAATACCACCACCATAGGTGTACGGGACATTTCGGCAGTGGGGGGTAAAAAAAATTTTGCCCGAAAAATCTGACGACCTTTTTATTTTAGTCATCCACCCAAAATATTTTCCCGTCCAAAAAATCTGACGACTTTTTTTTTAGCCATCCCCAAAATTCTTAGGATTTTCCCATCCGAAAATCTGACGACTTTTTACCACCACCATCACGAACTCCAATATCACTCACCTTCAGATGACCTTCACTCGCCGGAATGCAGAGCGCAGCCACCGACAGCGCTGTCCTTCCGTCGATATCCTCGTGGTTGATATCCGCTCCGTACTCCAGCATGTCCTCCACGATATTCGTGTGTCCCATGTAGGCGGCAGCGATCAGCGCAGTCCGCCCTTCCTTATCCACCTTATTCACATCCGCTCCATGCTCCAGCAACTTCAGCACGATCTCTCCATGTCCGCCCCAAGCAGCGGCCCGGAGCGCCGTCCTTCCATCCCTGTCCGCCCTGTCCACCTGGACTCCCGACTCCAGTAGAAGATCAACGATCTTTGCGTGACCTCCCCAGGCGGCCGACCTCAGGATGGTCCACCCGTCACGGTCAACATGGTTGACTGACGACCCGTTCTTGACGAGCGCTCGAACGAGCTCGACATTTCCCTGGCGCACGGCAAGACTCAGCTGGGTCTGTCCGGTCGAATCAACCTCGTCCACTTCCTCCGATCTCTCAAAAGCGCAATCCCTTGCGGCCTGGAATGACGAGTCGGAGTGAGCCACCTGTCCCGCTTCGTCGGACTCCCCCTCCTCGTCGATTGCGTCCTCAAAGACTTGCGACTCTTTCCGGACGAAGATGCTGCTGGCTTGCGCGAGCATCTCGGCGGACGGCAGTTTGGCGCCGGCGGCGAGAAGCAGCTTCAGGACCGCGGTGTCTTTGAGAAGCCCGGACGAGAGGCTGTTGTCAATGCTGGCGCCGCTCTGCAGCATCCAGAGCGCGAGGTGGTGGAACTCGAATGGCGGCTGGAGGTTGCTCTTGGCGAGATGGAGAGCAAAGTCCTGGACCTCGAGGGCGGTCAGGCTCGGAGCGTGAAGGGTGAAGCTGAGCGCGAGCATGGCGTGACCTTCAGAGGTCAGGCAGAGGAACCTCTGCGTGCAGTGCTTCACGTCCATCAGCCACTCGGCGAAGCTGTGGTGGAAGAGGATCTTCGTCCCATCGCGACCTTCGATGAGGATCTTGGAGACGATATCCATGCGTTGGTGGAAGTCGTCGAAGGTGAGGACGGTGTTGCGCGTCAGCATGCAGCTGTACAGCTCCATCTCCGTGAGCGGTCTCCGTGCAGCGAGGATGACGTTGAGGATCGGAAGGACGCGCTCAAACTGACTCCCGAGGAAGATCCGCTGGCACAGCCAAAGGTAGAGTCCGTTCAGGGTCCCCGGAATCTCGCGGATCTCGCGGAGGAGGATGAAGTTCTCGACGACTCCGTTGAGGACCTTCTCCAGGTAGAGGAAGCAGCCGTTGCACTTGATGTGCAGCTGGTTCAGCGTCTCCGCCGTGTCGCGGCTCAGGTGCTGGCGCAGTCGGTCCTCCTTGTCCAGTCGGCTGAGGATGTACTGCTGGACGTCACGGATGACGTGAGACTTCCTCAGGTCGTCGAGACTGATCTTCCGAAACCCGGTAAACATGCGTGTGATCGCCTTGCTCTGCTTCCGAGCCGTGCAGACGAGCAGCAGCCACGACGGAAAGAGATGGTGGTGCCTCCCGAGCAGCTCGGCGATCGACCCGCTTGCCCCCACGGACTCCACCCCCATCTGCTGGTACGATTCGTCCACCGAATCGACGATCAGGAAGAGATTCTCCGGCGGAGGCGTGATCGAGCACAATGGAACGAGCACTCCCGATTTGAGCGCGGCGTCCGGATCGCGCTCACAAGCTGCAGGATCGAGCAACGCCTGGATCGTGGTATCTTCGATCGTCTCGCGGTAGCCACGAATGAGCGAGCACTTGAAGATCTGATCGACGAGGGACAAGACGAAGTTAGCCAGCGAAAGTGTTTCGGTGTCATGAGCCTGGCAGAAGTAGTAGGTGAGTATACGTTGACTGAGGACGCCCTGTTTGCCGTAGGGGGCTGTGGGCCAGACCATCTCGCAGCAGAGTGCCGTCTTACCGCACCCTGGTCCACCCATGATGAGAGTACCACAGGTCTTTGCTGTCGACCGGTTCTCAAGACAGTGCATGATCTTGCTGAAGACCCAGTCACGACAGAAGAACTGCTTGCCTTGGAGGAGACTGGAAGACATTATTGCGCCTGATTATCAGAAGTTGCTTCTCAATGGTGGTTTATCGCTTTGAATCAAGCAGTCATTTGGGACAAATTGACAACCTCAAAATCACCTGAAAAAGAGAAACATCAAAGATATATTTCACAATTAGGATCAAAGAATATCAGCACAAAATATGATCGATTATATATAACACTGTACACATGGAAAAATAAACCCACATAACGGGTTTTTTAAAGAAATTTGTAGAACTGCACAACTAGGAACTTTTTCAGTGTGGCTTTGCTCGTCGAAAATTTCTCGTTGTTTCAGAAATTTTTTCCAAGAAATGTCGCAAGTCAGCCAGAAAAAAACCGGACGAACTTATTTTAGTCATCAATTTTTTGCAAATTGATTTATTTCACCTTGTTATTTTTCACTGCACATCGCTGCAAATGTCCTTCTTTTCTGGTAAACTGACCTGCAATTACCTTTTTCTAATGATTTTCATTGTACCCTACATGACTGCTTTTACATCTGCACAAATGCATTTACAACTGCACATTTGTGTAGAATTGGACGTTAAGAAAAGCCCTGCCACATAAAATTTATATAATCGTGCAACATATTTGTCTAACATCCTAGACAAACAATAAACATATATAAATTATCAACTATTAATCATACACTGAAAACTATATTAAACATACTCTTGAAATCATGATATCTACTAAAAACTCATTTGAGACATTATTAGCATATCTTTAAATACACAATAAACACATTTTCAAATTACATCCCTAAATCTGCTTTCAGTGCTTTGTATATAAAGATTTATAAATAGAAACACGTTTCAATTAAATGTTGATACAACATTGAATGAAAATACAGTCTGCATATGTATTATTATAATTCTAGTGCATTTGACCATTTATTTGTAAGCGACTGTAGTAGGGTGAACCCCGGTAGTAGATCCCACCATTTGGAATGGCCTTCCTACTCCATTAAGGGCTAAACTGACTGGATTTTTCATTAGTCTCTCATTCTTTAAGGGCATTTTCCCACTATTATTTCTTTGCTGAGAAAGCATCTTAATAGCAAATTGAGCCGCTATATAAATCTGCATAAACGATGCGATGTGATACGATATTCTGTGAGCTTACTCTTTTCAAGGTTTTATTTTTCAGCATAATAATTTTTATAAGCTTAGGTCTACTCTAAACAGATCTTCGAACTATTTAAAATAATAGTTATACATACGCAGAAATAATTACATAGGGGCTTACTCGCTCTATGAGGAAATAAATTACAGAACAGATAATAATTTGGATAGACGAGACTGACTTAAATTATCACTTTATCTATTTAGCTGAAAAGCTTCTTCCGCACCAAATTATTCACTCCAGTCGGATTTCGGAAAAGGACTTTCAGCCGAGGAATTGTCGAAAGATATTCGCAGCCGGGTCTGGAAAATTAGACGGATGGACGATGAAGCTAACGATGATGAAACCGACAATTTGTAGGAGAACTGGGAAGACGACGAGCGATCGCGTTAGGCGTTAGGATAATCGGAACACTTTGACAGGCGTCCGTCCTGTCGTCTGGGCCGAGACCGTTCGTCGCCGATTCGATCCCTTCTCAACAGAATCTTACAATAATTCTACGCGCTAAACGGCTAGAACATCCGGAAATTTCATTCCCATCCCATGTTCCGCATAAAATGCATCCGGAGAGAAGAAATTCCGGTTGGAATCCGTCTATCCAGACGAATCCATATTACGATCTCCGCCTTCATCCCGACTGTCTCCATCTGACATCAACAAAGGCCGGTAGGTGCCGCCCATCTTATACATATTCATCAGTCTTATACATATTCATCAATATTATACATATTCATGATTTCTTGTTCACGAATAGGCGGAGCATTTGTTAATTCGTATTCATCATGAGGACAAACCCGCAAGAGATTCATCCGCCTCAGGGCTGTTCTCGTTGGATCAATCCGCGGATGGGCGGAGTCGGTGGACTAAATTTATAAATATTGTAAATAGATGATCACTTCAGTGAGTAAGGAGGTAACTTATCGTAATCCTAATCGTATACTCGAAATTTCTAAAGCGCCACTCGAAAGCCAAGCGCGGGGCACCAACTTATTCACGAGCGCTGCGTTGAGTAAGAAGGGCTGTCCTGTTTTCTCTTTACTTTTCAGTTTAATCGTAATTCTTAAATTAAAATTTATAAGTTCGTTCTTCCTATTTCCAGGTCAAAAAAATAGCATCATTTCTTTTGCAGACTCCAATAATATCCTGGCAAACCGCTTTTTAGAGCGCCATGATCTTCTTGCACCAATTATCTAGGTCTAGGAATTATCGGAGAAGAGTAAGCCTACACAGTGAAAGAGATCGAGACAAAGGAAATGGGTAGGATACAAATTCACTGCGAAGAATGGTCATGAAGAAAAAATGAATTAGGGAAGCGAACAAAAGGAGGACCACGACAGCTTATGCTGGATTGGATAATAACAAATGGATAAGCCTATATGGAAAGTTTGAGGAAGAGGCATCGAACATTTCAGCCAGCCTCGGAGACAGCAGAATAGAGACGAAGATGATAAGATATCCCAGCAAACCACAACTCGACGGCAGACATCGGTCCTATGAGCTAGTCGATGGATTCTCGTGGTTGCTCTATTTCTCGTCTCTATTCGGACGAGTTGCCGTTGGCTTAGCTGTAGCCTGCAGCTAGTTCACCGTTAGAGGCATCTGTTTGGGATAATGGAGATCACGTGGGCCGAGCGGTAGCCAATGATCTGCGGGTGACGTAACGATAGGTTTTTGAAAATTGATATGGCAGCGGATTCGGTCTTTTGAAAACTGATGCTGGTCTTTGTGAATAGGTGAGGAATATACCGTACAGATTTCCTATTAAATATTTTATAGCTCTGTTAGCAGCGTTGCATAACTTATAGGGCCTAATTAATCATTCTGTATAATATTCTCAGACAATTATCAATCACATCGGGCAGACTGCCGCGGACATCGTTAAAAGAAGTAGAAGTTCGCCACTTGGCCATCTTGCACGTGTCACGCGTATATGCTTGTGTTGTTTTCAACTTGTTTATGACCTACTTCGACTTGACCCACGCTGAATGATTGTAATTTGTAAATGGGTAGGCCTACAATACCCACATAGAACTAGCTAGGTTAAGATTATCCTGAAAGGTTTCTTATATAATTTTAAGCTGTATAGCCTATAGAAATATTTTATTTTTTAGGTGATTGTGTAATACGTTTTCCCTAGGCCTAACGGGAAGGCAAACAGAACGCGTGCGCTTATTGTAGCTACACAACAGATCTAATGAGGTGCGATTTACTGTCAAAATTATGGTGCTTGTGCGAGAACATTCTATTTAAGGTGATGATGTCACTTTATTTCTATTTTGGCACAATGGGTAGAGCATAGCTAGGAGAAAAATAAAAACTGTGTTATCATGATAGACCGTTGTGTTTGCAGGTAAATTATCTTGGGCTCATTGGTGGGCTGACCATTAAGGCTACCACAGTTAACGTGCTGAGGTCCGTGCTGATGAATGACTTGGCCAGGCAATTCAACTTCTGTGGGCAGCGTGGAAAACACAGTTTCAAATCGCTGCAGCTAAAAGAAGTTCTTCATGGTTAGTCGTTCAACATCTGAAGTGCCCATGTAAATATTAATAGCACAACAATCTTAATGTTATCAGTTCAGCTTTATTCATAGAATGGCAGCAACCCATTGCATTCTTGGTCTTGGACAGTTGTGCACTTTTGCTCTACTAAAAATAACGGCAAATAATTATGCATTTGCTGGCTAAAATTTGCTTTTGAATCCTTGTGCTCTCAGCACAAGTACCTAAGATTGAACATTCAAATCACTTCATGGAGCTGCACCTGAGTACCTGCGCAATTGCTGTACAAAGACTCATTCCTGTGTGGCTGCGCTTCAGCCCTAATCATCTGAGAGGACCTATCTGCTTTGGCAATCATGCTTTCTCGGTCCTCGATGCTGGAACAAAAGTGTATATTAAGTGGTTGATTTGGCATATCATGTGTGTTACCTTTTTTAAGGCACCTTGTAACATCAAGGCTGTGTAACGGCGCTATGTAAATTGTCATACTTTTTATTCATCATTTGCAACAGAAGGGTAGAATAGCCCAGAAACCCACCCAAGACGCCTAAGCACAGGAAAAGGGCAAGGAAAGGCACATCATTATTGGGATTCTCCTGCTACAGAAAAACATTACCACATGTAGATAAAATGTCCCATGCCATGACCCCCAACCAAAGGTGCTGCCAGGAAGAAGTTTTTATACTCGTGAATTTGCTGCCTCTTACATGATGTTTTCTTTGTGTTATTTTTACTGTGTAGGGAAGTTCTACTACTCGACCCGCACCGCCACGGACTACTTTCATGGACAACCTTGTGACTCAACGCAGTGCTCATAAATAAGATGGTGCCCCGCGCTTGGCTTTCGAGCGACACTTTACACATTTCGAGATTACGATTTACGAACCAAGAAACAAAAAGTTGATGGCGACCCATTCTCACAGCTCTGTTCCGTCAAACAAGCCTGGAAAACATGGAACAGTGCATTCGTGGTGTGTCAAGAGAACGGTACGAAGAACCAGAATTAAAAAAATGGCATTTCAGTTTCCTACCTAAAAATAACCATGGACACTTAATTGTTTATGAGGCCTGCCTTTCCCTCAGCAGTATGGGCAAAAAGCTCTGGCTCGAAACATTGGTTTAATAAGAACATTGCTGTCACTTTGTCCTAGGTAGTGTTGGTGGAACGCTTTTGAAGATTGCTTAGTGCAGAGTTTCCCAAACTGTGGGTCGAGACCCAAAAGTGGGTCGCGAAGCTCTGTCAAGTGTGTTGCCATGGTTTTCTGGAAATGTTTATTTTTCGTCATTTATTCGTAAAATCTAAAAATTCATGTTATAAACAACATTTGAATGTGATTGACCTATGACTGCCTGTCGTAGTATCATTATAATGTTTCAAATATGCCAATTTTTTAAACAGCATCTGTAAATCAGCATATTTCCATGCCAATTTAGCAAATTTAAGTACAAGTTCAATTTTATTAATTGGTTCTCGAGACGTCCACGACATTTACAAGTGGGTAGCGACCAGAGAAGTTTGGGAAACGCTGGCTTTGAGGTGATATACAAATGCTGTGATATATATATATATATATATATGCATACATTGTGTAATGTTGGTGTAATATACAGTAATCTATAATGTGTTCCTTAACTATATATATATGTTTGTGTATATATATATATATATATATATATATATATATATATATATATACATTCATACATTCATTATATAAAGTTAAACAACACCATATAAAAGATTACTGTATGCTAACTGCAGCATTATCATCTTGTATAGAAAGATTATGTGCCATATCTCTAGTTAAGATTTATGTTCTTGATTTTTTTAATATTTGGTTTAAACTATTGATGTAATATTGGCTTGCTTCCTCAAGCTGTACCTATGGTGATTAATGATTATTTCGGTTGCACAGAGGACTCTGAAGTAACAAGTCACGACCCAACTAAGTAGGATCCTTCTATTTAGCGGGGTTGTAAGATTTCTTTGGAGTCTCCTGCCATTTGAATAAGTGCTACTGCATGAGTGCTACTGCATGTTTTTAGTTGCTATAAAAATAAATTGTTTGATATTTGATGTGGTGAGTGGCGTAAAAAGAAATGCACCTGACCCAACAAATGTGGCCAAGACAGAATGGGAGTCAACTAGCAGTGTAAACCGCTAGGCGAGCACTGGAAAATAAATTCTCACCTACAGTTCCTCTTTAGGGTTTCTGGCTGGGTAGCTGCCCGACAGCATTGCTGTTTTTAACCGCAAAAGTAGCAGATCATGTACCCTTGTAGTTATTTAAGTGAAGTGCCACTCTTCTGCCATGTATATACAACAATTATTTACAGCTCTCTTCCCAGGTTCATAATCATTCTACAAGATACTCTTTTTCGTATCGCCGAACCTATGCTCGCACTAACACACGCCTATTTTCTATTAAATCTACTGGAATCACCACTTGGGGAAAAATTCCAAGGGAAATACAATTGAGCCCCAGTATTTTGGTTTTTAAGAAGAAACTTAGCACATTTCTAATAGAAGGCACCTAATAAGAGTAAAGCACTGTTCGTTCGATGTATGTACTGCAGCAGGTCTCTGTTCGTTAATTAAGTTTTTTGTTCTTTTTTCATAATTGGTTGTGACTCAGCAACGTTGAGCTTTTCAGTCTCCATTACCGTAATTTTGTTGTGTTTTCTCATCCGTTTTTCTAGCATAAGTTGCTTGATTGTGCTTTGTCACTTTTGTCATTCACTATGTTGATTTTGCAAAGTTTTCGTCATGGCCACCTCACATCGTCAACTCAATATATTAGTTGGTGTCCCTAGACAGCGGGATTATTTTATCCCTTTAGGGCCTCCCTTTTTTGTAACCAATGAGCAAGATGTGTAAACCTGTCATGTATACTTTTGGTTGCAAATAAAAATATTTGATTGATTGATTGATTGATTGAAGTGAGCATAAGTTGTTGGTCCAGGCTGCTTATAATTCATGTAGCCTATGGTTTAATAGTACTAGCCAACAACCACAAGGTATAGCCTAAGAGCTGATGTCTTGCTGCTTCTTCACGAAGGTCCTCATCTGAGCATTGCCACAAGCGTAGGATTTCATGTGAAATCAGTTACCAAATTGGTGACAGTGGATGTTGGACCGAGTTAGAGATCATGGGATAAACCTATGCCCACATTTTGGGAATCGACATGGATTCGACTTGAATAGAGACATTGGATAGATGTCAAAATCAGACGTCGAACCAACGTGAATTAGACACGTCGAATTGACGTAAAAAACCGACGTCAGATTGACGGCATAAAACTCATCAGAGTATGACGTCTGTCCGCCATCTTCCCGTTCAGCGGCTGCTCATCGTCACGCATGTTTTAATGACGTCAAAACGACGAGTTTTTACGACGTCGATATGACGAGTTTTTATGACGTCGATATGACGAGTTTTTACGACGTCGGCTTGACGTCATTAAAACACGCGTGACGATGAGCACCCGCTGAACGGGCAGAGGGCGGATAGACGTCATATTCTGATGAGTTTGTTGATGAGTCACCGACGTCAATCCGACGTGGGTGGTTATCTGGGATAGGCTAGCTAATTAGTTTAAGAAATTAAGAATTATACAATAACAAGTCTTCTAACGTTATTTCTCTTATTATTTTAAAGAAGCCAGTCAAAATGATTGACCCGCATGGCCTAGTTTAAGATAGCCCAGCACTGTTGATACTTCCCAAACAGGGCCGGATTAAGGTATGTTCAGCATGTTCGGCCGAACAGCTGGAGGGCCCCACACTTTAGGGGACCCCACACAGTGGCACACATGCGGGAAATATTTTCCGAATTTTTTTAGATTTTTAGCAAATTTCAACCAAACGACTAAAATAGGTCACCAAAGTTTGGGGCCGAAGATCCGGAAAATTTTTCCAAACAGGGCCCCACATTTCTTAATCTGGCCCTGTTCCCAGAGATAAATTTGCAATAAGCTTAACAATAGCCTAATTACGTTCCTGCGATTTCAACCAATTCATAAGCTGGAGCTAATAAATCTGATGTGTAAGAAAACTTTGCAAAAATTTCATCGACGACAACTTTCATTATTGCTGCAGTATTCTTGCTAAGAAATTTCATCATTTCCAAAATGTGGGCCCCTAAGGCTGCGGGCCCGGGTGATGCAGCACCCTTAATCAACTACCTTAATGCGGGCCTGACCTCATGCAAAAACTCGAGACACGAAATACATTAACGAAATAATCTTGATCAAAGATTGCGCCCAATTCTCAATTGCAAGACCGCCATGCACAATAGCCACTTCAATAGTTCATTCCAAACTCGACTACTGCAATTCGCTCTTCCATAAAATAGAATCTCTTCAAATTAAACGCCTGCAAACTATCCAGAATGCTCTTGCCCACGCAGTCACTAAGACTCCCAAACATCACCACATAACTCCTGTTCTCAAGTCTCTTCCAGTGGCGGCGCTAGGGGGGGCTGGGGGGCTAAGCCCCCCCCTACAAGAGGCTCAGCCCCCCTTAAAAAAGGGCCACCCGAAATTTTTGACAGTGAAATATCCACGATTTTGGGCTGACGACTAAAAAAAAAAAAAGGTCGTTAGAAATTTTGGCGGCGAAAATGGGAAATTTTCATGGGATTTCGGTCGAGGCTTCAGCCCCCCGAAACTGAAATCCTGGCGCCGCCACTGGTCTCTTCATTGGCTAAAAGTCCCTCGAGCGCATCCGGCCATTACAAAATTGTTTCTCTAACCTACAACGCTCTTCAAACCTCTCAGCCCTCCTACATTCGTCAACTAATCACCATCCAACCGCCCAGGTCTACTCGCTCATCATCATATCTTTCTCTCTCTCGGCCTCCTGTATCATCCTGTAGCGAACCAGGTTGCTACAAGCTACCTTACTTATTTACTTAAGTAAGGCCGCTATTTCTATTACGAATTCATGGGTGCTATGCTTAGCACTGATCGATGCGGTCATCGCTATATTTAGCTTCCCATGCATTTTTCAATGGAACTTTCCACCACCGGCGATTTTTGATTGGTTAGACATCACGCGATGTTTTACGCGCCAAAAAGCGCTCTCTTGCGGCAAATTAACGCGCAAACCTTCAGTCGGGCTGCAGTATTGAATCGTGTAAGACCTATGCTGGTGGAAATCGTGAATCGTGGTAAAATTGATGGTATTTTTGATTCTGGCAAGTTTCTCGGGTAGAAGACGAGGTTCTTCCGATGTCTTGTGAATCGATGTGTAATTACGAAGATTTCCGGCAACGATTAAATGAATAATACGCTTCCTACGGAGAAATTCTGGCATCGGCCGACGACTCAATAATTTTCTACAGGACGGAAAACGGTGGATCGGCTGTCCTAAAATATCAATGGGAACAGGGAAGTATAGGCAACCTAATCTATAGAGCTCGAACCTGAACTAAGTGTAATTAGATAAAACTTGTATCGCTATTTTGGTGTAAATATTAGTTGTGGTGTATTCAGTCTGTGAACTGATCGGATAGGTGTGAAATAGTCAGTCTGTGAACTGATCTGATAAAACTTAAGCTAGTCAAGGGACATAGGCGTTTTAGGAAGGCCTTAATAGTGAATCTTTAATATTGATTCTATTTTATCGGCTGTGTAAATAATTGCTAATGAACGACAGACAGTCGCTTGATTAATTCTACAATAAATGAAACTTAAATAGAGAACTGTGAAGTGATTTCTGCTATCGAATTATAATGGACTCCGACAGGGAAACGGACAGTGTCTTAGGGACAGGACAAGAGGAAGATGAGTTATGTCCGAGAGAAACCCTTGAGTTGGGGACTACAGACAATACTGATGACTTAGACCCTACTGTATTACAGAAGCAAATGACTACAATAGAACAGTTTATGGAGCGCCAGAGTAGCATTTTAATCGGTCTAGCCGAAGAGCTGAATCTAGTTTCCATGCAGCAAGCCCATTTAAGTTCCCGCCAGAAAGAATGTGAAACAATGGTGAAGTCGGTAGCTGAAGGTAAAGTGGGTGATGGAGCTTGGGGAAAAGTTGAGGAATCGAACCCAGATAAGCACCCATTCAGTGGGGCTGTTGTGAGCTTAACAGCCACCGCTGACATATGTCCAATATCGGCCCATCCTGAGGAATTTGGTAACCAGAGAAGCTCACACCCTAGGTTAGGATTCGAACCCGCTACCATTGACACCAAAACCCTTGACCTAGGACCCAGCTTTCCTCAACCGCGCTTAAGGGGGCGCGCAACAGTAGAGCCCATTAATTTGGGGGCGGAAACGGTAGGACAGGCGGCGCCCCCGCGCGTCACAATTGGTTCCAGCAAGTGGGATGAAGCTACAAAAGGTCATGGGTCAGAGGGTAAAATAATAATGGATCCCAGATTTAGTAGAGCAGAAGATTTATGGGAAGAAGTGGAAAATGGAAAAGAAAATTTTTCACAAGATGATCCAAGAAGAATGGATGTACAGATGAAATACTTTGGTGATAGACCAAAGGATTTACAATGTCAAGGTCAAAAGGTAAATGACTTACAAGGTCAAAAGGTAAATGACTTACAAGGTCAAAAGGTAAATGATTTACAAGGTCGAGGTCAAGGTCAAAGAGTAAATACAACTGACATGTTGCATGGTCAAGCAATGTATTATTATGATACAAATGTTTTGTATAGAGATTTTGACTTTGAAAATTACATGCGTCGAAAACAAGATAAATTAGTTAGAATTGGAATCGAAAATAAATCTGAAAACGATGATTCAGAAATCACTGACTTGCGACCTCTACATAGACTCGAACTCGAATCAAAAGCGTTAGGTGTAGAGCAAAATGAGGGTAAAACTTGTACTAATCCCAGATTTTTAGTTTCAGATGGAAAAATGGGGGATTCTTCGTTGCTGAGCGACGACCACGTGGGAACATGGGATGCACATCCTCACCGGTCATCAGCGACTGCTACCCCATGGGCTGCCACCTTCCCCCCCTCGTCGGTTCCTGAAACAGAAAAATTCCGGTCACCGAGTAAAACGCTGTCACAAGTGACCGCTTCAGTCACCTCGGCTGCTTCTGATGTCCTGTTCTGCGAGTCTAAAACAGAACCCGGAAGAACCCTTCCAGTCTTCGCATCAGTTCCTCAGATGTTCGCGTACACATCTGCTCCGAGTCGACCGATCATGTCCATGGTGCCCCTGTCGTCGGAAACTCGAGTCACGCAAAGCTACAAATACATACATTGGGCTAATGGTCAGCCCGTGTATGCGCCATACAGTCAGAAGATGGTTCCACCTGTTCCAGTCTTCCCTGTCTACGCGGAAGCAGTTTCTCTTCCGATCCAGATGCAACCGTGGCCCATGACGAACACAGTTCTGGAAAACTCTGCCAAGGTCATGCAACTGCATCCATCGTCAGAAAAGCTCAGCTCAGCCAGTGTGAACTGTCAAGATAACTGTCTGAAAACAGCTGAAGGAAAGACAGTCAGTCTTTCTTTCCCAGCAGTGCAAGTTGCTGCTGAAAGTCGAGCATCAACTGGTGGTCATGCAACTCCATCAACCAACACAGCACAAGAAGAAGCTGCCGAGAAAGTTCAGACTTCAGCTGCCGACTCAACAAGAGAGAAGGTGAGATCGCACATGAAACTAGGTCATTATAATGGGAAAACGTCGGTAGAGGTGTTCCTAAAAAAATTTGAGGTGTGTTCCAAGAACAACCGATGGACAGAAGACGAAAAACTAGCACAACTGACCTGCGCACTGGTCGAACCTGTAGATCAACTTCTCTATGAATTTGACTCTGACACAATCACCACATGCGCCGACCTGATGGACAGGTTGAGGCTAAGACATGGGAGCACTGACCAAACGGTTTTGTACCAGACTCAACTAAGTGCTCGCAGACAGAAGGTAGGAGAAGATCTGGGTTCTTTGGTCCAAGACATAAGACGATTAATGATTCTGGCATTTCCAGGACCGAGGTCAACACACAGTGAAACTATAGCGATCAAAGCTTTCCTTGATGCCTTACGAGATAAAGAGCTAGCCTTAAAAGTGAGAGAGAGGGAACCGGTCACCCTAGACAATGCATACAAAACGGCCATGAGACTGGAAGGCTACCGCAGAGCTGATGAAGATGGCATGGACCGCCAAGAACGACGTCCAGGCCGAGTCAAAATTGTGAAGGAAAGTAATGAAACGGAAGATTGTGATACGAAAGAATTTCGCGAAGACATCGCCCGTCAATTAAAGCAATTGAGTGACAGAATGGACTACTTGCTGAATACTCCATCGACCGAAAGACACTATCCGCCATGGCAACCGCAACGTACCTCTTCAGCATGGAGAGGCACAAACTATAGGAATCAACGATGGAGTCAGAAACCGAATGAAAACTACCGAAGAACTCCTGACAACCGACGCTGCTTCGAGTGTAACCAGGTTGGACATTTGGCCCGGGTTTGTCCTCGCAGAATAACCTCTTCGTCAACTGGAGAGCAAGATGAATCCGAAGAACCTGGGGTGAGTAACGCTAGACATGTAAAAGGAAACAGTGACGCTTATCTGTCCGTGACAATTAGAGGAAAGAAATTGCTAGCTTTGTTAGACTCTGGCAGTGAAATGACATTATGCCCTGCGTCGCTAGTGGATCCGGCGGAAATCAAAGGCTCCAGTCAACTGTTGCGAGCTGCTAATGGGTCTGCAATTCGGGTACTGGGGGAGACTGTATTGAAACTGAAAATCGAAGATCAGGCTTTCGAAATTCCTTGCTTGGTAACTGAACAGGTTACTGAACTTATTCTCGGACTCTCTTGGCTGGTGAAAGAAAATGTCATGTGGCATGTAGGGAAAGGATGGATCCTCGTCCGGAATCTGCGGCTGAATGTCCTGTGCAAAAACAGTTTGAAACAGTGTCAGCGAGCGAAACAAACTGTCTGTGACCTGCGAAATTCTCCGAACATTGAAACGAGCTGTGAAACGAATGTCGAAAATCGAACAGTGCTGCCAGAGACGAAAATCACGAAAGAAATCTGTGCCGTGCAAACCGAAACCTTCGAACCGGAAGCTTCGTGTCAAGAGAAGACTGCTGTCCAGTCCAATCGCTTCGGAAATCTCTGTCCTGCTGAGGTGGCAGCCCGAATCCCACGTCCACCGGATGTGCATCCTCGGGTCGACCCAAATAGTTCCTTCCGGGGTGGAACTTGCCTTCCTCCAGTGACGCCATCTGTCGAATCAATGCGAGTGGAAGAGTCAGATGCAATCTACATGGTCACTCGCTGCCCAAAGTCTGGTGTCGACCAGAGAATCAAACTCACCGGAGGAAACAGACTCGCCAAGCTGGCGAGACTGTGGCAAGCGTAATGTAATGTAATGCGATATGATAGGGTAGTCCTGTCGCGTAATGGCGACAAGTAGGTGAATAGAGAATAGAGTCTTCTCTGCTTTAGTTGTGTTTTGATGATATTATATGTGGCCTTGAGATGTAGGTTTACATTTTTCTTTAAATGTGCTTTGATATATTGTGCTTTCTTACTGTGTAAAAATGTGAAAGTTGATTACAGTAATGAAGTGTAATATGATGATATAGGTTAAGTGAGAATGCATAGTTTTATTCGTGTGAAGTGTAGCTTAAGTGTTACAGATTATATGTGTGTCCTCTGATGATAAAAGTAACTATGTAGATGAGATGAATAATAAAGAAATGGGATAAATAAGAGATAACCAGGTAAAGATAGTTGTACTTGTTTCGTGTAGAATCCCTCCAGGTCGTGTAATGGCGACGAGAGTAAGCGATGGGAGAATAGAATCTTCTCTGTTTTATTTGCTTTTTGATGATATGTAACTATGTGATGTGGGAATACATTGTTTTATTTTCTTGTGCATAAATGCTGTACTTTCTGATGTAAGCTAGTTGGCTATAACTATGTGAAAATGTTTACAGTAAGGTTTAGTAGCAGTTACAAGAAAGTAATGTAGAGTGATGTGATGCTACAAGGACATTTAGTAAGTATTAGCTCCAGCGTAATGCTTAAAGGGTAGTCCTTTAGTTTGAAATAAAAAGGGTAGTTTTAAACTCAGTTTAAACATTTGAATTGCTTCTTGTTGCCACGAAGAAGGGCAAATTTTGTGCTTGTATGCTATGTGCATAATAATGATTGCAAGTTAAAAGATTATGATTATAATATGCTATGGTAGAAGTAATTAGCATTCTGCATGGTGATTGAAGGATAACCTTGTGTGATTGGATGAATGGGTAACTTGGTGATGATGTGGTGTTAGATTGCGTAGTAAGGTTGAGTAGAGCACCCAATTGTAAGAATCGCCCTGGGAGTTAGTGAATAAGTTGGATTATAGACTTAGAGGCAGAATCACTGTAGCAGGCAGTGGAGATTGCATGCAATGGTGAAGCTGTGCCTGTGGATTAGTGACGAAATGAATTCGTCCAGTCTTAGACTACTTCCTGTAGAGGTTGTAATGTAATAGACTATTATAGGATATGGGAATAAATCCTTTATGCCTTGGGTATGCTTAGCTGAGCAGTAATTCCTTCTTCGATCCAGGTAGCTAAGCCTTGATGTAATGTTGAAACGTGTGCATGTTGGTATGCATTATTAGTAGCCTAGGTTTATGATCTGACGTTGCTTCATCTCTGTAACAGTGGCTTGTTGTAAAAGGAATGCGTGCCTGTAAAACACAGCTTAAGTTTTAAGTTGCTGTATATGTTTGGCTTGGGGAATGGGTGAACCTTGGTTTCGGATTGCAGTAGAAAAGATGGTTTGTGGATATCAAACATTGTCTAAGAGATAGAGTAAGGTAGTATGTATGAGAGCGACTGAGTGTGCTTGAAGATGCATTTCCCATTTTGTGGCTTTTGATAACAAGTTTAAATGGATTAGGGCCTCAGACTCTTGTGTACCTGAGATTTAGTATAGTATCATAACCATAAAATTGTATAAGGTATTGATTCTTCTATAGCGATTCTTGTTGATTGTGATTATTATATGTGAAATTCTAATAATGCTACTGCTGTATAAAAATGTAATAACGGATTAATATAGGATTTGGCGCCGGAACATGACTACATGTGTTAAGAGGACTTTCTCTCGCTAGGGTTCCGTGCAATTGCTGGAAGTAGTGTGTAGTTAAGTTTCATTGTGGATAATTGCTAAAAGTAGTTAAGCTATGTGATTGTAACTATGTGTAATTAATGGGGTTACGTTAAACGGGCTTGCACTAACTCCATGGAAAGAAGACAGTCTTTGGACTTTCCGAACATGGGCCTTGGCTATGGAGGTGTCCCACCGGTTCTTAGCCCAAACGACCACCCTTTCCGAGGAAGTGTTCCTTGCGTCACTAACTGACCTGCTAGACCCTGTTGGTCGAGAGTGGTGGAAGGTAGAAACGATAGTTACAACACTCTTTACTATTAAGAAGGCTGCATGGTTCTGGCCATTCCTCGTTTAACGCTATCGAGTTGATTGTAAGCAGTAATGTTACCGCTTAAATGTACCAGGCTCCTATAATTTAGTATCGAGAGATCTAGCATATAACACTAGCCGTGAAATGAAGATATGATTTCAATTGGTTACTTTATGTGGACTATACAATTGTGTTACTGAGTTGTCTTGGAAATGCTATGTCCTGCATTGCTATGTTTTACCTTTCCGAGATATCATTGCTATATGATGTATGTAATCTGATGGCAGGTATTAATGATAAAAACTGTGACAGTTTATGTGAATGAGGAGATTAGTAAGACTTTGTTGGTCAGTGTGAAGACCTCGATTAGTTAAGAGCTGTTGTTGGGCATTTGTGAACCCTTATGACTGACTAATAATCAGTCATTGTACAAATTTGTATGCCAATTGATGCAACTTCTGAGACATTGTGAGCTGTAGCATGCTAGATGATATACAGGTACTATGTATCCGGTTCGAGCTCCGAAGTATTATTAAATTTACCAGGGTACTGGTAAATTTAAGAGTAAGTTGTGGGGGGTGTAGCGAACCAGGTTGCTACAAGCTACCTTACTTATTTACTTAAGTAAGGCCGCTATTTCTATTACGAATTCATGGGTGCTATGCTTAGCACTGATCGATGCGGTCATCGCTATATTTAGCTTCCCATGCATTTTTCAATGGAACTTTCCACCACCGGCGATTTTTGATTGGTTAGACATCACGCGATGTTTTACGCGCCAAAAAGCGCTCTCTTGCGGCAAATTAACGCGCAAACCTTCAGTCGGGCTGCAGTATTGAATCGTGTAAGACCTATGCTGGTGGAAATCGTGAATCGTGGTAAAATTGATGGTATTTTTGATTCTGGCAAGTTTCTCGGGTAGAAGACGAGGTTCTTCCGATGTCTTGTGAATCGATGTGTAATTACGAAGATTTCCGGCAACGATTAAATGAATAATACGCTTCCTACGGAGAAATTCTGGCATCGGCCGACGACTCAATAATTTTCTACAGGACGGAAAACGGTGGATCGGCTGTCCTAAAATATCAATGGGAACAGGGAAGTATAGGCAACCTAATCTATAGAGCTCGAACCTGAACTAAGTGTAATTAGATAAAACTTGTATCGCTATTTTGGTGTAAATATTAGTTGTGGTGTATTCAGTCTGTGAACTGATCGGATAGGTGTGAAATAGTCAGTCTGTGAACTGATCTGATAAAACTTAAGCTAGTCAAGGGACATAGGCGTTTTAGGAAGGCCTTAATAGTGAATCTTTAATATTGATTCTATTTTATCGGCTGTGTAAATAATTGCTAATGAACGACAGACAGTCGCTTGATTAATTCTACAATAAATGAAACTTAAATAGAGAACTGTGAAGTGATTTCTGCTATCGAATTATAATGGACTCCGACAGGGAAACGGACAGTGTCTTAGGGACAGGACAAGAGGAAGATGAGTTATGTCCGAGAGAAACCCTTGAGTTGGGGACTACAGACAATACTGATGACTTAGACCCTACTGTATTACAGAAGCAAATGACTACAATAGAACAGTTTATGGAGCGCCAGAGTAGCATTTTAATCGGTCTAGCCGAAGAGCTGAATCTAGTTTCCATGCAGCAAGCCCATTTAAGTTCCCGCCAGAAAGAATGTGAAACAATGGTGAAGTCGGTAGCTGAAGGTAAAGTGGGTGATGGAGCTTGGGGAAAAGTTGAGGAATCGAACCCAGATAAGCACCCATTCAGTGGGGCTGTTGTGAGCTTAACAGCCACCGCTGACATATGTCCAATATCGGCCCATCCTGAGGAATTTGGTAACCAGAGAAGCTCACACCCTAGGTTAGGATTCGAACCCGCTACCATTGACACCAAAACCCTTGACCTAGGACCCAGCTTTCCTCAACCGCGCTTAAGGGGGCGCGCAACAGTAGAGCCCATTAATTTGGGGGCGGAAACGGTAGGACAGGCGGCGCCCCCGCGCGTCACAATCCTCTCTGAAATTCTACAACCGCTCCTTAGTCTATGCTGCACCAGTTCTTTGGAACGGACTCCCAACATATACCTCCGCCTGTTCGCTCATCCTCCTATCTCCAATATACCCTCCAATTTCAACCTCTCCTCCGCTTGCACTCTCCTCTGCTGCATTCCATTCACGTCTGAAAACAGAACTCTTCAAGCTGTCCTATCCAGATTCCAATCAGGTTCCATCACCCACCTACCACCATCACCGACAACCACCGTAGCACCACGCTGTCTCCTCGGCTTGACCTAATTGGATTTTGACCTGGCACCGGAACGAAAACGGCAGCTCTGGCTATTGCGGACTTGAATTGATATAGCGCCAGTGCTTAAGCTGGTCTCCCTGACGTGGCTTTTGTAGGCGCTGAGAAATTCTCGAAGATTTACATTACATACATTACATTACATTGATCCACAAAGAGCAAATTGGTGCAGAATCGCCACCTGGCGAATGTGATGTAATTGAACAACAAGGACGTAGCTCTATCTAGCGATTGGCTACTATTAACTCACTTTCTTCTTTTCCTTCTGGATTGGGTAAGTCCCTCGCCACTTGGATCCATTTTCTTCCCATTTTCTCCATATTGTTCTGTTACGAGCGTCGTCTGGTCGGAGCTTGAGTAGACGAGTTTGAGGTTTTGCTGGATAATGTCCGTCCACCTTTTCTTCTGCCTCCTCCGACTGCGTTGTCCTTGCACTTCCGCTTGCATTATTTTTTTTATGTTGGTATCCTCCGCCCGCTCCACATATCCATACCAACTCAATCTGACCTCGCATATCTGGTCAGATGTACAGCCTATACAGGCCACTCCTACTTTCTTTCGTTATTTTTCGTTTCTTTGCTTGTTTCTTAGAGAGACCCCGAGTATCCAGCGTAGCATCCTCATTTTTTCCTTCCTTCCTTTCGTCCGTCCGTCCTCCCTCCTTCCTCCCTCCCTACCCTCCCTCCCTCCCTCCTTCCCTCCCTCCCTTCCTCCCTTCCTTTCTTCCTTCCTCCCTTCCTTCCTCCCTTCCTTCCTCCCTTCCTTCCTTCCTTCCTTCCTTCCTTCCTTCCTTCCTTCCTTCCTTCCTTCCTTCCTTCCTTCCTTCCTTCCTTCCTTCCTCCCTCCCTCCCTCCCTCCCTCCCTCCCTCCCTCCCTCCCTCCTTCCCTCCCTCCTTCCTTCATTCCTTCTTTCCTATGCTGTTGGTTTTACTTTTTATTCATCCGTTAGTTCTGTCCGTCCATTATTCTTCGTTGTGATGATGATGTGATCAGTCCATAATATTATGTTTTGTCGCAAGGTGGACATAATTATTATCTGCGGTGATCAATCTGAATGATCAGACTGATGACCTTTCATCGATCGATCAATGATCCTCTGAGTCAATCACTGCGCATGCGTAGCGGGCATCTCGCGATAAACAGTTTTATCACAGCATCAAACAATCTGTCTGCGTGTCTATTTGTCTGTATCTGTCCCTGTCTGTCTGACTTTCTGTCTGTATTTGTACGGATCTATTTCTTCCTGTCTGTATCACTGTTTGTCTGTCTGCCTGTCTTTCTGTCCGTATCTCTACCTATCTGCTCCTGTACGCCTTTATGTCTGTCTGTCTGCCTGTCCGCCTATCTGTCTTTCTGTCTGCCTGTCCGCCTATCTGTCTGTCTGTCTGCCTATCTGTCTGTCTGTCTGCCTGCCTGTCTGTCTGTGTGTCTGTCTGTTACAAGTCCTTTGTCTATATTTGCGCTTTCGCGTTCAATTGATCATTCGGCGTCATTCGCTGATAGATTATTTAACGCCTGTCAATCAGTGAAGCCATTCAATCAGCCGACATGTGAGATATTTTGGGGAATCAGTTGTACGTCTCCCTCCATCCACCCATCTCTTTCCTTCTCTCTGTCTCTGTCTGTCTGTCTCTGCCTCTCTCTCTCTGTGTGTGTGTGTGTGTGTCTCTCTCTCTCTCTCTCTCTCTCTCTCTCTCTCTCTCTCTCTCTCTCTCTCTCTCTCTATCTCTCTCTCGCTCTCTCTCTCTCTCTCTCTCTCTCTCTCTCTCTCTCTCTCTCTCTCTCTCTCTCTCTCTCTCTCTATCACTGTCTTTCTCTGTCTCTATCTCTGTCCATTCGCCCATCTCTCTCTCCCTCTCTCTCTGTCTCTGTCCATTCGCCCATCTCTCTCCCTCTCTCTCTCTCTCTATCTCTGTCCATTCGCCTATCTCTCTCTCCCTCTCTGTCTTACTGTCTCTGTGTCCCTGTCCCTCTGTATCCATGTCCCTCTGTCTGTCAGTCGCTTTATCTTTATCGCCTTCTGTCTGTTTTTCTGTCTGTCTCTGTCTGTCTCTGTCTGTCTGCCTGTCTGTCTGTCCGACACTATATGATCGCCAGTCTGCCTTCCTGTCTGTCGGTCTGTCTACCCTCCTGCCAGACATCCCGTCTGCTTGTCTGCCTGCATGTCCGTCTCAATGCCTGTCTGTCTATCAGATTGTTTGCCTGCTTGCCTGTCTGCCTGCGTGACATCCTGAAGCGCCTTTGTCAGTCTGCCTTTGTTGGCCACGGTTGCAATCATCGTCCATGCTGCAGTGCATGCGTTGGTCGATCGACCATTTGCAACGACGACGACGACGACGACGACTATGATGAGAATGATGAGGATGAGGCAAGTGCGCTATTTATGGACGCACCACAACCGACGATCCACCACATCCTCCTCCCCGTCCTCCTCCTCCTCCTCCTTCTCCTGCTTTTCCTCCTCTTCCTCCCACTCCTCTCCATTCCATTCGACGGCTGATACTGTCGAACATCATCATCATCATCATCATCATCATCATCATCATCAGGATCTACAGCAATGCAGCGCATTCAGGAGACTGCACGGAGACAATTACTTAACAGGTACGCTTTGTATACCTTTACACGCAGTATTATTCATAGTTTCATGATTCAAAATATTAGCATGCAATCGTGCTTACCATTTAGCACTATAATTATGTGTGTTAAAGATACGTGCGTATACGTATACGTGTCTATAATTTTATATTATGTAGGCCTACTATGAGGCTATACTATCGTTCTTATCCAATTTCGCTTGGGTTTTTCCTCAAGCATGAGTTTTCAAATAATTTTTATACCATCCCGTCTCATATCTTGCCCTTCTCCTACTCCGATCTCCTCCCTTCCCGTTTCCTACCCTCACGTTTACACCCATCCCTTCCCGATTTATCCTCTTCTCTCTCGTGCCCTTCCCTGCCTTTTTCTGTCCTCTCTTCCCCGCGGTGCTCGCGCGCCACCTAGACTATAGATGGGCGAGCAAAACAGAACATAGCCTACAAGACAAACAATTCTCGGTTTTAATATTCTTTATTAATGTTATAATTATTAAATGCTATTAAATATTAATATAATTAACCATTACTTTTGAGTCATTTCCAATCCGCTTGATTTGTCTGTTCCTGTACATGCATACATTGTTTGTAAGCATGTTATGTGTATGTAGGCCTATGTATGTATGTATGTATGTATGTATGTATGTATGTATCTATGTATGTATGTATGTATGTACGTATGTATGTATGTATGTATGTATGTATGTATGTATGTATGTATGTATGTATGTATGTATGTATGTATGTATGTATGTATGTATGTATGTAGGTATGTATGTATGTATGTATATATCTATGTATGTATGTATGTATGTACGTATGTATGTATGTATGTATGTATGTATGTATGTATGTATGTATGTATGTATGTAGGTATGCATGCATGGGCAGAGACTTAGGAGGGACAAGGGGACGGTCCCCCTCAATGGGTGTAGTGTGGGGACGGCCCATGCATTTGTTCCCCCCCCCCCCAATCGTTAGGTGTTAATTAGGACACGTACACTTCACTTCACGAACACACTGGTGAGGTTGTAACGTTAGAAGAAGAGATCTTTTAACAAACGACGTATATTATAAGGACTACAAATAAAAAGGTCATCAGCTATTTCGCCCGGGAATAAATGGTATTTTTGAAGAAATTCCGACCAAACGACTAAAAAAAGAAAAATTGGTCATTTCCTAGACGTTTCGGCAAAAAAGGTCATGAGCTTTTTGACAGATAAAATTGGCCTTTTCCTAGACGTTTCCGCCAGATGACTAAACAAGGTCGTCAGAATTTTTTCCAGCAAAAAGATGAAAAATTTCGTCACCGACTCAGTCATTCGTCCACCCAAAATCTCGCACCATTCCTTCGGCCACTCGTTCTTATCCCGCAAGTCTCCGTCCAAATCTCCGCCACTTTTTTAGGCTATGCATTCATTCATTCGGAAATTTCCGAATTTCTATAGCGCCCCTTCAAAAAAGAACTACTCAAAGGCGCTACCGACTCCAGCGCGCCCAAAAAGAACAGTTTTAGGTTTAGTAAGGCCAGGGTGTAGGCGTAGCTCAAAAGGAAGGCCATTGCAGACCACTGGGCCAACCACAGAGAAAGCTCGATTCTTCATGGTAGCAATGCGATCAAAAGGAACTAAGAGGACTCCCTTTTCAGTAGAGCGTTGCGGACGACGTCCTTGGATAGGCCTACCCAATGTAAGCCAGCATAGCTCTCGGAGGTAAATTTGGGCGATGCAATGACAACATCGCCATACCAGAGCAGCTGCCCTGAACTCAATACGATGGCGAATAGGGAGCCAGTGAAGTAGGCTACCTCTAGCATTTAGTTTGAGACGTGACTATACTTAGGGATTTTCGCAATGAGGCGCGCAGCAGAACGCAACACCCGATCCAGACAAGTCATTCTGCTCGGTGGGAGGCCGAAGTAGAGGGAAAAGCAATTATAGTCAATATTATTGTTTCAAATGCATAATTGTACACTGTAACCGGTTTCGGTTTGTCGGAAATTATTATTGGGCGAGAATGACGTCATGCGGACTGTCGTCTCTTTACTAATGTGGCAACATGGCTGATTAAATCTGAATTAAAACGCTAATATTTCGGGTTTTAAAGTGAATTAAGTGCTGAAAATAGTCGCGTTGAACTTAACATTTGGGTAAGAATCAATTGCAAATTTTTTGGTAAATTAACCGACACTTTGTCATTTCCGAGCCTTTTCTGGGACGAAGAGTCAAAATACATCCGGACATACGAACATACAAACAAACAAACAAACGGAAGGACAAACTTTAAGAAATATATTTATGATATAGGCTATATATATGTGTTACGTGCTCGGACTGGTCGGTCCCTACGCTCGGCTGATAGGGAAGTACTCTTTGTCCCGTTTGCTCGCACCTCCATCATGCAGAGTCGTGCTTTTTCTGTGGTTGGCCCAGTGGTATGGAATGCCCTCCCACTTGAGCTGTGCCTGTTCTCTAGATCACTCTCTGACACATTATATAAGCACTTAAAAACTGTTCTGTTTATCCTACTGGATTTGGGAGCGCCTCTGAGTAGTTTCCTTGAAGAGGCGCTATATAAATACTCGAATGAATGAATGAATGAATGAATTATAGAACACGCACGAGACCCCAGCGCCCTCCGATTAATAATGTAGACGCAACTCTCGTGATGGCTAGGCTTATCAAACTTTCATTAATTAACTGAACACTAATTCTAGGCACCGTGCCATGAAAAAAAACACAGACAGACAGGCAGACAGACAGACAAATACACACAGATAGAGAGCAGCTGTAGGCCTGCAACGAACGGTTATGCACGTAGCCTGACGTATAGGCCTACAGACCTATGTAGGCTTATCTTCAGTTTGAAATGATACAGCTGACGTCAGTGCGTATTACAAAATAAATTATTTCTAGGGATAACCATACACAAAGGAAATTCAAATTAAATCAAACAGTCCACGAACTTTTCAGGTCGACTCAACTAATATTTATATCTCCATCGCCGAATCATTGGTAGAAAACATTCGTTATCACCAATTTTCGCCACATTTTATCAAGAAAATTTGATACAAAATGGCGTCCCAACTATACGCGATCATCTGCGCACATTGGAAGAATTTGGAACTATTTTACAAGCTGCGAGCGCTGACAACAGATTTCCGCATCGATGACACGCACAATACAATGGAAACCGCCCAATTTTCACAGCCGAAATGTAATCTCGGCCGTCATCTGAAAAACACATAAAATATACTTGATAGAAATCGATTCGGAAGCCCGAGCTTACGTCGGATTTGTATTCGGATCGACAATACACGCGACGAGCAATCTGGCGATTTAGCGTCTGCAGTCCTTTTGGCTGTCTGCCTACGTGTGTTTGAAGGGAGGTTCGTGCTGTGCGTGCGTATAGGATGACGTAACGCAGAAGCCGTCTGCTGCACGGAAGCAATAAACAGACAAAACATGTTTATATAGGCTAAGTGTGTAAGTAGGCCTAGAACACTTATTACTCCATTTGCAGCAATCGCACAATGGGCCATCGAAAAAACTGCAATATAACACATAAAAATAAAAATAATAAAGTATAGTAAATGTAGGCTAAAGCAAATGTTAATTTGCATTGTTTTTAAGGATTTATAAAGCGATTCTTGTAGAATAACTGTTCAGAGGTGCCCATAATGGGAAACAGGAAAAAGGAGCGAGGTTGTCGATACTGCAGCCTCGTTCCTCACATCTACCCTATCTCAAGCCTCTGATGTTAAAGAGTCATCATCGCGACAGGTCTACCATTGCATCTGTTAGCCTACTTATTATTTAATTACTATTATTAAATTATTAAATAAATTTTTTACCGCGCGCAGGGTCACACCGAATCTGAGGCGCGGATAGCTAGTTAGCCGCCAGAGGAATTTGCAGTTAGAGATCCATGTGCTTGAAAGCCAAGGAGAAGTAGTGAGTTTTGAGCCACTTTTCGAAGGAAGGAAGTGAAATTGAGCTTCGAAGAGAGAGCGGAAAATTAGTTTTAAAAACAATCTACAGTAAACACCGTCCCGAACAGAAAAGTCACTGAAAAGAAAACTCCATCGCGTCGCAAACCTACAAGTCCAGTCAACGGGTTCTAGTCTGTAGGCGATAGCATATAATTATGGCTGGTCTTTATTCAAAGTTCCTCGGCCATTCTGCATCAAGAGGGAAGGTCTCCGACGGGTAGCACTGACACCACTTCGTCGTCGTCCTCAGCTAATTGATTTTGATGCAGTGTTATCTTCTGTATTGTAGGAATTTTACATTAGATCCAGATATTTGTGGTGGCGCCATAGAAATTGTCGTCATTATTTTGCAAAGTCCCTTCTACGCTTCCGCAACCCGATGAACCTGTCACAACAGAGATATGATGGGAAGCCGATCACCAATAATGCGCATATAAGTCTTCCGGGCGTTGGCTTATTATGTTGTGCCGTGTGAGACAATGAAATAAGCTTTTAATCGGTAGACTTCCGCCTTTAGAACGGGCAAAGGTCAGACTATATGCATCTATGACACCCACCGATCTCGCCTCCAACGGTTTCGCACGGACCGTGTCATCGAACGAGGTGGCAGCGTGTTGCCGTGGAAACCTTGGAGATAGGTGGAGGAAAGGAGGTGGTAACTTCCGGATTCGAATCCAACCGCGCCCTGTGCGGCCAAAGATCTCTACCACCCAGCTTCCTGTATGAAACCGGAGTGTTATCAGACAATCTTTCACTTCGTCTCAATATACCAGGATGTACCGGAAATGTCGGTTCCTTCGCTCTGGCCCCACACATTCCCCATGACTATGGTCGATTGCTATGGCGCGTCTGCCATTGCAGTGGAACTAAATGCAAGTCAGGGTTTGAATTCGATTCCACAGCAAACTTGGGTGTCGGCGAAGCTTCTAATCTGTCCAAGCGCGACATGACTTTGCTCTTTGCTTTCTCTAACATCGGATTGCACCGAAGAGATTGCCTCCCGTGTATTCCTAGCATTTGTTTGAATCGAAGATGACGGCCAAGAAGGATTGGGTGTAAAGTCCTATTTTATTTCATGGCGCTATATAAATAATTACAAATGTAACTCTATCGCTATCAGAGAAAGAAATCGGTATATTTAATTAATATTTCTTATTAATCAAAGAACCATTCGATTTAAAAACAGATGCATAAAAATGCGCAACCACCCTTTAGATTGGAGTAGGCCTAAAGTTTCGCAGTTCGCTAAAAATCCGAGGCCAATTTACTTCAGAGCCCAAATGCAATCTAAGACCAATCGCTATTAAGCTTAAGTCCCAACTAAGCGTACCTTCGTCGAATTTCTGAAGCTCTATAGTGAAAGGTGAACGCAGTGACATAGCGCGGCGCTCTGCGATGTCGAAATAAATCCAGGAGTAGCAACGACGAAGAAAAGCCAGAGTAGGTAATACATAAATCAAACGACGATCGAATGACATTTCAACAGGAAACCACGTCGCAATAGATCCAAAGAGAATGACAGCGCGCAATAATATTCCGAGAAGAAGCCACTCGCCGGTATAATTATTCCAGGGATAGATGGCTTTCTTTCGGATCGCGCAGTGTCTTTGCTCTTCGTTTCACGTGAAACGAAGAGCAAAGGCACTGCGCGATCCGGAAGAAAGTCGACACGAATTTTTGATGAGCGAAACTCGCCGATATAATTATGCGTATATTTCCACTGAAGCGAAAACGAAGAGCTTCCGCAACGCAGAGAAACGCGAATTATATTCTCAGCATGCAGGACGAATAATTTCAAAACAATTCCAGGTTTAAAAAAATCGCCACACAAACAATTCACGTTAATCCAGAGAGACATCAACGCAGGAAAGACCGCAGTGATCACGGGCGCTTATCCTGGCCTCGTATCATTTCCATTCGCTTAACTACTTCTCTGGTTTCGAACCTTATCGCATCTGCGTGCGTATAGCGGCACGCTTTATCTGACCGACGTCCAATCTCCGAATGCGCTGTCTACTCAGAGGCGCTCCCAGCCCAGCCACGGCTAAAAGATAGGTCTTGAGCAACTGGTAGAAAGCAGGCAAATTATTCCGAGGTAGCTTAGTAAGCGCAGTGCAGGCTTAAACCCTTTCCATGTGGACGGACCAACGACTGAGAAGACTCGACGCTGTCTGGCAGAAGAGCGGGCTCGAGGGACCAGGAGTTCCCCATTGGCCGAAGAGCGTAAAGCTCGACTGGAGGCTAAGTCGGAGACAGGGCGACAGAGATCAGACAAGTAGGACGGAGCACTACCAGTGAGGCACCGCTAGACAAGTGCTGCAACTCTGTGGGAGATGCGTTGCGAGGCTGGAAGCCAGTGCAACACATCACGTATGTAGGCAGAAATGGGGGTATACTTTGGGATATGACCAATAAGCCGATCAGCAGAGAGCATGACCCGGTCAAGACGCCCTATTAGGCTAGACGGGTCACCAGCAAGAATTGACTAGCAATGACCAATATTATTCTGCTGGTGACAAAGGCGTGTGGACGTGGACCGCAGGACAACACGCAATTGACGGAGCTGGTAATAGCAGTCTCGTGTTACCTGCAGGTTGACATGCTGTGAAAGACCGAGTTCTTCGTCGAGTGTCACTCCAAGGTCGCAGATCACTGCATCTGTGATAATGTATACTATGGGGGAAGGTCTCAGTCAAAAGGTGCACATCTAGATAAGTCAACTTACTGTGTGCGACTGCCAAGCCAAACAAATTGAGTTTAGATGGATTCAACAGCAAACGATTCGAAGCCATCCAGCCAGAAAGGGTATCAATGGCAAGCACAACACCCAAGAGTCCACTGCATCTACTGCACGGCAGTGGACATATGCTTGGATGTCATCAGCATATTATTGATGCAAGAGCCCGCATACCCGCAGCAGGCAGCTAACATCTGACGTGTACAGAATGAATACATATATCAAAGGGCCCAGAACTGATCCTTGGGGTACAAGAAAAAAAGGCAGGAACCCGGCGAGACCTGGTGGAGCCAGCTATGACACAGTTTGTGCGATCAGTAAGGAAAGACTGTAGCCATTCCAAAGTCAGCCCAAAAAGAGACAAGGAGGCGCTGAAGAGGATGGAATGGTCAAAAGAGTCAAATGCAGAACTGACATAATTAATGTCCCCGGGAAGAGAATATTTCATCCGCCGCCGAAATAAAGACCCCCCCTTCTTCCGCCGTTCAGATACAACGGACTACACCAATCGCATAAAATTTCAGAGGAGACATTTGGTTTATGTTGCTGAATTTTTTACCAAAATTGTGTCTGGTTTTTCGACTGTCGCTTTAGAAGTATGGAGAACACAATTATGATAGCAGTAGCATCAGCGTAACGATACCAGTGGCGTAACCAGGAATTTATTATGGGGTGCGGGTTATGGCCCTTCCGGACACCAACCCCACAGTATTGCAGTAAATAAAAAGGGAATAAAGTAACAAAGGGAATAAAGTAAGAAAAACAATTGTTGCTACAGACAATGTTTTTTTCTTATTTAAGTGGATAAATAGCCTTTTTACAAACTTTTTCCTAAGCCAATAGGGGGGTGAGGTTTCAACACCCTAAACCCCTTTGTTTACGCCACTGAACGACACTGTGTAATTACAAAGATCATTAGCGCCGTCCTCCTCCTTTATCCAGGCTTGGGACTGGCACTGTCAGAGTGCAACCAGCAACAGAGTTTACGATTGCGAAAGTTATATATATATATACACTGTGTCCGGATGAAAAGTAGTACACAACTAAAAGTGTCATAACCCGATCAAAACTTTTAGGATTTGTCTGAAATTTTAAACAGAGCAACAGTGACCATATTTACACGAGACCATAAAACCGATTAGAAATATTCGTGAGTTTGTCAAATATATGGGCGTTTTAAATGGAACACCGAAAAATTGAACTTTCCAACATGGAAAACCTGAAAAGAAGTGAAATTCAGCTATATCCGGTGTTCAAAATGTTCTTCTTGTTCACGAACACATGACCGTAGACGCAGTAGCTGTCCCATCAGACACTCGGCTTCATATTCCGCAGCTGTGGCCGCCCAGCACTCCAGACCTCGATCCGGAGTACCAGGTACATTTCCTGGAGGAGCGCGTTTTTCGTTCACGCGTATTCATGACATCGATAACCGTAGGGTGTAACCGTGTAGGGCGCGTCTGATTGAGGAGTGGCAGCTGTTTGACCACGTGATCATCGACCGGGCCATCAAACAGTGGCGTCCACGTCTGCGGTCGTGTGTCCGTCAACGAGGAGGACATTTTGAACACCAACTGTAGCCGAACTTCACTCTCTTATGTGAGGGCCCATGTTGGAAACTTTGATTTTTCAGTGCTCCATCACAAACGCTCATAAATTTGGCAAACTCGCGAATATTTGCAAACGACTTTGGAATCTCGTGTACATATGGTCACTGTTGCTGTATTAAAAATTTCAGACAAATCCTAAAAGTTTTGACCGGGTTATGACACTTTTAGTTGTGTACTACTTTTCATCCGGACACAGTGTATATATATATATGCTTTGTAACGCATATGTATGCATGACATTGTATATATATATACATGTACATGCATGCATATATATATATATATGCGTTACAAAGCATAATTATTATAAGCCAGTAAACGGCCTTCCTTAGACGAATGAGCCTCGTGGATTTTCCAGAGCCATTCTTCAGTTACGGCGCCAGGATTTCAGTTGGGGGGCTGAAGTCTCGCGGAGGAAATTTCCCATTTTAATTTCTGACGTCCTTTTTTTAGTCATCGGCCGAAAAATCTCATGGAAATTCCCATTTTCATCCGCCGAAATTTCTAACGACCTTTTTTTAGTCATCGGCCGAAATTCGTGGAATTTCAATGTAAAAAACGCAGATGGCCTTTTTAGGAGGGGCTTAGCCTTTGATAGAGGGGGGCTTAGCCCCTCTCTCGCCGCCACTGCCATTCTTTACAAAAGGCGCGTTGCGCATGCGTAATGTCGGATGACAAGGACGCCTCTTCCAGTCGGTGATGAGCTACCTGCATGGATGGCCATTGTCCGTCTCCATTTTCCTATTCTAGACATGTATGCGCCGGGTCGGATCGTAACAGCTGCACGCATTGCAAAGCATTGAAAATGAAATGTATGGGTTTAACGACTCTTTTCCATTACGAAGATGATATCAGCGTCGACTCCACGTTTATATTGCGACCGAGCAACCCGCAGTATGTAAAGATCCGACCGGGGAATCGAACCCGCGTCGCCGGCGCGGCGAGCGGGCTACAACCCACTCGGCCACCCAGGATCCTCAATTTTTTCCATCGGCCTCCATAAATAATATTGCAATGACGGGACGCATCCGGTTGTATGGCGCGCCGATGATGGAAACACTCCGCATGAAGTTGAACCGTGAACGAGGAGAGGCAGTGTCAGTTATTATAGAAAAGCACAATGGAGATACAGGATTAGCTGCCGCAGATTGTGTTGGAACTGTCTGGCCAATGGTTGGCTTATACGGCTGCTGCGTCAGTTGGAGTCTCACACGGCACGGTAACCGATGTAAACATGGCTGTAGGTCAAAAGGATTGTACGGTGGCATTAACCGTCATATGATCAAAGTGCTGTCTATAAATCGGCTTCAGTAGCATAGTAAGAAAAGTACAAAGCGCTGGAGGGTAAATGGTGACAGAGGGCGTTGAATGGAAAAGCGCAGAGGTAAGTAGTCTTTTGTGTATTGGCTAGCCGGACACTATAGGGGGGGGTTATTTATGATGGCATTAGCGCTTTATGCGCAACATAATTATTTTGCATCAATCCGACTTCTACTTTGGATGAACACTTTTCATCAATCCAGCTTCCATTTAGTCAAGAAATTCGTTCAATTAATTCAGCTTCTATGTGAGCACTGAGCAACAATGTTTTTATCAATCCAAGTTCTACAGATAGGGCCTACTTAAATAACTGGTTTTTTTTAGCAATCCAGTTCCGATATAATTGCTGGACATATTATTTCTTCAACGATCCCACTTCCATTTTATTTAAAAAAAACTGCTTTCATCAATCCCACCTCTATTTAGCAAGAATTCTTTTCGTCAATCCGACTTGTGTGCGACCAACGCTAAAACCACCCAATGGCGAATAATTTAGAATGCCAAAGCAATAGATTACACAATATGGGTTATAGACAGCGCTTATAGCTGAAGACAGTGAAGAGGTAATTGCTAGAATACTCTATACATCATTGGACTCTTTGGACTCAGTCTGCTCGTTTATATTTTTCGGCTATTCTTACATGTATGTTGGGTAGCTGCACTGAAGCACTCGTTTGAGTTACTCAGAGAGCACTACAGGGTGGCTCAAAAAAAAACGTACCACCGGGGAAAATGCGATATCTTCGCCGCCGATTGAACTTTTTCTGCGAAAATATCCCAATTTGTAGGAGAATGAATTTCCAACAATCCCTGAAAGTTTCATTTGAAACTTTTCATGTTTGCAAAAGTTACAGCTGTTCAAACTTAAAATTTCGTTTTTTCAAATATCCGCGGAAAATTTACGTCACTTGTAGATTTCCATGTCATATGATATCACTTTTCCCTACGACCTCAGCATTCGGTTTTGCAGTTTATTGTAAGGTATAATGAGAGTGTCCACTCTCTGCCTTAACACAAGCTCAAATTCTTTTTGTGAAGCTTAGTATGGCCTTGTTGGTCGGGTCCTGCGGCAACGGACCCCACATTAGCAGCAAGACTTGCTTCAGCTGGCCAATGTTCTCCAACTTGGGATTAAATGTCTTGCAGCGTTCCAGCATAGCTCCCCAGACGTGATAATCAAGAGGGCTGAGGTCGAGTTTGTTAGTCATCTTTGCCAATGCATTTACTTCAGTTGATGTCAATAAGGTAGCGCCATCATAATCAACCTTGCCGTGCGAGCAAGCAGGCGCACTGTCCTGCTGCATAATAAAACCAGATGTTAGAGCATACCTGGTCTTCAATGAGTCTGGGTAAGCGAGTTCAATGATGAGTTTGACATCTAACCTACTGAATGGGATTAATTGCAGTCTTTTCTTGCAGCCGCAACACACGCCGGCATATCTGATGCCGAAACCACGATTTGCTTTGCAAACTTGACCTTTCGATTACCAAGCGAATTTCGTGAAAATCGCGCTTTTTCCGTCAGATCAAGCGACCACTTCCTGCCTCTCTTCTGACATCTGATCTTCGTTACATAAACACGTTTGCAGATAGTCTTCAATGTGCTCAGGCTCCACTTTTCACTGGGTATTTTGCTATGATCACGCGATGTCTCAGTCTCTGTTCATGCAAAGTCCGAGTTCCCATTTTATCTTTTGCAGAAACTTTGCCCATGACGTTCATTGTTTGGGTTCACCAATTGAGACCTTAATCTATAAAATATCACCAAATACCAGCAGATTGCTTCATAAACAGCTTCTTTACAGCTCATAGTGAGGTCGTATGACATCATCATCAATGTGTGTGTGTTGTAATTTGCCAAACATCCTAATGAAATCACTTGTATTGGAGCATGATTCTCCGGATAATTGAAAAAACGAAATTTTAAGTTTGAACAGCTGTAACTTTTGCAAACATGAAAAGTTTCAAATGAAACTTTCAGGGATTGTTGTATATTCATTCCCCTTCAAATTGTGAAATTTTCGCAGAAAAACACCAATCGGCTGCGAAGATATCGCATTTTCCCCGGTGGTACGTTTTTTTTTGAGCCACCCTGTATATTAGTGCTATGATACAAACATGCATACATACCTACATACAAAACGTAAGCTTATGATGCATGTGCGTTTCTTGTCATCATCATCGTCGTCATCATCATCAACGTCGTCATCATCATCATCATCATCATCATCATCATCATCATCATCATCGTCATCATCGTCATCATCGTCATCATCATCATCGTCATCATCGTCATCATCATCATCATCATCATCATCGTCATCATCGTCATCATCATCGTCATCATCGTCAATATCGTCATCATCATCGTCGTCACCGTCGTCGTCGTCGTCATTATTATCATCATCATCAACATCATCAAAATCATTATCAGCCTTTTTGTGATGGCGATCTGTTGTCAACTCGGATAATTATAATCAACTCTGTTTCTACTTTCAGAGAGACGACCTCTCTCTCTCAGCGGCGCCCGCAGGATTTTTTTCTTGTACGCACAGAAATTTTCGATGGAGGGGAACAGGGAAAAAATTTTCGTCAAAGTCGCCGAAAAACCTGATGACCTTTTTTTTAGTCATTACCCAAAATTTTCCCCAAAACACATACCTTTTCCATCCGCCGAAAAACTAATGACTTTTTTTTTAGTCATCGCGATGTACGCACTTGCGTACGTGCGTACGCCTGCGGGCGCCGCTGCTCTCTCTTATTCTCTTACTCATCGTTGCCTCGCTTCTTCTGCGTTCTGTTACAATTTCGTATCTTTACGATTCGTGTATCATAAAATATTTGATTAGAAGAAGCCGTTGAACGTCAGTGAAGCTGACTAAATTATGACTTGCCATCTTTCGTAGGTAGAAGAATAAATTGGTTGGAGAAGTCGTTCAAAGACGCAACGATACCGTCAAAGGTTTCCTCGCGGACGAGTCCAATGCCAAAGCAGCGCAGGGGTGATCACCGTCATGAAAAAGCAGAACGTACGGACCGTTGCATTGGTCGTTGCTACTCTGACTTACCTTCTGATCGGAGCAGCCGTGTTCGAGGCCTTCGAGGCACAGTTAGAGAAGGCGGAACGGGAGTGCTTGGTCGACGATCAGATGAGGTTCATGGACAAGTACAACGTCAGCGAAACGGACTTCCGGCGTCTGACGAAGATCGTCACACACTCAGTTCCACACAAAGCAGGGATCCAGTGGAAGTTCGCAGGATCCTTTTTCTTCTCGACCACGGTCATCACTACCATTGGTAAACTTTTCATCTGTCTGCCTGTACGTCAGTACATCTGGTTCTCTGTCTGTGTCAGTCAGTCAGTCAGTCAGTCAGTCAGTCAGTCAGTCAGTCAGTCAGTCAGTCAGTCAGTCAGTCAGTCAGTCAGTCAGTCAGTCAGTCAGTCAGTCAGTCAGTCAGTCAGTCAGTCAGTCAGTCAGTCAGTCAGTCAGTCAGTCAGCCAGCCAGTCAGTCAGTCAGTCAGTCTGTCTGTCTGTCAGTCTTGTATGTCCGTATGTCTGTGTATCTCTCTGTTCCTGTCTACTTACATGTACCTCTGTCTCTGTATGCCTATCTCTGTCTCTCTGTTCAATTTGTCTGCTTGTCTGTCGTATAAGCCGACGAATTGGCGAACGGGAAGTTGGATGGATCGATGGATGGAATTGATTTAAGGATTAGATCAACGGTTGATAGATGTTGGATGGTTAGCGGATAGATCATCCACAGCGTGTTATCGTGGGAAGGAGGGAACATACGGATGAAGAGAGCGATCTAGGCGATGCGGAGAGAGAGAGAGAGAGAGAGAGAGAGAGAGAGAGAGAGAGAGAGAGAGAGAGAGAGAGAGAGAGAGAGAGAGAGAGAGAGAGAAACAGAAACAGAGACAGGGTCAGAGACAGAGTGAGAGAGAGAGAGAGAGAGAAAGAGAGAGAGAGAGACAGACAGACAGACAAACAGACTGTCTGTCTGCTTGACAGAAGACAGACAGACAGACAGAGACAGAGGTAGAGAGACAGAGGGAGATACACAGAGGGATAGAGACAGAGGGAGAGAGACAGAGGGAGATACAGAGGGAGATAGAGAGGGAGAGAGAAAGAGATAGCGCCACAGCGTGTTATCGTGGAAAGGAAACATACTGAGGAGGTGAAGGCAGGCAGGGCGATCAAGGCGACGATGTGCGGCGAGAGAAGGTGTCAAGCAGACCGACTCAGAGATACAAGGAAAGCGACGCAGGTGACCATGAGAATATATATTATGTGCAGCGGTCACGCACACTGCACGCAGGCAGTAAATCTGGCTGCAGCTGACAGTTGGAAGGATGCTGGAGGATGCTGAAGGATGCTGAAGGATGCTGAGCGCGTAGATGAAGCATCAGTTAGTCTCCTCATGCACTGCCTCCCCTTCTTCCCCTCCATCATCCTCTTCTGACCGACAGAGAGACCGCTTAGAATCCGCCATAATCAACCACATCGAGTCTCTTCATCCATTGAACTTTATATATCGCGAACGTGATACGGAGCACAATCACCTTTCTCCGCATCCACAGGGTGGGCAAAAAACCGCGGTGTTATTATTATAAATGGTGGCTTCACTAAAAGGGATATAACTTTTATTCTGTTTGAAATATTTTGATGAAATCTGGCCATGTTGTGTGAATATGAGTTGTCTATAAGCCTGTAAAATTTCATTTCGAAATTCTTACTTTTGGTCAAGATATTGACAAAAAACCGTAGGGGTCTTTTTTGGCCCACCCTGTGCATGTATTTATAATATATTATCCATGTTCATATCCATATATATTCATTTAACATAATGTGTTTGGGTGTGACACCGGGGCTCAAAACCCGTCGCTTGTCACTTCCTAAATACTGCTCTAGAAGGTCAAATATATATAGGTGAGAGGGCTCAAAAATATCAAATATTGTTTTATGGAATGAGTACAGAATATAATCGTGTAAATGGGTGAGAGTTGCCGGGGATGGGGCACTGAGGGAGTGCTTCAATTCCACTTAGTTTTCCTTAGAACCACCCCATATTAAAGTAAAGTCTTCATTTTACTCACCACGACTTCACACAAATCAACGTCTGATCTATCCTATTGCTTTTTAATAAATCTCATGCCAGTGTCAGGAAATAGAGTAGGCCTATTCCCAGTATTATTCGTATCCCCCAGATGAAGAGAATTTGAAAAAAGCCACGTCCGCGTGTATTTATTTTGGCAAATTCACTTCCATCTACTTTGGTTTGAACAATGTCAGTAACAGCAGAGTGTGATTTGCCGGGGGGGTTGGGGGGTCGGACCCCCTCTTTGCTATGGCCCGACCCCCACACTTCCACCTCCAAAAAAAAGGTGTGGGGGTCCAATTTCGACCCCCTCTTTTGGCAGTGCGGGCGGCCAGTGCCACAAGAGGGGGACTGCAAGCAGTTAGTAGGACTTATTTGTTTCATTTCCTCATTCGTTCAACACTTGACAGGTCACAGTTGACACAAAGTTTCAAGTTGTACTGTTGTGACGTTGTCCGGTCCCGTCGACTCCCGTGACAGTGACACAATTTCCCAAATGATCAAATTTCAGAAACTGTGGAAGCCTTAACGTTTAGGCATACTGTTCAAAGATTGTGAGGCTCTAAAGAAGAAGAAACAAACAACAAAAACAACAAAACTGAGCGATAATAGATGATTGTATCATTTGTATTTCTTTTCACGATTTCTGAATGCTAGTCAAATCTGGATGAAAAAGGCTGTAAGTCACTGTTAAAATTTACATAGCCTAACTTAGGCCTACATTTAACAGACTACAGTAGGCTACAGATTAGATCGGTTGAGGTTTCTGAAAGAGTGTGTTTAATATTGATGCAAGCAGCAAACTTAAATCAATTCACCTCGTTTCATCCAATGACGTCAATGAAATAGACTGCGCTATATTTTTAACAATTATTTTAAATACTAGACCAGTCCAACGGCTACTAGCCCGGCAGGGACATTGAAGCTTGCAAATGTCTTGAATCCAACAAGCTGGCCAACAGATGACTTAGAAAAGACGCTGTATGGTTGCAGAGAGGTTGCTGCTCTCTGCAAGCAACTTTGTTTCAGTTCTATTGCGAGTGTTGAAATCCTATCAGATTTTGCTACTTTTAAAGATAATCTGAAAGTAGGAATGCATCTAAAACAATTGCTGACAAAACTGTCCATTTATCCTATCTCCAGTGCAGATTGCGAGCGTGGTTTTAGTTCCATGAATCTGCAGCACACAGACACAAGAAACCGGCTAAAAACTGAAACTGTCAGTGCTCTATTGATGATAGCTGTTAATGGCCCTGCTGTGCAATTTTTCAAGTGTCACGGGTATGTCTTATCTTGGTTCAAAAAAGGCAGGCATGGTGCCAACGACAAACCAACAGGGAAGAAAAGGAATGTTGATGAGCTTAGACCAAGATATAAACTTTTTGCCATGATTAAAGACTAGTCACTACCACTTAGCTAGAGTTCATCACAAATTAGGCTACATCATACATGACAATTTCATTTCAATAATTTTCGCATGATGACTAGTTTATCATAAATAATTTGCACTTCGTTATTGATGATTCTTGTTTCTGTTGTCATTTGAAATTATTTCAGTTTTTAGTCCTCAATAGGAACACAAATATCTTCTTATTAAGAAAGTTCTTATTTGAAGTTATTTCTTGTGAGTTGTTATAAGAACAGTATTTAGTTGATGCGTTACAGCTTGTGACTTGTGAAGTTCCGAGCACTTCGTTCATCCTAGGACCTTACTATTGTTTTATTATTTTGAGTGCTGAGTCTGCTGACTGCTGAGTATTATTCTCACTTTGCGTTGTACTAACTATAGTGCAACATAAGTGAATATTATAGTGCCACTATGGCACTATAAATGAATACCCATATGTCTTTGCTCCATGTTTATGTGTTTTCCATGTTAAACACACACAAAAGTAAAACAAAAATTTCAATTGGACTTTGTTATTTTTCTCATATTTTAAGTCCAATTGGGAGTGGTTTTTGTATTATTTTACTTCTAATTTAGAGCAAGTTTATGCAGTACTGTGTTTGTTTACAATGAAAGTTGCTAATGACAAGTTAATTAAACTTGAAAACTACTGGGTTAACGAACAGAAAAACTTCAAACCCTTTAACATAAATAACATGTTAACTGATCTTTAAAAAGGTGATATTATTCAATTCATTCAATTCACTTTCAATAGAAGATTTTGCTTTGGATTGCACCAAATCAATAGCGGCCGGGGCTCCGCCCCGGACCCCGCTGGGGGAGCTTACGACGCTCCCCCAGACCCCCTAGTCGGATATGCTCCGCAGTCGCCGCGGCGTATTTTGGCCCCCCCCCAAAACAAGGACATTAAGCCGACCCCCACACTTCTTTTTTGACAAATCACACACTGAGTAACAGGTATGTTTATTCCGACTAGATAGTCTTCTTTGCTTTAGTTTTAGAGCACTTAGAACATTTCGTGCGCTTAAAAACGCTGAGAATCACAAAACAAATTCCAGATGCCTTGCTCTGAACATTGCTTAGGACATTTAAAAAAATTAGACTCACGTTAAATTTTGATTACAGCATAAATGTTTCAATTATACGGATTTTTCAATAATTGGGATAGAATGGTTTATCTCCACGGATAGTCAATGCGTGTATATTACATTCCGGCCGATAGATTAACTCATTCCCCCTGATAGCTTTAAGGGGGGGGATAGAATATCCCGTGACACCTGGACACATGACACCGGTTTAGAGTGTTGGAGGAAACGGGGCGGGAGAAAATGCATGGCGAAATTGTCGGACAATATAATTTTTTATTCCAAAGACATATTGCTGAAATAGCGTGAAAATTAATTTCAATACGATAATGATCATTTATTTGATGAGATGTCCATTTATATCATTTCGAATAGCATGCGTCTGTAAACATATTATTAGTATTATTCACTTGCTGTCGCCTGGTTCAATTGCTGTAGACCTGTGCACTGTGCAGTGTGCATAGCCTACATAAAACGGGTCTTGTCCTCTCTGAAGTTGTATTCTCGTAATCATCACAGCCTGCATCAGAAGAGCTTTTATGGGCCGAAAATATTGCGTTTCATAACCGTACCTTAGCAATGCATTCAACCAACCTACCATAAACCTGTGTCTCTCCTTCCAGGCAATCTATCTCTCTGTCCACCACGCCTCTGCCATTAACCCTCAAATGACCAACTGGGGTCCCAGGGGACCCCAGCACCGTTTCGACTCGTGTCACTTTTTTGCTATCCAATATTTTTTTACGACGTTTTATGAATTTGTCACATGGACATCGCTCACTGTTTACGTATAATTAAATCCGGTTTAACTTTTACGGTTATTTTTTAAATATGAAATATCTAGTGGGGTACCGCAGGACCGCAGCTTTATGATGATATTTCCTATGGAACCGAACGCTATTTTACGCAAAGATATCATGACAGTGAGAATTGGTCCAGTACAATTTAGTGGAAAAGAATCAATACAGATAATTCTGGAATAGATAGACGTTGGAAAATAACGAATAACGACCATGTCCAGGACACAATTTCGTGCATCATGAAGTACCGGTACATGAGATTTTACATCAAGGCAATTGAGCAATGAGCATAAAACACTTTTCATATAATCACGAAAAGACTGAACAACGACGAAGTTACTGCTTTCCGTGACATCAGAAAAGTGTTTTCTGTTCAATTGAAAAAGCTTTTTTTGTTGGTGCAAATCTGTGAATGGATGAGGTTACCGTGACAGGTGTAACTTCAGGCAGTACATAAAATCCAAACCTGCAAGCTTTGATATCAAGGGGATCCGAACAATACAACCCCGCCCATTACCCTCTGCCATTACTTCCAGCCTCTGTTTGTTTACATTTAGGTCCAGTGTATAAATGTATATATATACATGTACATAAATTCATACATACATGCATACTTGTGTGCATGTGTGTGTTTATGCATGTATGAAAGCTTGCATGTATGCATGTATTTATGTACATACCTACATACATGCACTGGACTTACATGCAAACAGAGGGGGGTAATGGCGAGGGTAATGTCCTACGGGGTAATGGTGGGGTGATGGCAGGGGGTCATGGGCCAGCAGGGTAATGTCCTATACCACTTTTAAATCCATGCCAAAAACATAGTCCTACTTCCTCGCTATGGCTTATCCCGCATGTTAGCTGCTTTGTAAGGCGTCGTTGTAACGGGATGTCTGTGTTACTGCGCTATATAAATTGTCCTGATTATTGTTATTATTATTACTAACTCATAGAAACAACTGACATTGCTTTTTTAAGCATTTTACATATGTTACCTTTGACAATATTGACGCATCAAGCAATGAACGCGTTATTAATTATTGGGGTCCCACAGGACCCCAGTTGGTCATATTAAGGAGCAAAATATGTTGGTCGCATGAGGGTTAACGCTCTCTTTCATTGCTCCGAACGTAGAATTCGTTCATAAAACCACGTAGTCCTATAGGCTACACTAGCACTACACTAAGTAAACATCCACCAACACAGCCTTGTTGTTGTTCAGTGTAGGCTATATAATATATAGCCTACACTGACTACTGAAAGTGAGAACCATGCAGAAAACGGTACTCAATATATTATCTCCTATAATATAGGAGATATACATATTGAGTACCGTTTTCTGCATGGTTCCAACTGGAGTTACTCTTGGTTGTTCGTCGTACAAAACACCCGCGACTTATAAATTGACTCTGGAGCAGACGGATCGATGGTAGACGTCTGCAGCGACGATAACGACGGAACTTACGTCATTTGCGGAACCAGCGCATGCAACCTCTTCACGTCTTCTCAGGATGTCGGGGAACCAGAATACATCTCAAGAAGTATAGATAGCGCTCAATGCTCAAGAGGGTGTGCAAGAAGAGTGGCACCAAAACAACTCAGACGGAGAGGGCCATGCCAAGGACTGCAGGAGCATCTTGAAGCGTTGAGGAGTATGGAGTGAACAGCCTGGCTGATACTGGGGAGGGGGGGGCAGAGGCGACTTATAGGCTGAAAAAGATTTACGAAAGAGCAGGAGATAACCCTGGAGAGATTTCGCACTACAATTTCTCCGGCGGATACTGCAGGATAGGCCCAGACGGAGTTTAGAGATGCCTCCGGCCATGCATTGAATAGTATATAACTGTACATAGAAATGACTACCGCAGAAACAATGCTTGTACTCAAAGTACAGTTGCTGCTGTTATTGTTGCATAAGGAAAAATCGATATATTAAAAAAATACAGAATGGTCCAAACAGTCATATATGCATAAGCAAGCTTTTAGGGTTTCTCATAACCTATCATATGTATAGGCAAGCTTTTAGGATTTCTCATAGCCTTTCATATGCATGGGCAAGCTTTTAGGGTTTCTATCCGGACCATTATTTTCCTCACCTTTTACATCAACACATGATTTGTAAATACTGTCCGTATACATAATACGTCTGCGGTTATTCAGAAAATAGGGTTAGAAAATAGGGTTATGCCATTCGGGACTGCATGGTAAAACCACTTAGATATAATACTGATAGGTTCGGTGGAAAGAGCGTATCAATCAATCAATCAATCAATCAATCAATCAATCAATCAATCAATCAATCAATCAACCAATCAATCAATCCATCAATCCATCAATCAATCAAGCAATCAATCAATCAATCAATCAATCCATCAATCAATCAATTAATCGAAATGTTTATTTTGTAACATACATGTAAATCATCCTATACCTATAGTATGTCAAGCTTCATGTGAGAAATTAAAAGAAGGAAAACTGAAATAGGTCGCAGCCTATGATTATACACCATGGAAATAATTAGATGCATTACTATTATTTTATACACCATAATTATTATAAGAATTGGTCTCTCGAGGACATCGATAGCTGGCGTACATTCATTAGATGTGTGCATGTATGTGTGTGAATGTATGTGTGTGAATGCATGTGTGTGAATGCATGTGTGTGTATGTACGTAGGTATGTATATATAATATGTAGCCTATGTATGTATGTATGTATGTATGTATGTATGTATGTATGTATGTATGTATGTATGTATGTATGTATGTATGTATGTATGTATGCATGTATGTAAGTATGTATGTATGTATGTATGTATGCATGTATGTATGTATGTATGTATATATGCATGTATGTATGTATGTATGTATGTACGTATGTATGTATGTATGCAAATATATGTATGTATGTATGTATCGTATTGTATATAAGCATTTATAAAGCGCCTCTTACAGACTAGCCATTCAAAGGCGCTCTCAGCGTGACAGCCCCGAGGAATAACAAATACTTCAAGTAGCTAAAGGCTGAAGATGACACTCCCAATAAGATCTTATTACGGATAGTGGGAGGGAGGTCATTCCACGTAGAAGAGCCTACAATGGCAAAGGCATGGTGTTGGGCCATGGCAGTCCTGTTACCCTTGCCCTTGAAACGGGGAGATCAAGTCGGATTAGGATTAAAGCGCGTTGTGTGATTCTCTTTAGGGTACGGCCACAGTACTCCGAAGACGGTCGGAGGTAAGGTGTTCTGTATGTTCTACGCTCTCGTTGGCATTCCTCTCAACCTCGTCATGTTCCAGAGCATCGGTGAACGTCTAAACATCTTTGTAACGTTCATCCTTCGTCGCCTCATGTCCTGCTTCCGGAATCGAAGAGGAGGAGTAGGAGGAGTGGGAGGTGGTGAGAGTGGCCAGCAACCTTCAACCCGCGATGTCTCCCAAACGCACCTCATCTTCATCTCAATGAACATGTCGAGCCTGGCTGTGTTCGGCGGCGCGTGGGCGTTCAGCCATTACGAGGAGTGGACATATCTCGACTCCTTCTACTACTGCGTCATAACTTTGACGACCGTTGGATTCGGTGATTTCGTTGCTCTGCAGAAGAATCGCGTTCTGCAGACGAAGCCTCACTACGTCGCCTTCAGTATCCTCTTCATACTCTTCGGATTGGCAATCGTCTCTGCCGCCATGAACCTACTCGTTCTTCGCTTTCTGACGATGAACACCGGGAATGAACGAAGGAGTGAACTGCGGACGAAAAGAACCTTCAAACCATTCGCCTGTCTTGACGGTACGTGCAAAATCCGTTCAACTACCATCTCGCGTGAAGCTACCTTTTCATCTGTCAATTTAATATCATACGAATTAGACCTTGTAGGATATGCATTTTTTTTATTATTAGTGACATTTGGAAGATCCCTTTTTAGTCATCCTTCTCTAACAGGCCACTTTCTGACTTGTGCATCCCTGAAAACGGGCTTGTAGTCTTTCCTGCACTCGCGAAATCGTATATTGACCTTACCCTCCGCCAAAATTATCACCATTATCGACCCATTTCAAACCCTACCTTTTTTGTCCAAGACTCTTGAAAGACTTGTTTTATTGGAAAATTTCCCCCAGTATTGAGCAGTCGGGGCTTCTTCTTTCTTGCCAATCTGCATGGTATTTTACGGCTAACCACTCCACGCAAATAGCCCTCCTATTTTTACTTTAAAAAAATACTCTGCTATTGACAAGTTTCAAGTTACTCCTTTGATTTTCTTTGATATACGGTATTGTATTGTGCCTATACATTTACCGCCTCTTGCAAAATGACTATTCAGAGGCGCTTTCTGCACGAAAATCTCGGGGAAGACAAATGTTTTCAAAGAACGAGAGGCTGGCCACTAAGAAGAAACGAATCATTAGTTTTGCCCGTTGTGCGGGATGAAGCGCATTCCACATGGAGGGACAACCACAGGAAACGCCCGATGTTGGACGTCTCTGCAGCCTTTGACATGGGTTACCATGACATTCTATTACAACACCTTGAAATCTCTTGCGGACTCAAGTTTCTCCTGTACTCTGGCTTCGGTCCTACCTGTTTGATCCCCCACCCGCAACGATCATCTCTGGCGACTCTATGACTCAGTGGGTCAGTGTCGTATTGGGCGTTCCGCAGGGTTGTGTCCTATAGGCCTGCTCTTATTCATCCTATGCAATGCTGGTATTTTCTCTCTTTTCCCTAACCATTCTGCAAACTGACGAACCTTCCGCTGATGACGTTTAAACCCTTGTGCATGGACCTCATTCTGCTCAGCTCCTTCTTGCAAATCACATCGAGGCTCTATCTCAGGACCTTTATCTTTGCGTGTCTTCCAATAGTCTTTCCTGGAACTCTTCAAAAACCCAGTTGATTTGGTTAGGCACTCCTCAGTAGCTTCGAGACCTAGGTGTCGCTCTGGAAAGGCACATATATATATTTTATATAGTTGTCTTACCTTTACTGAGCACATTTCTAAGCTTCTTCACTCTTCCTATTTTGACGGGAGTCCCCCTGGCGGGATTCTCGTTTTTGGCTGACGACCCTCTTAATCTTGAGTTCCCCTCTTGGCGGGAGTTCCCCCTTAACCTTGAGTCTCCCTTTACTTTGAGTGCCCCTCTTGGCAGTGTCTCTCTTAGCCTGTGTCCATTTTCCATCTACAGTTGCAGGGCAATACCTGGGGTTGATATCGGCGATGTTGCATTCACTGACTTTGATTTCGCCGACGATGTATGTATCACTTCTGACCTAAATTTACTATTTGCTGGCATCCACCCGCACAATCTTCGAGGGGGAGGCACCAGAGTTGGGTCCACGCGTCAATTGACAGAAAACAAAGGAGAAGTGTCTGAGCAGCTTCCTACCACGACTTCCGGACATCCTGGCAGAGGTGGATACGGTCGAATGTCTTGAGGGCTTCAACTCTTTGGACGCGCTTACCCATGAGTCCTATCGCAGCATCTCGGAGATCATTCTCGTGGCTCCTGGGAATGGAAAGCGAAGCGTTTGGATCCCTATGAAACAACATCTGGTCCACTCGTGTCAGACTCAGTACCAAGATACGACTGTTCAACTCGTATATCATGCCGGTTCTCCTCTGCGGCTCTGAAACATGGTTGTTTGGGAGACGGGATCACTTGTGCCTATAGACGCTTTTGGTACTAAGTGTGGGAGTGACTTATGTCGCATCAGGTGGTCCGACTTCATCACCAACGCTGAGGTCTATGCTTGAACCGAACAACCAACGGTATGTGGTACTGTTAGACAGAGGCGCCTGGGGCTACTTGGGCACATTGTTTGAATGCCACCAGACTCGGATTCTAGACAGGCACTGCTGCAGGCACAGGCTCCGCCTTCCAGGAAGCGCTCTAGAGGAAGACGTAGAACTTCCTGGCTCAGAATGATAGATGAAGACTTGGCAGAGTTGTGTATAGATCTGGATATGGCCATCACTGTGACTGAGGATCGGACCCGTTGAAGAAATTTAATCAACTCATTGTGCGACGCTCCCAGACCGCAGCCTGACGAGTGGGGCACGGATCCAGAGGACAGCGACAGAGGGTGGATTCTGCTCGACATCCTGGTACGTTGTACAGTAGGTTACAATCCCTCGCGGCGGAATATAGGGAGTGGAAAGAAACGCTACTACTGCATTCACGTTCGGTGAAATTCAAGCCCCAAACTAGACGGTGAGATGAACTTCACCGCCCGTTGTAGTGCTCTATTTATAGTCAGACGTGTTTTTACGCTAGTTAAGACCACATACCTCAATTCGTCACGTTTTCGTCTGTTCTCTGGTTGACTACAGTAACTGTAATTCTCTCCTCTTTGGTCTCCCTACCCTTCGCCTACGACTTTTACAGTTTGTAGGTCTACTCAAAGCTGCTGCTAGACTGAACGCCGGTCTTTCTCGATTCTTCCACGTTTCTACATTCATGGCTGAACAACGTCGCTGTGTTCCCCTCTCTCCCCTATAGATAACTGGACCTTGATCCGAAGTACCTTTGTGATCTGATACTTGGCCCCTACTACCACTTCGTTGCATCCTCTTGCATTGGTCCTTTTATCGGCTTGACCTATTTTCCCCCGCGTTAAGACCACCTCCCCTGTAGTTCGCTCTGTTATGCTCTCTGGTAGTCTTTCCTCGTCTTTCTCTCATCTCAAAACCTGCCTTTTCTCTCGGGGCTGCACGCACTGGGAGCGCTCCTGAAAGGTTCTGGCTGCTAGAAACTGTTTATAAACAATGAACAGATGCAATACAATACAATTATACAATAGCCTACAATACAATACAACACAATTATACAATACAGTACATTCGCTTGCTCACTACTGAAGACAATTTTTACTTGGCGACTCTGCTGTTGGGAAGCCTGTGAGTTGTCCCCTTGAAGAGCGTCATTAACAGTTCTCTGAACGAACGACTGAATGAATGAGGGCGAGTCATGTAACAAGGCACAGAACTACATATCTGGATTCTGGAAGTAAGCGATCGATCGCTCTTGGACCTTGTAGGCTACGCATTGACGGGCTCTGCTGGATTTTGTCACAGCTGCAAAAATAATAAAGTCTATTTACATAATAATTATTTACGTGTGCAAACGTCTTATATGATTTGCATCACAGGTGACGTCATGACAGTCAGCGGCAGTCTTCCGTCCATTCGAGGTCAAGGTGACCTACTTTGCGCAGACGAAGCGACCATCTTGTCCTGTGTAGGCTGCCATCCAACGACCAATCAGAAACCGCGATACAGGGTCACGCGACCGCCCGTGACCCACGTGACTCATCTGCTGCCCCTTGAAAAAATCGACCAGAGATCGTTGAGTCCGACAGATATCGTTTCCTTACGGAAGGGACCGAAGTTATACGAGAACAGCCGACCAATGTTGGCATGGTCCAAGACGAACAGTTCTAAGCGAAATTCACTGTGACGAATTGTGTATAGTCAGACATGTAGGCTATATATTGTCTTCATCACCATCACCGTAACCGTCACCATCATCATCATCATCATCATCATCATCATCATCATCATCATCATCATCATCATCATCATCATCATCATCATCATCATCATCATCATCATCATCATCATCATCATCGTCATAATCATCATCATCATCATCATCATCATCATCATCATCATCATCATCATCATCATCATCATCATCATCATCATCATCATCATCATCATCATCATCATCATCTACCATCAGTTGCTGACTCCAGCCATTTTTGCTTCCAATCGGTGCGAATAAAATAAATGATCGCCTTTGTCTTTGAATTTTTTTTATGTCAATTGCACCGATTAATGCTAGTCATTGTAGTCAACAGTGGCGTAGCCAATGCGGGTTCGGGGGTTAAAACCCCCCATTGGCCTAAGAAAATAGTTTTTTAGAGGTTACTATATACTTATATAAGAAAAAACAAAACAATTGCTTGTAGTAACAATTGATTTTCTTACTTTATTCCATTTGTTACTTTATTCCATTTTTACTTACTGTAATACTGTTGGGCTGGTTTCAGAAAGGGTATCCGGCCAGGCAAAACAAAAACAAAACCCCCCCATGAAAAATTCCTGGCAACGCCACTGGTAGTCAACGTGATATTCTGTTCTCATAATTTATTATCTATACAGCGTAGTCTTGGTCTGCCGTCGTTGGTTTTCCTTTGAATCTTTGCATGTAGCCTTGTGCATAGTGAGGCATTCTGTAAACTGGTATTTCTATCCAAATGTCGCCCAAACCATGCATATAGAGTTATAGACAGTATGGACACCATGTGTTTATTTGACCGCGATGAGGTTGGGCAATAGTCTAGGCTAAATGTAATTTTGTTTATACTATACTTATATATATATATATATATATATATATATATATATATAAGGGTGTCTCTTAGCATAATGGGGAAAAATTCTTTTGGATTTTTCTTCATCTCACCCTCCAAAGTTGTTAGGTTTATTGAAATAAAATTCTACAATTTTTTCAAATTAAAATTGGATAAAATTTAGAGGTCGCCCCCGAGCCTCAAAGTTTTGCATGTAATAAGCCTACTTCGACAATGGGAAATCATGTAGTCTAATGTCGCATATTAATTAATCATCATTTCTAGTGCTAATCAATTTGGCTTGTTTATATAACAGACATGACATTGTATGTATGTGTACTTGATATAGGGCCCCTTCAAGATTACTACTCAGAAGCACTCCCGACTACAGCTCGGACAGCGGACACTGAACCTGATATTCACGCCGAAGCGTATGAGCAATTGTTGGGGACTTGCGCAAGGTCACTCCATACGGGTGGCCTGAGGTGGATTCGAATCTGCAAACCCCCTGGCTGCAAGGCAACGAACCACCACTACACCACTGCACCCCACATGTCTACTTTCTATCTGTATATTTATGTTAAAATTAAAGAATAGTAGTACACTGCTACAGGCAGGATCAATTGCCAGAGACAACTTGAAGGAGGAATTTTCTGCTCTTCCGGTCGGTCAACTCTTTTATGGAATTCGTGAATGAAACCTCTCCTATTTCAGCCCTGTCATTGATGTCTGCAGTTCAATGGGTCCATGTCAAGGGAAATCTGTGGAAGAACAAGTATGGAAATAGCCGTTTTCTTATCCAGCACTGTTCCAGGCTCTTACTACTCAAAAATGCTGCGGATTTCATTGCTGGTCTCTTTGGTGCAAGATCCGGGGCTGGGTCTTCCATGGTGGCTAAGATCAGTTTCTTCAATTCCGGAATCAAGAAGTTCCTCAGAAAGGTACCATTGATTCTGTCCAAGCTTTTTGCATGTGATATTGGAAATTGCTTCAGTTTGCATTTTGGGGTTCGGTCATGAGTCAAAAGTCTTTCAGAGATGCTTCAACCCTGACTTGAATAGTAACCCAGGTCTTGAGGTGGAAGACAAACTGCAAAGTTGCTATCTTGCACTCCAGCACTTGATATGAGAATTTGAAGATGGCCAATATGCCATGTTGAAGTTGGATCTTCCTTTGAGAGGTCAAAGAGACAGGTCAACAAAGATCATCATACCCTTTGCTGTTCTCTGGGGAGCTGTCAGTTCTGCGAGCTCATACTTTTATTAGAAGCATTGAGCCTTTCCGATTGTGGGTCCCTGCATCAGGAATGGCCTCCCAGTAGACTTGTTTGTGATTGATGGCCGGGTAAATTTCGTCTGATTTTTTTAAGTCGCTCAAATCTCACTTTGTCAGCTGTTGCTGTGCTGAGAGCGCCTATATGTAGGTCGCTTGAAAAGGCGCTATATAAATTATCGGAATGAATAAAAGTGAATAGAAGGTGTTAGCCTGCTTCACTTCTAGTATAGATTGAAATTAGCCAATTAATAAGGCAACCTAGGACTTCTTTAAAAATGCGAACTATGTAGCATAATTTTAAACAATGGGGCTACAAGTCTAAAACTTTGACATCAAAGGGCGACCTCTAAATATTATCCGATTTCGATCAAATTTTTTTTAAATTTCCTCCATCAACCTCACGACTTGAAGGGGTGAGAGATTAAACTTTTGAACTTTCATTTTTAAGAGACACCCTAATATATATATATATATATATATATATATATATATATATATATATATATATATATATATATATATATATATATATATATAAAACAAAAACTATTTTTGTTATGTAGCCTGTATAGTGTATACGCAAAAAATCATATTTTTAACCAGCTCATCCTGTTGCAACTCGATCGTACATTTTTGCGCACCCCACATGCGTACGTACAAATCAGCTCTACCCTCCCCGTTTACTACAGTTAATTTAGCTAAAATCAGCTGTAAAACATTCATTACACCATTGACTACTATTTGTTTAAACATCTGTAGTCGTAGATACCAATACAAGAAATACCAAGTCATTAACTCATAAATTATAACCAGCTTCTCCAGAGGTAAATAGGAATGAAATATATATAGGCCTATATCGTGGATGCATCAAAGGTTAATAGGCTATAATTATCATATAATAGGCGTATAGCTTAAGCCAACGTTCAGGAGAAGATTTTAGTTTCTTAATTTGAGAACAAGGTTCCTGCCATTTAGAAGCAAAAGCTGTTGTTAGAGCATAATCAGATTGCTTCATATTGCAATAAATAATTTATTGATTGAAGAGCGCCTCTGAGAGAGCTTCTTGAAGGGGCGCTATATATATCATCTTGAAATCAATCAATGACTATTATAGAGTCCAAGAGAACTGAACTGCGATTGTCGCTAAGGACATCATTTCAAAATAAACAGGACTTTTTTTACACTAGACCTAGCGTATAACCAATACCAATGTTCCCGACGATAATAATTTACACTTTTCAGGGAAAATATTTTAGCATTTTTTTCATTTCTTGATTTTAAGATTTATAGGTCTACGACGACGGTCATTACTTTTTAAGCTAGGAACGCTCATGAGAACGCTATATATCTTAATGTTGATGACATGTTTAGGCCTACATGTAGGTTATGTAGGCCTATGTTACTCACTAACAAAGAAATGAAATATTCATACAGAGGTTATTGCATTAATTAATTATTCACCACTCACCACAGTCACCAGTCAGTGTGTGTGTGTGTGCATGTGTGTGTGTGTGTTTATAAGACAGTGTATACACAACTACACAACATAACGCAATGCATAAACTTAGTGACACATTATACGGACACCATGGTATTTTTTTATTGGTGTCCCATGGACGCGTTAATTTATTTGTGCGTCCATCCACAATTTCGTTGCGTCCATGGACGCACCACCTTTATTTTTATGCGTCCGGGGTCTTAATTTGTGCGTCCCGGACGCATACTAACGGTATCACTGTTTATAAGTAAAACTTTTAAGTAGACCTACAAATGTACAATTTATAATTTAGTTCACATCTATGGTCTATGCTTCTGATTAGGTTTTAATTGCTTTATGTCGATCAGCATGAACTTATGTGGACTTATGTTTACAATTTAAATTTCAAAAGATTTTAATACCTTTAAGTTTTATGAATTTCTTATTAAATCAAATCTATAAGAAAAAATAACTGTGGGTAGATTAATTTTGCTAGTCCCAGCTTAGACCAATTAATTTGGCCTAATAATAGAGTTGTGTTATTTGCAGATTAAGGTAAAATTGCATAAGCAAGGTTTTAAGCTTAAAATGTAACAAAGGTAAATTATTTTCCGTTTCCGTTTTTTGTCGTTACAGACATTATTATTATTTTCACTGACCATGCTTAATTGTATTAGGCCTATCATTTTTGATTATGCTGCTGAATAAACTCAAACTTCTTGAACTGAAACCGAAATGCTGCAATGGTGCTATAATGATATTTATTATGAGCAATCCGAGCTTTGTTCTGATAAAATTCAAAGGCTATACATGTAAATAGTAACTGTTGACTGTTGTGAAACCTTGACCCAACGTCGTTTTCACCGTCAATAACCCTGACCGATGGGATCACGTGGTTTCTGCTGAGGTTCATTCATTCATTCATTTCAAGAATTTATATAGCGCCTCTTCAAGAAATCCACTCAGAAGCGCTCCCAATCCAACCACGGTGAAACAAAAAAGTTTTAAGGAGCTTGTAGAAGACTGATGAGTCGACCCTTGGTAGCAGGCGCACCTGCAACGGGAGACTATTCCAGACAGACGGACCCACAACTGAGAAAGCACGACGCTGACAGGTTGAGGTTTCAACACGTGGGACCAAAAGCTTCCCACTAGAGGCAGAGCGAAGGGCTCGGCGAGCCAGGACAATGGTATCTTGTGGGGTAGGAAAATGGCGGATATGAAAAAGATTGCTGCAGTCAAAAGTGAAAACCAAACGGTACAGACGAAAATATTGCGCTGTGTACGGATGTCAAGCATTTTAAAATTAAAGTCTGATATTAATCGAAATTTATTGCAATTTATAGGCTGAATAGACGACTTTTTGGCAACCAACGATGTGCGCTTGTTCACATCAACGACCTTACACAAACTGTAGCTCCGCAGTCAATCTATATAAATAAAAATGTAAAACGTTACAGTTCGACATGAAGGATCTCGGAAAGTTCTTGACCGATGGTTTTGAAATTTTTCGCAAAACGTTCCATTCGAACATAAGCGGGTTTGTTTAATGCCTTTTGGGGAAAAGCGCAATCTTTACGACCAAAAAAACACAACTTTTAATCCCATTCGATAGACGTCGATGGAGTCCAGCCATTTCGAGTTTGAACTTTCACGCATTCTTCGGGCGCGTTTCAAATCCATTCTTCGGGCGCGTTTCAAAACGTGTAGCCGACGGTCTGCTATAGCGCAAATTTATATGTAACTGTCGGTTTTTGCAAAATCGTCCATTTGCGGCCGTTTTCCGCGCGTCTTTCTACAGTGGCTACAGGGGAGGGGAGGAAGGCGAGGGGAGGAAGGGGAGAGGAAAGGGAGGGGAAGGAGAAAGGGGAGGGGACGTAGGAAAGGAGGGTTGGACGGTCTTTTCAGCCACAGCAACGCGTGGCCGGGTACAGCTAGTACATCACATAAACTGCTCTTTCTACGCTGCTTCAACATCATCGGGCACCGGCGGGCAGCTTAATACAGGAAGCTCCGTCTAGTAATACATGTATAGGCCTATACAAGGTCGTTGCAATAACCTATTATTCAATGCTCAAATTACGCAATCGACAGTGATGCCACAGCTGGGTTTTTCCACTAGATCTTTTTTTGCCTTCGTCTGGGTTTCTGAGTTTTTTGGGCAAAATCTGGGCTTATTTTAGTGAGTTGACATTTTGCACTTACAACACATGAATGTTCTGTGAAATTCAACGTAAAATGGTTGTGAACTTGTGATACATAACTTTTTATACTAATTTTAATTTTAAACTCCACGATCAAGATCTCATGTTGTCAATTCACAAATAATCTATGACCCGAGGAGTAGTTCTGCACAAAAATAAACCATTTTGACATTTCAAAATAGGTCAGATCACTCGTCTCTTTCCTTGTTAATCCGTATTACATCTATAACATGCATATACAGTTATACACTGTAGGTCAAGTCAGTTCTCCAGTGGTATAATAGCCAAGTTGTTGCAGAGTATTAATGCTCTAGGCGGTTAAAACGTTGGATTGTTGTTGTATTAAGGAAATTTGACTGAAAACCTCGGACAACTTAAAAACTTTGTAAACTTAAGCCACGCGTGTTATGTGCTTACAATTCTGGGAGACTCGACCCGCTCCGCATGCGCACACGAATGTATCGATTAAGCTTATCACATGTCAGTATGGATGCCGAGTATCTGACAACTTTGACAATAATTATTGATATTTTAAAAGTTGTAATTACATTTTATTCGACTCTTTTGACGAACATTTAGTTAATCCTCATGCTAACAAGCGAAAAACCAACTTAATTTGAACAAAGGTTGTCTAAAATAGCTTATATGAATAGTCTGGGTTTTTTCTGGGTTTTTTCGGAAGGAAATCTGGGTTTATTTCAGAAACCTCAGTGGCAACACTGGCAATCGACCTGACCTAGAAAAACTGACGTCACTAATACGTCGTGTCTACTACTTAATCCGTAATTGACGAGACGACATTAAGCATTTACAAAAGCTCTCAAGTAAGTTTTTTTTATATTTCAATCTCCAATATTACATGTTAGGCTATTAGCTCGTTCATATATTACATGTATTTTATTTAGGCCAATCTTTCAATTCGCGTCACTTTTTCTAAAACAAATTTTTACTGATAAGTTATTACCAGCTAATATTATTTTCTCTGACCGTGCTTGTATTATTGCTTTGGATATTATTACCGAATAAACTTTGTCCCATCTGGACAAGGAATACGAGACTACGAGGACGGGTAGAGGTTTACGACGACTACGTCGCCGATACACATAAACATTTAAAAAAATCATGGCTGCGCCAGATTGGGAGAGAGTAGAGCGCTATTATCTACGTCGATCAATAGCCCAAAGTTTCCACGAAAGTACGCAAGTCAGTCAGCGCTGAAGAAGCCACGAAAGCGTAAATTTTCAGCCAAATATTTGTATCCAACAATTATTAAGCTAAACAACACAACAATATCCAATATCATATAATACAAGCGTGGAAAAGTGGAAGAAATTAATCGTAATAAAATGACAACATGTGATTTATTTCAGACCTTTTCAGGCGCGATCGATTATAGATTACAAAATAATTGGGGGTACTATAATTTTTAATTCACCCTTTTTTCGGTTTAATTTCGAATTTATTTCCGTGACGTAATACAGCAAATAAATCCAACTTCTAGTTTGTCCAGAACCCTTTAATCGATCCAGCTTCTGCTTAGACAAGAATTTGTTCGATAAATCCCGTTTCTATTTTGTCAGTAAATATTTTTCATCAATTTTACATTGAAAATTATTCTTCATCAATCCAGCTTCAATTTCAGCAGAATGACTGCACTAACCCTAAAACTAACCCTAACCGACCCTCACGACGCCTAACCTGAGCCCTAACTGACCCTCCCGCGCTAAATCCCGCTTCTACTTCGATAGGAAATATTTTTCATCGAATTTCCATTTCATTAATCGAAAAAAAAGGGTGAATTAAAATTATAGTACCTAATTGGATTATGTGCTCATATACATGTAGCACTGGTTTAATTCCTATACATTGCTGTACTGGGGCAATATATCGTTTAATAAAATTATTGTTCCTGAAACAATTGTAAAACGAGTAGTCGGATTGATAAAATACAACGTGTGTTAAACTGAGACACATAATTTTATTCTGATAGGGATTCGCGCGGCATATTCGTATCGGAAGTGGCTGGATTTATGAAGCGATTGCTTGACTAATGGAAGCTGGATGAAGGTTCTTTTATAGGTGAAATAGAAGCTCGATTTATGAATAGGACGCTTGAGAAATGGAAGCTGGATGAAGGTTCTTTATAAGCCTAAATTATAGGCGAAATGGAAGCTGGATTTGTTACGTTCTTATCTGTATGCAAGAACGCGGTGGTTTACTTAAATCACTTCCTTTGATAAACTAGCAACTAAGTAATTATAATCTTACGTAGAACAGTTTCTGTCGTGTCGTGTTTCAGTTTCGGCTGTAACATTGAAATGGCCATTGCTAGTCAAGACAAGAAATGGCATCAGCCCATAGATTATATTATATCAGTATCTTGAGTCATCACCTACGGGCGTTTAGCCCAAGGATTTCGATGATGATGATGATGATGATCTTGAGTCACGACATTCACAATTTTCATTTCATGACAGGAATTACGAAAAAAAACGCTTGAGAAATGAAAGCTGCAAGAATGGTTTGTAGCTTAAATGGAAGCAGGATTCATAAAAAGACTCTTGGTAAATGGAAGCTGGATTGATGGTTTTATAGCGGACATGGAGTTAGATGCAGTATGAAATACATACATGTATATATATATATATATTCGTTTTATTCAATAAACAACAGACAGAACGCTGTAGGTTTAGCATGTACATGGGCGTAACTTTCCCCGTAAAAGTGGTGGTGACTATTTCTTGGCACAACTTCTCAGTTCAATTCTATCATCGGCTTCCTGTACCCCAGCGATTCTAGGACGTTTCATCCCAGGACGATTCATCCCCGGACGCTTCATCCCGGACGATTCATCCAGTGGACTGTTCATCCCCGGACGTTTCATCCCCGGACGATTCATCCAGTGGACGATTCATCCAGTGGACATTTCATCCCCGGACGGTTCATCCCCGGACGGTTCATCCACGGACGATTCATAGAGCATATTAAATTTTGTTTATTAGTCGGCAGGGTAATACAACGTCCCGGTGAAGAGCAACATGTTCTATTGTTCTATCATCACCTATTAAGCTAAAGTGTCGACGGCTTAGAGTTGTACGTTCAATTGGTCGTTGTTTAAAATTCTGTACACCACAGTACGAATGCCAATGAACAGTGGAATCAGCTCAGACAACAACGTTTAACAAAACGACATGGTATGCGCTTTTAAGTTCGAACAGTAGGCTACTTGTTAGAACGCTTTGAATTTTATTTCTAAATTAACTAACCGATGGCGACTTTAATTGGTCGGCAGAGTGAGACGTGCTGTTGCAATGTCCTGATATATCTTAGGGCAATTGCCCAATTGTCGCGCACTTAACATTGCGTCCACTGGATGAATCGTCCGGGGATGAAACGTACGGGGATGAAACGTCCACTGGATGAATCGTCCGGGATGAACCGTCCGAGGATGAATCGTCCTGGGATGAAACGTCCGGATACCACCGCAGCGGTTCTCAAACTTCATTTATATTGTCCCCCCGTATAGGCCAATAATTAGGGTGATATTAAGGAGCAAAATTTAAAATATATGGGGTCTATGTATAGTTTTAATCGTATAGGCTAATCATGTTAGCAAAAAAGGCAAAATTGGTCTATGACCCCTGTAAGAAAGAGCTAATCTATAGCGTTGTGATGTTGTGGGCTTGTTTTTACTAGCGCAGATTTAAAATATCTGGCTTAATATTTGTCAAATTCAAACGCAAGTGTCAGCTCTATTTGTCCTTGACAGGAAGAAGAGTTTTAAAACCAGTTCACAAAGACATGACGTGCTGAAAGAAATCAAATATTTTGAAACTCGACCAGAAATTAATCGTTAGGCCAATATTATTAAGCTCTCGATCCCCTGTTTTGTGCTCTATGATATAGGCCTACGCTGAGAATTTCTGGCTCACATCCAAACACTAATAATTTTGTTTCAAAAATTATAATAATATGCCTAACAACAAAATATGTTGCATATACTCGGTCTATATAGTAGGTGAGTCTAATTTCTATGTTGTTAAAGAAATAAAATAATGATGATGCTGTTATATGTTGCAACGTTAAAAATCATTGCTAATCTAAGAAAGATGGACACAAAGTCCATAGGCACAAAGAAAACTTATATTTCTGGAATTGTTGCCTACCCCTAACCGGTGCCTGGCGTACCCCACAGTTTGAGAACCCCTGCGCTGTACCCCTTCCCAAGATGCAAATTTAGTATGAACTCTGGTGAGAACTCTCTCACTCCCTTCTCCATTCTCACTCTTTACCCTTTCGTCTCTCTCGCTGGTGAACTCCATGATCTCTCCACTCACGGAAAACTTAACCAATTTTTAAAAACACCTCTTTCACAAATTCCCTAAAGTCTAAGCCACCTTTGGGGTGGGGGGTAAAGGTGCGGAGGTCCCTTCAATGCTATTTTGATAATTGCAACGAATCCAGAAGGTTTTTTGAGGCTATATTGGCATGCCATGCACTGCCTCGGAGCCATAACGATTTGTGGGAGAGAATTGCTTCACGTTTCCGCCCCAAATTTTAAGTGGTAGGGAGTTCCTTCCATTCCCTCCTTATGATTCAAGCCATGACTGTGGACAATGAACACACTGTGAAGTGTGGACAGTGATGGCCTCTAGGCTATCATCATTGGCGCCATTGCAATGTTAATCATGAATAGCCTTTATTATGTTAGACAGTCAAATGCTTTCATGTTTCTAAAAAATATTTCCTTGTCGGAACAAAAAGTGGTGGTGACTGTCACACCACTTTTAAAAGTGGTGGTGACTGGACACCACCGTCACAATAGAACGTTACGCCTATGAGCATGTATGTTTAGTTTTGTATGAAAACATCAATCCAGTTACCATTTCTCAATCATTTTTCACCAATCCAGCCTCCATTTCTCAAGCTTTTTCTTCACATGTCGAATTAAGGCCGCAAAATTCCATTACAGGTGCAGCGATAGCTTCATCTTTATAACTTATTAACTGATTCTGAAGACAGTTAGTTGAAAAGAATTAGATAAACAGACAAACAGGTTATCCAATATGCCGACATAATGATGAATGCCATTGTTCAAGATTTCTTGATATTATGTCTCACAAATCACAATAGATGTCCATTGTACACTGTGTCCGGTTAAAAAGTAGCCCTCACAAAAAAGTGTCATAACTCGGTCAAAACTTTTAGGATTTGTCTGAAATTTTAAACACAGCAACAGCTAGTCACCATGTATTTACACGAGATCCTAGGCTAGATTAGAAACCGATTAGAAATATTCGTGAGTTTTTGAAATTTATGAGGGTTTAAAATGCAGCACCGAAAAATTGAACTTTTCAACATGGAAACCTGAAAGGAAATGAAATTTGGCTATATATGGTGCTCAAAATGTCCTTGTTCACGGACACACGACCGTAGACGTAGTAGATTAGTAGCTGTCCCGGGAGACACTCGGCTTCATATCTCGCCGCTGTGGCCGTCCAGCAGTCCAGACCCTTGATCCGGAGTACACGGACTGGAGGAGTGCGTTTTTCGTTCACGCGTTTTCATTACATCGATAACCGTAGGGCGTAGGGCGGTTCTGATTGAAGAGTGGCAGCTGTTTGACTATGTGATCATCGACCGGGTCATCAAACATTGGCGTCCACGTCTACGGTCGTGTGTCCATGAACGAGGAGGACATTTTAAACACCAGCTGTAGCTGAGCTTCACTTTCTTATGTAAAGGCCTATGTTGGAAACTTTAATTTTTTGGTGCTCCAACGCAAACGCTCATAAATTTGACAAACTGGCGAATATTTGCAAACGACGCATTTTATAAGCACTTTTCTTTTTGGCCGTGCTGGAGTCGAGAGTACCTCTTGAGTAGTTTCCTTGAAGAGGTGTTATATAAATACTTGAATGAATGGATGAATGTAGGTAGACTATAAGCCTAATGAAATGTTATGTTGTCACCTGGGTGGGGTCTCGACAAAATGTACGCTTACTACGCAAAAGAAATGGCTAATTGTGACGTCTACGTTAGATAGGCCTAGACGTCCCGTGGTTTTTGATTACATTATAGTTTAATTCTGTTCAGTTCCACACGATGAGCCATAACAGTTAACAAAATTGCAGCTAGCAAATATGCTGTTTAGCAAATATAAGAGTAGCCAACGGTAAAGTAAATGTTTGAGTCTTATGGATGACTTTAGCTAATTAACTGCTGTAAACGATAGGTGGGGTGAGCTTTTTGTAGTACGCATAGGGGTAGTAGGCTACGCATAGGGGGAGGTTCGCAAAAATGTACGAGTTGCAACAGAAGAGGTGGGTAGAAAATACATATTTTGTGTATACTTAATATTTGGACGGGCCATGTAATTCCTTCCTTTTCCTATGAACTGAATTTTTAAAGCTGCACTGACTTTCTTGAATATCCAATGGCCATAAGTAGCCTAACTCCGACCAGAAGAAAAGAAAACAAATTCAGTAGACTGAGTCGGAAGGTGAAAACAATTGCAAATGTAGAAGCTCAGACATTAATTTCCATTTCAAGTCCATATATTAATTATTTATGATCGATCAGTTAGGCCTATAGCGAAAGAAATCAGCTGTTTGTACTAAGGGGCGCCCTCAGCCTCACATTATTATGCAGACAATTTAAACGATGAGGTCAGATCGGTTTGATGCTCAACTTATTCAGGTATAATCGATTTGTGCGCAGTAAGTGTACAGCCTACGTTTGTTACTTCTGACAGCCACCGGTTAAGAGTTGCGACTAAACTTTGAAAACATCAAAGCATTTGTATTACAGCCTTTTATCAGCCCTCAACGCGTCATAGCCAATTTAGCCAAACAGTCACGCAGCTAATATATGTTAATAATGTTGCTTGCAACGTATAACAATTAATATACTGCTTCTTTTATAGGTTAGCGCTTATGTGTTCCATTCCGAATGTAGAATTAATTCTCATTCACTGCCGCATTCCTATCACCGAGACACGACAAGCTTGACTGGTACGTCAGGGAGGATTTATATCTGGGATTGGCCTCAGCGATCTACCGCCTCCTTCTAACGTGGAGCCATGTAACAGTCGTCGCTCACTAGAGTTGTCAGCTCTCGCACGTTCAGCTCATTCGGGTACGATTTTTTAATACTCAAACGTATACATTAGTTGAGCACTTGAGCACTGTGTTTTATGATAATGCATCCAGATGCGTATGCCAAAATTCGTTGCAAATGGTGATTAAACATATTATACTTACTTCAGCTTATTCATTTATCTTGAGAAATTATTACAATAGACAAAATGTGTAACGTTTATAACATTAATACTATAATAATTTGTATTATGATTACTTAGAAGAGCAAAATTGCTACTGCAATCAACCTTCATAAGGCACCTGTCAACTGAAACCATACTGTGCACTTCGATTTATCTCAGACAGAAGCCAGCTACATGAGCGGAGTTTGGTTACGTTCTGGGTGGGGGGGTGTGTGTTAAATTTGTTGGGTCTGAAACTCGGTCCATAAAACGAGCTGCGCCGAGAGATATTTTCCCGGCCGAAAAAGTTGATGACCTTTAATTATTCCTCGGGCTGAACTCTCGCCGAAAAATACTCATTTTTGAGGACTCAAAAGTTGACGACCTTTTTTATTTAGTCATTCGTAAGTTTCACGTGGGGGGGGCTAAGCCCGAAAGACGATACCATTTACACGGTAAAAAATTACTCTGGGTCTCTTTGGAGGGGGGCTTAGCCCCAATGTTATTCAAGTTAACTAAAACTGAAACTGGATTTAAGTTAACTGAAAAGTTCCATTTCAGTTAACTGAGACTAAGACTAAAACTGAAAAGATATGAAAATTGAAACTAAAACTGAAAGTTTAAAACTTAAACTAAAACTAAACTTGAAAGTTGAAAACTGAATTAATTTCTCTGTGTGGCGCAAAAAGCCAAATGGCAGAAATGTTTGCAACTGTTAGCAGCGCACGATCTGAATGGCACAGATGTCTGACTGCAATAATTTTATGTGTCAAGCAAACTAAAACTAAAACATCCGGTCTAACCATTTCTCTATCAACTTTCTCTATAGCGGTCGGTCTATTGTAAATTGCGGTCAACCATAAAGATCGGCTGTGGGCCGGTGGCCACTGGCCAGCGACAAGATAATTAATTTGATAACAATGCTTCAGGTAAACAGTCTGACATTGATTAGTTATTGTTACGGATAGCTGGGCACCGCTGACCACGGGGCGAGCGAAGCCAGTTGTATTTGTACAGGTGTATTTGAAGCATGGTCAGTGTAAGAGAACGAGCATGAATATTTGCACTTTAGCCTGTATAGATGCATCATACACAGACCTACCGATCACATGCACATGTCTATATACAATTATACATGCAAGGTTCTTTCAATACACGATCTTGATATACTTGTATACATAGCCTACCTATGAGGAATCAATGACCAGCATATAATTATGCTTGAAATCAGTTTTATGTTTGACACCTCAATGGACCTGTTCTTGGTAAGGACACAGGCTAGATGCATCAAGCATGTTATAGATCAAGATGTTTATAGATAGGACAAATGACGATGGAAATAGACGTGTCTGTTGGTTATTTGTTGATGGTGGCAATTGGAAATTCACTGATCTTGGAACAGGGCGCAGCGTTTTACATCTGCATTAATGGTTGATGGATCCGAGACCACACACTTGACGGGTTACAGCCAGGGGTTATTTTAAGGAATTTTCTCAACTGCACATAAATGACGTATTTTGAGACTGGACATAGGAAAGTCCTTGACCAGGGATTTTTCCCCCAAAGCTGAAGCAGCTTTTGGTGAGCGCTCGTTAATAAGCCGTTGCTTTGCGCTTGGTCTTCGACTGGAGCTTTACATGTTTGAATATTAAGATTTTCCGACTTTACAAAAATTCATATTAAAGATCAAAATCAATTGTTATGACAATGTTTGACTCAAAGTTCATCATGGCAAAATCTCCAAATGAAGTAACGAAAGAAATCAGCTAGACGTTCTTAGACGTTTAGACTTTTCAATATCCTTAATAATCGACTAGAGATCCCTTAAAGATCCATTACAGGTCCTCTGTTCTTGCTGGAATTGGAAATAGGTCAGAAAAATTGTTAAGTGTAATAAAGTTAAATGGTTCCATGTTCCTGGACACTTCCAAAGTTTCGCTAGTAGGCCTATGTAAGGGTACGTCTAAATGTTGCTTTTCTGCTATGAAACCCTGGTCATTAAGATCAACATGATATTGTTTTTGCTAAAGTTAAAGCCAGCAGACAAGATGAGATATTTCCCCAAGAAATAAAATCTTTGAGCTAATTTCAAATTTTGTATAAAATATAACCCACTAACTGCAAAATACGATGTAAGACCGATAAATATCATTAGCAAACCTCTCAAATGGTCATTATTGATCGATAGGCCTATACTGACACCCACATCAATACGAATATGTACTCTTTAGGCTAATAGCAGTTTTAACCAGGAGCCGCGTCGCCGATCTACAGGTAAATGATATTTTACCACACCATAACTTCGCTTAGGGTAGGCCTACGGCTGCTGAAAATTTTTATATGCTACAAGCTCTGGTGTCATTCATTCATGAGAACCAGAATGTGTGTGTGTGTGTGAACATAGCCGCAGACTTGGTCCTGTGTTCGTGGAAACGAACGAGCGGCCGAAGGACAATAATTTCCAATGCACGAGCACCTAGCTGGGTAGGGGTTTTGGAAGGTGATGTACCAATCCCATTTTCGAATTTTTTTAAATTTCCACACTGGTGTTATTCTAAGTTGCAATTTGGCGAGGTTGCTCATCATTTCAGTGCTGATAATCATGGTTTAGGACTTTAATAAGTGTCCCATCCCATTGTTTAAATATTTTTTTACAGCATTATAATAATGGCAACTTTTAGACTGTGATCTTAAAAAAATTGGTCACAAATTTCACGCCAAAAGGCATGGTTTGAGACTTCAATAAATGCCCCTCCCCATTGTTTACATTTCTGAATTTCCACACTGTAACTGTCATCTGAACAAAATTGCTCTTTTTAAATGCTGACAGATATGGTTTAATTAAGAGTTTAGAGAGTCTCCTCCTTATTGTTTAATTTTTTCATTTGCACGCTGTTAATCTGGCATTTAGTTTAGGCTGTCATCTGTATCAAAATTGATAATTATCGACAAGCAATGGATAGCACCGTAGAAATCTAAAATAATGTTTGTGATAGTATTTCTGAATTATTTGGGGGATATAAGATATAAGCATCTCCGTCACCACCACAAGTTCCGGGTTCCGTTCCTCGATCCTATCCCATTTAAGTCTACACCCCTGTGCGAGATGCTAGTTCAATAACATAGGCCTACGTGTATCTTTCAGATTCTGAGGGTGGTGATTTTTGGATGGGATTACATAAACTTAAAAAGGGTGCGTGTAATATGGGAATATATGTAGAATTTGGAAGAAAATTTGAGTATGCATTGACCTACAATCCTACATCATGTATGTATGTATTGGATAGCCTTTGTGGCTGAAAGGCTAGCTCAGTCTAGATGTCTGCCTGATTAATTCTTTTCTTTTCTCCAGTTAGATACTTGGGTTGTTATATTATAGTAGACTATTTTGCTTTATGCGTCTGACTGTCTACGTCCCTTCCTGCTTCAGCTTGTCAGAGTAAGCGGCAAAAGCAGGAGAAGGTAGACTACGATGGCCAAGAAGTTGTCATTATGGTATGAAGGATAACCACGGACTTTACAACTTTATCAGGATATCTACCTACAACAGGCCTTGAATCTGCATCCGCCCATACATTTAGCCTAAGTTTACTGCAAATTCTTCTGTCTGCAGCCTATGTGTGATTTTTAGTAGAACCTTGTCTTCGATTACATCACCCATTTTCCCCGCTCTTACTTCATGAACACGGGTGACCTTCGCCCTATCGGTCTAATGCTTGACTTGAAAACTGCATGTAATCACCATAAATAAACCGCCTCAAAGATGTTCACTTTGGGCTGTTACTATCATGTTTGTGTGAATTGTGTCCAACTTTTTACCACTAACTTCTCGTCGGTTAACGCAACTAGGCAAAAAGTAGCTGCACAAGATCTGATTTTCAACTGCACAAATCTCTTTCTCAACTACACACTTTGTGTCCAGCTGCACGTTAAAATAACCCCTGATTACAGCATACAGGCAGACTTGTTTGACACTTAATTGGCTTGTGCTAGTGTAGGCCTATTGGAAGGGGAGAAAATATTATCACCGGAGATAGGCCATTCCCATACTATAGACTCCGAAAACTTACTTTATGAAGTAGAGATTTTGCTGATGGGAGGCAATTGTGACAGTAAGTCTCAACATGGCAGATTTAATAAGGAACGTACATGTACGTTGAACATGTGTTCAGCAAGTGTAGGACATTTCCCCCTTGACAAACCCCCGGAGTCCCGGACAATAACTCCCCGGACAATTCCCCTGATTTAGCCTAGGATATTAATTCCCTGGACAATTCCCCCCTTTGCAGCGCACAGCATATTTCTGTAGGTATAATTTGCTCAAACCTAGGCTAAATTGCTAATTATACAGTTCGCGGTGCTGTGTCAAATAGTTAGTGTCGTGCCGGTAAACACCTGTCGTTGTCATTCAAGCGTGAACTAATAGCTTGTTAGTGTCGTTCAGTCACTCCGATAGGAAGCTAATACCTGATGGAGTAAGTTAGGACAGAATGAATCCTTGTAATCAATCCAGCTTCCACTTAGGCAAAAATTCGTTTCATCCAAATTCTATTTAAATATCAATTATTTTTATCAATCCCACTCCAATTTAGGCAAGAACATTTTCATAAATCCAGCTCCAATTTGAGCACGAATATTTTCATTACTCCAGCTTCAATTTAAGTAAAAAATTTATTTTATATCAATCCGGCTTCTATTCAGCGAGAATTCTTTTCATCAATTCAACTTGCGTACTTAGGAACGGCAATTTATAGTACAACCACTTACACGCAATAATTATGTTCTACCAGGTTTTTTGTCCTACACTGGGGGGAATTGTCCGGCGGGGGTTTTGTCCGGAGGTTTGTCCGGGGTTTTTCCAGGGGGAAATGTCCGCGCCCCCAGCAGTGTAAGGATTTTTATCCATACGCGCGTCAGTCTCCAGATTACTGAGCAAAACTTTATCTAGTTTAGTGCTTTTAAATTTCAATATGAATAAATTCATTGACAATAGTTTCTTCATAAAATTCAGTACCAATATTTTTTCTATGTAATTAAATTGAGTGTTTCTGTGTATCTTGATGTTAATGCACTCTGACTAAATATATTGCTCTTGCTAATAAAAATGAATGTCATTAATACAAAATTCAATTCCCTCTGTTGAAGGATTACAAAAACTTAATTAAAACTGAAAAGGTCTGAAAACTGAAACTAAAACAAAGACTGAAAAGATCTGAAAATTTAAACTAAAACTAAACTGAAACTGAAAAATAAATTGAAACTTAAATAGCACTGCTTAGCCCCCAGCCCCTGATAAACTCCGCCCATGACCAGCTGACGCTGCTGACCATACTTGGGATCATATTAAGTAAGTAAGTAAGTATGTACTTTAATGGACCGCCTGCAAACGCACTGCGGGAACATCAATCAGTTATGAACAACAATGAATATATATATATATATATACATACATAACTAAATAATCAATAGGCCTAATAAAGTCAGTGAAAATGCAGTTAATTTCATTGTTACATAAAGTATGCTAAATAGCAGAATAAACATATCGATAGTCATTTCATTTATAGATCATTCGTGTAATAAAACCTTTCCTAGTTAATGTATCAGCATATGGAATCTCTCGATTGTGTGATCGAGGGCGGAGGGAGTAGGTAACATTTTTTATAGGAGGAACAGCAATTAAAAACATGGCTAGGATTGTAAAGCACAGACGAAAAAAGAGAGGTGTCAGCACGGCCACAGAGGTCATCAAAAGACTTCTGGTCTTCAGGCAGATACTTGTGTCGGACCATTTTACGTATTATTGAGTTAATACGCGTTCTCTGTGCGGTATTGGCAAAACCATACCATGCAGGAGAAGCATAGAGAAGGCGGGCCAACGTTGGAACGACTTCGTGATTCGTTTGGTGTAACTGACACTGGTCATTCTATAATAGATTACCTGTTTTTTACATGACTGTTCACATTGTGTCAATCATGGTTCCACTAGGCCATAGACCTTAGTCAATATTGCTGCCCGAGCTCCTTTCTTGAGGTTGCTCTCTATATAATTGTCGCGTCCCATCGTTCCGTGTTGACTGTCCCTGAACTGCCAGCGGAGAGACCTGGGAGTCGACCCCAATAAGTCGACCCAAATCGACTTGGTCATCCCAAGTGGGGTCGGGTCGTTTCTGCTTACCGCAACTGACCCCAAGTCGGATTTTGTAGAGAGAAGTCACTTGAAGTTTTCTTCCACAAGTCGACTTAAATCGACATGAAACATAAACAAATCTAGGCCTAAATCTTCACTCCAAAAATGATCGTCAGGCCATGGCAGCATTTAAGCAGTTTTGCAGTGTTTTGAAAAACGAATTAGGCATATCCTAGGCCTACCATCACAATATATAAATAATGTAGTTCTAACTTCTATGGTCTACCGCGTACTAATTAAGGCTGATCTATTCCATAATTCGTCATTCTATGTTGAAACGCCACACGCTTGGTCATACGTACGCTTAATAAAAATGGCGGCTCGAGAGGTTAATAAAAACGTTAGCCTTATCTTGACTTGAACGCGAGCGAATAAATGAACTTCTAGTAGTCGGTGAAGGTAAACGTAAATTATTCGCTCATTACAGCATTTAAATTTTTAATCCATACAACTTCTAGTTTGGCCAGATTCCTTCTCATCGATCCAGCATGGATCCAGTTTAGGCATGAATTCGTTTCATCAATCCCGCTTCTATCTAGGTAGCAACTATTTTTCATTAATACAACTTCTATTTAATTAAACAAATTATTTTTCATCAGTCCAGGTTCGATTTCAGCCAGATTGTTTTCATAAATACCACTTCTATTTAAGTAAAAATAATTTCATCGATCCAACTAACATTTAGCAACAATTCTTGTCGTCAATCCAACTCGCATTTGATCAACGCTGAAAGTCATGCAACAATGAATAATTTACGACGCTAAATAGACCTTTACCTGCTATTAAATTATGACCCTTTCCGAAAGTTGCGTGCGGCAAATTTGCAGTGATATTCGTATTGAAACCAAAATATTTAACATCGATATATGACAGGCCGCAACTTTTGAAAAGGGTCGTAATTGAATAATAACTTCAATCGGCAGTTTGCTTTCACAAAATATTACAATTTTCAATCGAGTTCCTTCTTTTTAACAAATGCTAAGTATCCTATATAACATATCCGTTAGGCAATGACACGTTATTAGGAATAATTTACGGCGCTGTTTGTGTCATTAAAAGCGTGAAATTATTTACGATGCTAAAATACACGTTTACCCTCGATTCTATGTAGTTAATTTTTTTTATCAATATAGCCTTTATTTAAAAAATGTCTTTCATCAATCCAGCTTCCATTTCAGTTAGATTGTTTTTATGAAGCCCATTTCGATTTTTAGTACAAATACTTTTCATCAATCCACTTCTATTTAGCAAGAATTTTTTGTCAAACCTATCCGACTGGCTGAAATAGTTTAATGCATTAAAATACGAATCGTAATGCTGACGAAGTTATCCCCTCTCCCTTCCGACCGTCAGCCTCTTTAGGTCCCCTCCCCCTCGGCGGCGTGCTTTGTGCCTTTCTCGGTTACCCGCAGCCTCTTTAGTTCCACCGCGGCGGCATTCTTTGTTTTTCGTGTGTAGGTGGCGGCCTCCCACCTGGCATGCGGTGGCTCCCTCGTGCCTCCTCCCGCTTAATCGGGCATATAAGGAAGCTCTACGTAGAGCAGAGGGTCTATGCTAAACATATGTGTTTCGAGGTCAACGGCCTCTGCTGTCATAGGCCCTTGTCAAATCTGGATCCCTCCAGCAGAGGGACTGCCGGAGCGGACTCTAGCGCTCATCGCCTTGGACGGCAAAACATCATCTTCCGAGTCTTTCTTCGATTAAGACTCAGGTTGCATTGCTTGGCCCACTCCGATGCTTTAGTCGTGTCACTGTTGATGGCTGTCAGTAACAGGTATGTGTCGTCAGCGTGTTTGGCGATGCGGTTTCTGTGACGTACTGTTTTGAGTTTCGAAATGGCCGTTAGCAAGTTCAAAGGACCAAGATCTGGTCCCTGAATAATGCTAGCGTTGAAGTCGGCAGCATCCGAGACCTATCCATTGTAGCCTATTCTGTTAGCTATGTGCCTGCGGTTTGTCTGGAATGTCACAATCCAGCGGTGTAGGCCTACACAGTCCGGAATGGGCAACTCGGCAAATGCTTCGAAAGATAAGCTTGTCTGATCATATCAAAAGCTTTAGAGAAGTCAAGAGCTATCAATTGCACGTTACGGTTGTTTTTTTTAGAAGCTCCAGAAGATCGTGAATCAGGGATATATAAGGGCTGGGGGGTAGATCGGGTGGAGCGGAATTCATATTGACATGAATATCGGTGGTTTGAGCAAGTATACCTCAGTAAAGGATGAGAGAAACCGTGCGCTATGATCTTATCCATGGGTCGGCATAGCATGGATGTGACAGATCGGGAGAAAGTCGACATCTTCAAGAGGATGCGGGATCTTAGGCACCGATGTTATTGTACATGCATAATTGTAAACAATTTTTCCGTTTTTTCTTCTCTCCCAAAAAACGTGTTTTTTGCGTTTTTTAATTTTTCGCATCGTTTTTTATCGTTTTTTAATTTTTATTTTCCTTTATTTACTGTCTATTATTATTTTCCTTAATTTCCTGTTTTTGTCTGATATTCCATACGTTTTCACCGTACTGCCAAGAATTCAGCTAACTATTATAATAGTGTCATTGTGTACGTATTATTATTTAGGTCATCATTTGCTTCACATTGCAGTTCCTACTTGATTCACAATCCTCCAACACTGATCCACCTCCATTTCCAAATCCTGCTCCTCCTGTCTCTCAGTTATCCCTTCCAAAACTCCATCCTGCCTCTGAAGCTGAAGTGTCACTCCTGTTAAATTCTCTTCCTAACAAACAGTGTGAGTTAGATCCCATCCCAACTGCTCTCCTAAAAGACTGCGCCTCCGTCCTCATTCCTATAATCACTAAAATCATCAATCTTTCACTCTCCACTGGCAATTTTCCAATGGTCTTCAAGCAATCTCTCGTCACTCCTCTTTTGAAAAAGGCAAATCTTGACAAGGAAAACCTATCAAATTACCGACCCATCTCCAACCTTTCTTTTCTATCGAAATTAACTGAACGAATTGTCCTTGCCCGCCTAAACTATTACCTCTCTTCCAACTCACTCCTCAATCCCCACCAATCTGGCTTTACTAAACACCACTCCACAGAAACTCTACTCGTCTCTCTACAATAAACTGGTCTCGGCCATCAGTCATCAGCAAGTATCCTGTCTCTGTCTCCTTGACATTTCCGCTGCATTCGACACCATCGATCACAGTCTCCTTCTTAATCGACTCTCTTCTTCTTTTGGCGTTTCTGGCACTGCTCTACTCTGGTTTGAGTCCTACTTGTCTTCCAGATCTTTCTCTGTTAAAGCCTCCAGTCACTGTTCAAAACCTCTTCCACTATCTTGCGGCGTTCCTCAAGGCTCCGTTCTGGGTCCGCTCCTCTTCATTCTCTACACCACTCCTTTAAGTCATCTCATAAAATCGTCGTCTGTTGACCACCATCTCTATGCAGACGACACCCAACTCTTCATATCCTTTTCCCCAGGCTCTTTCTCCACCTCCATTGCTGAACTTCTCAATGTGGTCAATCTGATCTCTCAATGGATGTCGTCCAACCTCCTCTGCCTCAACCCCTCCAAAACAGAGTTCATTATTCTAGGCCTTCCTGGCCAAATCAAGAAAATCCCTGACCCTTCAATACACCTATCGACTAACTCTTCATCTCTTACCTTCACCTCTGATGTTCCGGTCCGCAATCTTGGTGTAATGTTTGATTCACACCTATCTTTCTCTAACCACATCTCTAATCTATCCCGCTCCTGCTTCATGCACATCCGGGACCTCCGACGCATCCGACCCATGCTTGATTTCAAAACTGCTTCCACCATTGCTACGTCCATCGTCCACTCAAAGCTTGACTATTGCAATTCCCTGTTCTTAAACCTTGATTCCACACAACTTAAGCGCCTCCAACTCAATCAAAATTCTCTTGCTAGAGCCGTCACCAGAACACCCAGACATCATCACATCACCCCCATCCTCAAGTCTCTTCACTGGTTGAAAATCCCAGAGCGAATTCACTTCAAAGTTCTCTCCTTAACATACAACTCCTTACAATGCTCCCAGCCCAGATATCTTCGCGAACTGTTCACCATCCAGCCTACCCGTTCTACCCGATCATCCGCCTGCCTTACACTCTCTCGACCACCGGTCACAAGTCATCTCAAGTTCTCCAACCGAGCCATATCCAACTCAGCACCACGCCTTTGGAATGATCTGCCTGCTGAGTTCAGATCCTTTTCAGTTCCTCCTCCATCATCACTATTCACACACCATCACCTTCCTCAGGCTCCTCTATCCATCACACCTCGGGCCTTTCACTCGAAACTAAAGACACTCCTTTTCAAGAACTCTTATCCTGTCTCATCTGATCCCCCACCCTCCAATTCCCGGCTCAGACGACACCCACCTTGGTAGCTGTTCCACCCCTCTGATCCTACGGTACCTCGACCCGGACCACCATGGACTACTCTTACGGACAACCCTTTTGACTCAACGCATCTGATCCTGATCCTACGGTAACTCGACCCGGACCACCACGGACTACTCTCACGAACAACCCTTATAATTCAACGCAGCGCTCGTCAATAAGCCGGTGCCCCGCGCTTGGCTTTCCAGTGGCGCTTTAGAAATTAGGAGATTACGATTACGATTTGAGAAATACATGCATTAGGTCCCTACAAGAAATGAAATTTGTAAGAGTTTTTCATTCTTGGGCCTATAATTAATATTTATAAGTAATAACAATTTTAATTGCAAATGTACAATAGATATATTTTAGCACACAACTGTGCACATCTATGGTCTTTGCTTTCGATTAGATTTTAATTGCGTTATGTCGATCAGCATGAACTTATGTGTATTTATGTTTACAATTTAAATTTGAAAAGATTTCAACGCCTTTAATTTTTCTGAATTTCTTATCAAATCAAAGTTATAAGAAAAAATAAGTATAGTAGATTAATGTTACTTATACCAATTAATTTTGGCCTAATAATAAAGTTGGGTTATTTGCAAATCAAGATAAAATTGCATAACTTGTCTGGGGCTCAAACCATCATATGCATAGCAAGATACTTTTCGCTAACTTCAAATGTTATTTTCAGCGCTTTTGCAATTTCAGGATCAATTTTAACACAGTTGAAACAATGTTGAATCTGAAAAGAGTACGCTTCTTCGTGGCAATCGCGCTTCTGTTCCTTGTCTTCAGTAACTACCGTTCACTGATTACCTATTGTCTCATCCTGACAAGTCATAAGTTAACAGTTACGAACGGCGATCGTACTTTCTTCAAATCAAAGCCAGTCGTTATTTGGACAAATGACTTTCACATTGCACCAATTCACGATTTGAAAAACTTTTTACAGCCAATGGGCGTTAGGTTTATTGACAAAAATCTGGATGACACAAGATGTGATCTAACTAAAACATGTGATGGACGGAACTCCCTGAAAATTATAAACCCGGACAATGCAGTGCATCTGGATCATTCACTGATTCCTAAGTTTTACGCTGCCTATCAAAACGACACAGAAATGCAGACAGTAAACGCTTTTGCCTGTTTTCATGGGTCATCACTGTGCGAGTTATTTGAACCGTTCAACAAGAGTCTAATTATACATGCTACAATACGATACGAATTTGGACGATTTGAAAACTCAAGATGGAAGCAATGGAATGAAAACCTTGTTCGATATGCTTCACTACCCTGGAATGTCGTCGCTGCAAACAATCGATATGATGTTGAATATATGAGATACTTTACAGGAATTCAACCACTGTTGCTACCGAGTTTCTGTGGCTACACTAATCAGACCTACAATGCAACAAGAAAAGGATTCCTCTTCGCTCATAACTGGGATCCCCACTTCTTTCCAAATTTTCTCAGAAATTTCACTGGAGCATACAAATTGGCGAATAGTTCATATGAAATATGGCCACTAAGAAAAAAGTATCCTAGCTATAAATATTCTGACATCGCGGCTCATCAGGGAATTGTATACGTGCCATATCAAGTGTCGGTGATGAGCTTTTTCGAGCAATATCGAATGAGCATACCGTTGTTTGCTCCGACGATAGAACTTCTCTCGCAGTGGGTTTACAAGTTCGACGCAATGTACGCTAGAAGGTGGAATTGGTACTCTAAACAGAAAGCAGGCAATTCATCCATTGGACCGCACCCGTCCCAGAAATCCGTTCCTGATCCGAATTCTATGGACTTACATGCTATTCGTTACTGGATGAAATTCTGTGATTATTTTCACTTTCCCCACATTACCTATTACAAATCGATATCCAATTTGGCAGAGATCTTAAATAGCATGACGAGAGAAGACTTACAGCAAATTAGTGAACGAATGAAGCAGTTCAATATTCAGGAAGAAAAAAGCTTACGGGCTCGGTGGAAGAACATCCTGTTGGCGATTGCACAGCACAATAGCAACAGGCCTCACTAAGTGTCATGTAAGGAAGTGACTGTGCTAAGTTAGGTTATATACAATTACCTTTTCTGGATATATTCGATTATTCGATGCGTTTCGTTTATAATGACGAACAAGCTGTCAAAGCAATAAGTTCTAGGCCTAGCCTACTTGCATTTTCGTTGCAACTTTTACACGTTAGCATTGACATGCCTAATCGACTTCTCTGCATAAGCCAATGTGTTGTTGAGTTTAACTTCGTTAAAAGACCTTTTAACTTTTATCAGTTACAAGAAGAATAAACAGAAAACTTAAAAGAGTCGCCAGTGACGTATTGAAGCTCACATGCGAAAAGCAACCAATGGAACTGTCTTGCCCTTACTGCAATTTATTGTGGGTTTGTGCATCAATATATATAATATTATGTATAAAAAATGTATATATATATATATATATATATTGAGAAAGAGAACCAGAATAATTCTGAAACCTTTTTGCAGTTACTTATTTCATGCAGAAAACTTAACTTGATGTCACTCATCGTGACTCGGAGTAGCTGTTTCCGTTCACAGCCAGATGTCCTTGAAAGAAGACTTTTTTGTTCAGACTAATGCTTTCCACTACAAGTAATTTCCTATTTGATAATGCAGTAATTTTATTTCATTGACCACGTGGCGTCAATCACCGCGACATTCCATGCAAGTGACCTTTTATTTCACCAAATCTTCCTTTTTTAGAAGAGTGATTTTGGTGTCTAGTCGCCCTGTAGAATAATTATTTTGCTGCAAGAAATCCATAAAACACATGCTTGTCACTCTGCGGAACCCCTCATTACAAGTAGTACATGTAGGTTGAGTGGCATATAAGAGATCACATGACGCGGGCATATTTATGGAAAGTTTTTTGTTTTTTGCGAAACAGCGTGCAATGACTAATGTCTCTTTTAAAGTGCCTTAATTAGTGCCTCCGTGCACATAAGAAATTCCACGATCGAAATTTTACTGCTTGCGGCTCTTAAGAAATCAAAGTCAACCACGCTGGTCAAGTGACTTTGAATCAATTGATCATGCATTCGTAGTTTTCCTACAATGTTGAGTGTAGCCTACAATATTGTTATTAGGCAGCCCCTAAAACCATAAAATAGACCAGTGGTTCTCAACCTTTGTTTCACCCCGACCCACTTTGCAACATCAGAATGTCAGCGGGACCCACCTCACTGAAATCCAAAGAAACCCATCGTTTTTACGACTAAATGTTCAGATTTCAGACCATCATAGGCGCAACCACCCTAAGGGACCCACGGGACGCGTCCCCAACTTTTGAGAGGTTTTGGACGGTCCCCACAACTTTCAATGAGAGTCCTGGAACGATGGTCCCTTTCAACTTTTGCTACCGACTGCTGCTGATAGCCATTTCAATATAGTAGAGCGGCCTGGTGAAAAATTGTTCACTTTGTGATACAAGCATGAAATTTGGTACATACCATGAAAATGTCATGAGAAAAATATTTGGCTATAGGGCCATCGCAGATTTGGCCCCTGGCCCCATTGGCGGCCATTTTTCAAAATGGCCGACCTGTTTACAGATTTTTAATTATCTCAGCTTCCAGTGCACTTAGACTCGTCATCTTGGTGTCTAAACATACATAATTAAGGGCAGGCATTCCAACAGAGCCATTGAAAATGTTCCCCATGGCTTCAATGGCGGCCATTTTCCAAAATGGCCGACCTAAAAAATTAATACTTCAATATCTCAGCCTCCAGTACACTTAGAGTCGTCATCTTGGTGTCTAAACATACATAGTTAGGGGCGAGGATTCCAAAAAGGCCATTACAAATGTTCCCCAGAGCATCAATGGCGGCCATTTTCCAAAATGGCCGACCAAAAAAGGATATTTCAATATCTCAGCTTCCAGTACACTTAGAATCGTCATCTTGGCGTCTAAACATACATAGTCAAGGCAGGAATTTTAAAGGAATCAAATACAAACGTTTCTGTTCACAAGATTCGCAGCCAAGGACGTCAATGGTGGGATGAGGTAAAAAGTTCCTGCTTATTTGAAAATCAGCTGTTATGGGCTCATGGCGCGTCAAGTATAAATATAGTATAATCCAAGCTATTTATTGCATCATACTTTTTCTGAAACTTCTGATTGAGTTCATGTTCATTTGGCAATAAAACAAGTTTTGGAATATATGCAATTCAAGATGATGCTGATGTGCTCGTAGGCTAGATGTCTATATCGTGATTTAAGTCCACATTTGGGGGCCATTGTGCAGACAATGTACTGACCACTGAATTATACAACATCATCCACGTCATTCACGGTCGCATAGGCCTCTGCACAGACAGAGACAAGTACACTGTAGAGTGTAGAGAAGCTTTCACATATTTGCACTGTCCCCTACATCCCTCCTCACAGCCACATCTGAGCAGTTCACAACCGGCACGTGGCTTTCCGGGAAGTGTTGTCCACTTCCCTCCACAGCCATCTTTAATCGTTTTCAGCCACCCCATTGACCAGGACATGGTAGTTTAGGAACTGCTATGAACATCTTTGCCCAAACGTGACCTGCTTGGTAGGCAGCTCTCTTTGTGTGTTTCACCAGAGCAGCTTGAGTTGGTGGAAGGCCATCCATAGTTCTGTCTTTCTATGCAAACAGTTGCTTTCTCGCCTCATTCACCTTCTCCTCACCACTAACACGGTCGTACAGAAGAACCACAAAGCACTCAATTACATCGAGCTGATCATAAACAGAGCTGGGAGTTGATGCTATAGGGTGCAGAAGGCTGGGGTGATATCGCTGAATGTCTTCCAAATATCCCAGACAGTTGTTTTTCCGCACCCAGCAAAGGATGATACTGTGTCACATCCGCTGAATGCGTGTAGGAAGGACAAGGCTACGCCCTTTTCTGGACCGAGGGCACTCGCCATCTCATGGGTTGGCAGGTATCTGAAGCTTTTGCCTGAGGCAAAATCAACCCACAGTTCATCAATGTTCAGCTGCTGAACTGCTCCTACGGCCAACGCCAACACGTCAGAGTCAACGGTGCGCATCATCGCCTTACGATGACCATGTATGGGAGCATCGGAGACATGCAGAAAAATTCTTGTATCAGCTTCCTTCTGAGTGCATGGAGCAAGTCCAGTTGTGTCTTTTTGCCGAGTACAGATCGAGCACATCCTTGTGGTAAGTGGCTATGATCTGTCTCCCTGTTTCTATTTATAGTTTCAATTGCTATTCGCAGACTCAAGAAAGAAAACAACTCTGCCTGCGTGTGTGTGTCTTCAAGCTGCCACGCACGTATTCATCCCATACAGCATCTACTCTATGCACGTGCTCTAGCTGTCTTGTGAAGTAGGGCAAGAAAGTATGGGAGGAATAATCTGAAAAGGAGCATGCAGTGCTAGTCTTCAGCATGATGACTATGACGGCTCCATCCAGTATAAGAGCGTCAACAATTGGAATACCCAGTGAATTACCTGGTTGGATATCTGAAGTAGGAATTAGTTCTTCTAGACAGTTACTGTCTGGCCTAATTCCTAGCCGTAGTTTGACCATATTCGAGAGTGATGGGTGGCATGGCTGGTTCTCGTGAGCAAAAAAGTCGTCCACGTGACCAGGTCTCCTTCTACTACCACTACTACTACCACTACCACCAACGTACTACCACAACCGCTGCCACTAATACCATTAGTAGTAGTTACATGCATACTAGAAATGACTAAGAATAATTATCAAATCGCAGCTGTAACGAGTATAATTATTCTAATCCGTACCTCGGTTAGATGGTCAGTCAGTAAGACCACGCGTTTATCCGATGCCTTTCTCTCTCTCTCACTCTGCGACTGCAGCTGGTACTGATGGTGATGTTGATGCTGATGGTGAAGCTGATACTGATGGTGGTGCTGGGTGATGTTGATAATCCATTGCGTCGTTAATCGCCATCGCTGCTGCTGCTGCTGCTGCTGCTGCTGCTGTTGCTGCTGTTGCTGCTGTTGTTGCTGCTGCTGCTGCTGCTGCTGCTGCTGCGGGTGCGTACTAAGCCGCAAAGATCCGGCGACTGATGCTGGCACTGCTGGTGAGGCAGGGCGAGTGATGCTCGCGGCCAAGAGAAAGCATTCCCTACTACATCTGTCGCTGGCTCTCTCTGTATCTGTCTCCGTCTGTGTCTCCGTCTGTGTTTCTGCCTATGTCTCTGTCTCTGTTTATGTCTCTGTGACTGTCTTTGTCTCTGTGACTGTCTCTGTCTCTGACTCTCTCTCATGATCCAATGACAGGCGCCGTTCAAGTGCACTCCTTGCAGTTCCTGTCTGCAGCCGACGGCGTCGCCTTTATTGCACGCACGCAGGCAAGGAAAGAAAGATGGATGGATGGATGAAAGATAGATAAATGGATAGATAGCTAGATGGATAGATAGATAAAGATGGATGAATGGATGGATAAAATACAGATAGGTAGATAGATAGATAGATAGATAGATAGATAGATAGATAGATAGATAGATAGATAGATAGATAGATAGATAGATAGATAGATAGATAGATAGATAGATGGTTCGATGGATGGATGGACGGACGGACGGACGACGGACGGACGGACGGATGGACGGATGGACGGACGACGGACGGACGGATGGATGGATGGACAACCAGACAGATATATAGATAGCTAGATGGATAGCGGGAGCTGGGGTGGGGCGGGGACGGGAGCGGGGTTGGGGCGGAAGATGGATGAGTCTCACCCGGCAACAGAAACAGACGTTGACGTTGGTGATGATGATGATGCTTTCGCTGCAGCTGCTGGTGCTAAGGTCCCGTGTTTTTGTCGCTTATGGCAATGGCTGCTCTATGTCTCTTTCCCTGTCTCTGTCTCTGTATCTCTCCTTCTGGCTTTCTCTGTCTGTTTTTCGCTCCCTCCCTGTCTTTCTGCCGTCGTATGTTTCTTTCTGTATGTGTGTCTGTCTCTGTATGTCTGTCGGCATCTCTCTTCATGGCGGCGTTCTGTCTCTCTCTCTCTCTCTCTCTCTACGTGACTGTGTCTTTGTATCTCTGTCTCTCTGTCTCTCTGTCTCTCTGTCTGTCTGTCTGTCTCTCTCTCTCTCTATGTGTGTGTGGGTGTGTGTGTGTGTGTGTCCGTCCGCCTGTCTGTCAATCTATCGGCATGCATTGGACCGGACAATGAGTCAGAGATTGAGGGAGGGAAGTATAGGATGAGAGGGACTGAGCGAGGTAGGAACGGAGGGAGGGAGTGAGGGAAGGAGGAAGGGAAGTAGGCGGACATATTATGGACAATAGGAGTGTTTGGGTAGGAATTTGGCTTATAGGGTTCGATTGGGTACAGTGTGTGGGATTGTAGATGTATGTATGTTTGTATGTATGTATGTATGTATGTATGTATGTATGCATGCATGCATGTATGTATGTATGTATGTATGTATGTTAGGGTGTTTTTAAGGTACATGTGAAATTTTCAAATAAAAGATTTTTTAACGACCAAGTGAAATTATTGTGTCAAATCATGTGTAAACTGAATATCTGAAATTATATCTCGATAGCTGAACATTTAGGACTTTCTCAAAAGGACTGAAGTTAGGGGAGAACAGGCACCCTTGATCCCGATGCACCCTTGATCCTTTGTCGTTTTCTCTGGAATTACTTACTTACTTGACTGTTGCAGGGCACCAGACTATGTGAAATAGTGGTCATTTGCATTTAGCCTCGTTCTGGATTTTAATTATTTTTTTGTTTACATGTTATTGCCATCACATGGTTTTGGTGCCGAAAAAGTAAACATTTTCATCATCTAACGAACCTCATAAAATGAAACTTTCTTCAAGTCTCGCCATCTGCGTTACATATATTAGGACAGAAAATATTCTTCTAACCATACAGATATTTTTCAGCGATATATTTGAGGCGATGATGAAGTTTTAATATTTTTTGTGAAGACTATGGGGTTGCACCCTTGATCCTCGCACTCGTATGCACCCATGATCCCAAGATCCACGGTACGCACGTGAAGAATTATGTGCCCTATGTAAATATGATTGATTGTGTGCGCCATTAACTTCATTTCTAAAAATAATTCATTTCATCGCAGTTGAATATGTTATAAACAATTTGCAATCTACTGAAGGCAGTGTTCAGATATATTCATTTACTGGTCAATCTTTCCTATGCTCTATGGAGGACCCTGATCTACATGATAACCGTAGACTCACAGTTGACTGCAATCAGTAAATTTGATCTGTCTGCGTGTGGGTTTGTTAATTTAATGAAGCAATATTATTTGTTTTTTAATTATAAGAAATAAAAATTGCTCTCCTACGGTTGATTCTTATACAATTCTTGGTGGATCTAAAGTATAGCTCGAGGCTCGTGTCATACTTTACACTATGAGGCCCTTACATCTGTTTACGCCATTCTGTTCCTTGCAAAACTGCATAAAGTTTAACAGAAAAATTGCTATTTTAGCCCATTAGCCCATAGCAGGGTTTTATTCAGATTTCTAGCTTCGAGCCAATTTTAAGTTTTCTTAGTTGAACCAAAAATTGTTTAACTTTTTCCAAAATAACTTGAGGTAAAGCAAGATTTGTGTTCTGTTTGTCAATTCTACCCTAACTTTTCTTATTTTGATGAAAATAGCTTGTATAAATGGGATCAAGGGTGCCAATATAGGGGATCAAGGGTGCCAACCTGTGGGCACTAGGGAATGTAATCCCGGGGCATTCTGTCAATCCCGGGATTACGGGATTAAAAATAAGTCAATCCCGGGATACCGGGATCCCGGGATTGGTCCATTTCGACCAAAAAATTTCACTGCCTATTTCCTTAGTGATTTAATGCTGTTGTATATTAAAGAGAATCATAAAAGCCTAATAAAGTTGTGGAGTTGTGTCATTGGCTTGATACTGATAATAGAAGATATGCAAATGTTCAATGTTCGTCTTAATCGTCCATAATGAACACCTATTTACGGCAAAACGATCGCAAAAAACATAAAGCATCAATCGTAGAGTCTCCAAGCCGTGACCGTATCTTAGTGCACAGAAATCCTGCCACTGAAAACGTCCGTTTAGTCTCAACTGACGTAGGCAGGATTGACAGTAGACCTAAGTAATTATACGAAAGTGCCAAAAAGTGGCCTCGTATGTCTGTTGATTCAAAAACTAGCCTACAGGTGGTCTCCATCAAGTCCTGAGTCGGAGTGTTTGCACTTGAGAATACGCGTTCAGTTAAATTAATATTTTAGATATGAACTAGGGTGACTGGTAAAGAGGTCCTAAGTCTCCTAACAGAGTGTATAGGCTTTGGCCTACTTGATCTAATGCTACGCAGTAATTTTGGCCACAGAATGATTTGACCGACAGAGCGGAAAAGTTTAACCAGAGGCTTAGACCTTAGGCGTATGGAGACACACCTTGTGAAATTAGCCCTATAGTTGGTGATCCCAACGCCAAGGCCCTAAGCCTGTTCACTCTCCTTTCTTTTCTATATCAAGACGTTTAACCTGCAGACTAGCTAGGCCTATATACACAGAGCTGCAGCTAAGCCCGATTGGTTCTGCTCCTAAGAAACGAGCACAGCCTGCATAGGCATATAATACATATGCCCTATAATACTAAGTAAATTATAAACTAATTACAGAAGCACAATGTTTTTTTTAAATAATCTATTTAAAGTATTACGTTTCGAGCGGCATAACTGACACCTTGCTCGCTGCCCATTGTCCTCTTTCAAAAATACTCCCAGACACCACTTTTGGAAGAGGCATACTAAATCTATCAGATATTTTACCTAAAATGAGTTTGGAGTCTTTTCAACAATTCTATATAATATGATTGACTTCGTGGAAGACGTCGATCGTATAGCAGTGGGTCAAATTGGTACACTTATGGAATAGGCTACGCTGCATGTTTACTTCAACCTTGATTTCGAAATGCAGCAGCTGCTGATTACTCAAAGCAGAGCCATTAGGCAGTGACCGGTTGGCAGCAGCAGAGTTAATTGATTAATTACATCGACCCGGATTCAGGTCTGAGAGCAACAGGTGATCAACGCACTTAGAGGCTGGCACGGACTGACTGACCCAAGACCTCTGCACAATGAACCGAAGCAGCGGGAAGCTAGCAGCAGGGTTCCACCTCTGTATGTTACTATGTATGTATACGTCTTTATCTGTCTCTGTACGCCAGCCTCTGCCTGTCGAATTGGCGCCTTCCGAGCATTGACCAGGAAAGAATTTAGAGCTAAATAAAGTAATTTCAATGGGAAAAACTGTAGTCCCGGACGCACGGGATTTCATCTTTACCAATCCCGGGATTTCGGGATTGAAAAAAGTCCGGGATTATCGGGATCCCGAGATTCGAGATCCCGGGATTACATTCCCTAGTGGGCACCCTTGATCTCTTTTGGGTACATTGACAAAATCTATAATATCTTTTGTAAATGAAATTTGTTCAGAAGATGCAATATCTTGAATGATGCGCAACATAATTCTTTTAAAAATGACACCTTAACATATTTACTGAAGCTTATATATTCACTTAAATACACAAAAATCTAAAAAGAGGATCAAGGGTGCCCGTTCTCCCCTACTAACACGGTTGCATTGCAAGCATTAGAATCTACGATTTCAATACACGTGAGCTGCATGCTATAAAACCCTTCTCAGTGACTACATCCCAGCAAATAAACATTCATGATCATGTCGTTACTGATGTGATGTTGTTTTTGTCACTGGTCATGTGTTGCAAATGACGGGAAGTGGTGCTTTTAATTCTTGTATCATATGGCAGGCGCAATGCAAATTGATTACAAAAAAGCTTAAATTTAGTTGATAGGCACTACTGATATCACTTCGGCTATGCGAAGCTGTCTTCACAAAGGAGAGGTTCCCATGCAAGGTACTGCTCAATTTACGCATACACCAAGGAATCAGAGTCTGGATGACAACGTATAAGAGACAGTAGCAATTGTGCGTTTCAATTTGGGAGAGATGATCTTGCAGCCCTGGCAGCAGAGATTCTTCTGAGCCACAGGTTTCCCTTATTCTTCAATTGAATAGCAAGATCATGCCAGATGTTACAGAGACAAGACGATAATGGTATATTTCATAAGGATGTTACCAAGCTATTGGCCATCCCCAAACTCCACTCAGTGACAGCTACATGTATTATCATGTCAGATTCTTGTTGGCTGAGATCTGAAGCTGGGGATTGGCATGCAAAATCCTGGCCATGTGAGTTGCAAGGGCGGCACATGCATGAAGCTGGAAGCGAAATTGGGAAAGGACCTCTTGAACCTTGCCATCGATGGCATCGATACCATGCCTCTAAAATTGTTCAGGAAAAGTGTTTCACTGCATGATTCTGCAATGACTCCAGTATTGGAAGTCTTTAGTCGAGAGCTACTAGAGCTAATAGTCATTTTCCAAAGATGAATTCCACCAAAGGGAATAAAGTTCAGGTAATCAGGTGCATTTCACCGACGGCGTTGGATGTCATATGCGATTTACATGATCAAGTTGTGGCTTTTCAGTTATCAATTTTTCATTCAGCAACGTCAGAGCACAGAGAAGATAGTCTTGACCATCCTACACTGAAAAGGTATGGAATCCTTTACTTGAGGTGTCACTCTCTGTGGCAGCAACTTAGTCTAACGCAAAGTACCATTTCACCTGTACCTGAAACAATGAAGCTTAAAGGGGAATCCATACTTAGCCATGCCAGAGAAGTCTTACCTGTCTCCCTAACAGTATTTTTTCCGACACTTTGATTTTTGTCAGAGACCCTGGTTGGCCACAGCTTTTTACGAGTCATAGACCACAGCACGAATTTGATGATCTGGAATCATGAGAGGCTTCCTACTGTATCTAAGCCACCACCAAAATATTCTAGATCCTCGGATTGGGCTACTCTCTTCGTGATTGAGACTCATAACAATGGTAGTCAGAACAATCACACAGCGAGGCAAAATTAAGTCATCATATTTGACTCGACCTAAGAGTGACGAATGATCTGACAGAATGACTCTTATGCAGTCCTTCAATGAAGTCCTACTCAGAAATAAGGGAGAGAAACAATTTGTTCTGCAATGGTCAAGTAAGGCCAGATTTTTTCAAATGTACTAAGAGGAATATAATATGACAACTTACAGTACTTCTTTGGATTTTGCCTTATATCTGATGGTTATGCGTTCAATTTTGCTTGGATCTGTGAAAATTACAATGTGTCACAATGTCGCCTAAGTGGCTATTCTTCCGGTGCTTTGAGCAAGTCCTAAATCTTTTCAGATTTTCATCTAATTTGGCAGATAACTATATTTCTGAAGGTGGAACACAAAATCATATTGGTCGATATTAGCATCGACATTTTAATTTTTAGACACACCCTAATGTATGTATGTATGTATGTATGTATGTATGTATGTATGTATGGATGGATGGATGGATGGATGGATGGATGGATGGATGGATGGATGGATGGATGGATGGATGGATGGATGGATGGATGGATGGATGGATGGATGGATGGATGGATGGATGGATGGATGGATGGATGGATGGATGGATGGATGGATGGATGGATGGATGGATGGGTAGATAGGTAGGTAGATGGATGGATGAATACACATCTGGGCAGATAGCTGAAGGCAAGAGCTCCCACATACAAACGCACATACATGTATGCGTACGCAGACTGTAGAAAAGAGAACGAAAGACAGAGACGGACGTCGTTGTCGTTGGGAAATACGATGCGGTTGCTGCGTGACTTTCTCGTGCAACTGTTCCATGTCGAACCGATCACAGCTCATTGTACGATTATGGGAAGGAGTTGGAAGAGGAGGAGGAGGAGAAGAAGGAGAAGGAGGACGAGGAGGAGGTGTAAAATGAGGAGGACGAGGAGAAAGAGGAGGAGAAGAAGGAGGAGGACGAAGTAAAAGGAGGAGGAGGAAAAGGAGGAGGACGATGAGGAGATGTAAAAGGAGGAGGACGAGGAGGAAGAGGAGGAGGAGGAGGAGAAAAGGAAGAGATAAAAGGAGGAGGAAGAAAAAGAAGAAGGAGAAGGAGGAGATGGAGGAGGAGAGAAAGAGGATGAGAAGGAAAAGAAGAGGAGGGAAGAAGAAGGAGGGGAAGGAGGAAGAGGACGAGAAGGAGTAGGACGAGGATGAGGAGGAGAAAAGCGAGGAGGAGGAGGATCAGGAGGAGGACGAAGAGGAGAAAAGGAGGAGAAAGAAGTGGAGGATAAGAGGAAGATGAAGGAAGTCCGTAAATCAAAGACTTTGGAATGTGTGTGCCGCAGTCATAAGGAACGCGTTGTCGGTGAAGCGCTACTCGTTTTATCATCACAGATATTGGACATGGCCAACAGGTCGTTATGACTCATAGAGTGAACGAATAAATGAGATGGTAATAATTGGGAATTGCTTAGTTTACCATTGAGGATGGGATGGGACAGATTGGTCGTGCATTTCTAGAAATTCCTGAAAAGAAGCCTTGAGTTCTTCTGCGATTGTGGAGTCTTTTGGGCCCCTGGTCAGCCGAACATGTTGAAAAATATTGAGCATGTCTTCTAATCCGCCTCTTGTCGTACTCGAAATCTGCGCAAATCTCAAGCAGAACGATTTCTCGACGTGTAACAAGACTTCAGTAATCCGCCCTCAGCTTTTCTTGTAATCCGCTTTCTCTGCGGTGGATTAAGCGGCCAAAGACAGAGTATCGAGGATCCTGGACAGAGAGAGGGAGGCAGGAAGAAGAAGAAGG